>CM022676.1:9441085-9446085 GCA_012295275.1 Chrysomallon squamiferum
AGAGAGATATATTATCTAAATTTCTTACTAAAACTGGCATAATTATTTTTCTTTATTCCTTCATCTTTTTATATTTCTTTTTATTAACAAAACAACTTTTAAATAAATAAATAAATTATTCTGGTATACAAAGTTTTCTAGTAACACAACTTTTACACTGATTTAAAAACTTAGTCTCTGGTTTTAAAAACTTTATGCTACACTGTAATACACTGTACAACAAAATTTAACTAACTAATATTTTTGTAACACAAAGTTCTTCAGTAATTACAACATTAACGATATTTAAAAACTAAATACTACACTGTACAACAAAGTTTAACTAAGTAATCTTTCTATAACACAGAGTTCTTCAATAATTACAACATTAAGGTTGGTTTAAAAAGTAAAAATACAACAGACTAAATACTAAATACTTAAAACCAAATACAACACTGTACAACAAAGTTTCACTGACAAATTATTCTGTAACACAAAAACGTCTCCAGTAACACATTGTTCTCACCAGGTACACACATTTCATCTCCGTAACGCTTTTGTTCTTCGTGGTTACCTTCACCTGTCAGGTAACATTATTGCTCAATTTTACAGGTGACCTGTCCAGGTAATTGTCCATCTGATGGTCATCGCGAGGTCTCTAATTTATAATTCTGAACAGGTACTATATTTGTCTCGGATCGTTTATTCCTTGCTGCAGGTGAAACAGGTAGAAACAGGTAGACAGGTAATAAAGTATTTAGGTAAAAAAAAATTTCACAGGTAAATTTTGATGTATTTGTTTTGTATAAAAACTAGTAGACAAAGGAAACTGATTATAGTGTCTAATAAATTTAAAATTTTGATCTGTTTGTTTTTATTTAAAGTGGTCTTGATAATAAAAAAAAATTATAATAAATATAAATTTTGGTATATTTGTTTTGGTATATTTGTTTTCAAAAAAAAAGTTTTAAAATTTAAATATATTGTTTTTATTTAAAGTATTCAAAAAAAAAAGTAATTATAAAATCTAATAAATATAAAATTTTGATATATTTGTTTTTATTTAAAGTATTCTTGATAAAAAAAAGTAATTATAAAATCTAATAAATATAAAATTTTGGTATATTTGTTTTTATTTAAATTTCTTTTACTGACAAAAAGAAAGTAATTATAAAATCTAATAAATATAAAATTTTGATATATTTGTTTTTATTTAAAGTCTTGTTGAAAAAAATAGTAATTATAATAATAAGTATAAATGAATGGAAAATTTAAAGTATTCTTAAAAAAGAAAGTAATTATAAACATAAAACTTTGAATATTTGTTTTTATATAAATATCTTAATAAAAAAAAAATTTTTTTGTTTCACATTTAGAGGTTTTTATAAAGAGAAATTAATTATAACAGTCAATAAATCTAATATTAAAGGGCCAATTTTGGTTTTAATTTTTTAATTTTAATTTCAACCATTGAAAATAAATTGCTGGAAAAATAATCTGGATGACACTAATAAAAACTCATGGAGTATTGAAATACAAATACACAATAAGAAGAAGAACAAGAAGACAGATTACACACACACACATTAAGAATAATACACACAAACACACACACAAAACATAAACAAAAAACACTGTATGATACCATTAAAACAGATACACAAATATATAAATAATTTAAAACTTTTAACAAAACTGATGGGTTAAATTCACAATTCAGTTCTTTGGTGCTTTTCTTCGCTGTTTTTTCAATTTCATTTAAAACCCAGCTTTATCAAAATGATGAAAATAATAATAATAAAATAAAAGAAAAGATTAAATAAATTATAAAGTAAAAATGTAGTTATAATGCAAATAAATAGAAAACTACATGATTTTACAATAAACAAACAAATAAACAAAAATAACAAATAAAATAAATAAACAAACAAACAAACAAATAAATAAATACTAAGATACATTCATATATATATATATTTGTGTATATGTCTAGATTGACAAACAATAAATCACACAGACAAATTAATAATATAAAAACCACAAAAAACTAAAACAGCCCACCAAAAACCTAAACTAAATTTTTCCATTTTAGTGGGTGTGCATTAGGATTTAAAAAAAACCCCCAAAACCAACCTTATCATCATCTAAATAAAATAAAAAAAATATATATATATTTATAAATATATAAAAATATATATATATATATATATACAGGCCACCATGTCTGTTGTGGAATTCCTAAAACTGTGTTGTTACGGATTTCAATCTGCCAGTCTTTACTAACAAACCACAGAGTTGTCTAAACAGTAACTGGAGATGACAGGTGCATGGGTTTGCTTGTGTGTGTGTGTGTGTGTGTGTGTTTGGTAGATACTGGTCTGTATCATAACCAGCCTGTATCATACTGGTTGTATCTCACAGGCGTATTTTATCTGTAAGGCCCCCATTATGAAAACAAATTTGAAAAAGAATAGGGAAAATATAAACAGGAGCGATGTGTGTGTGTGTGTGTGTGTGTGTGTGTGTGTGTGTGTGGTGATGATGGAGGGTGAAAGGCAAGATGGGGGAGGGTGGGGTGGTGCAGTGCAGTTGAAAGATGGATTTGTGTTGTGATAAGAGTTTCGTATTGTGACAAAATTTGTCTGCAAGGAAAAGAAGTTTCACAAGAAATAACTGCACAGCTGCACATGAAGGCGAAACTGAAATAAAAACAGGTCTGGCTGTTTGTGTGTCTGTGTCTGTGTGTCTGTGTGTTTGTCTTTGTCCATCTGTCTGTGTGTCTGTTTGTCTGTAACATTTTAATATGTATGTTTTCAAGTATAGAGCTCTACAGAAATAAATCAGATCACTTAGATGTCCCTAGCCTCTGTCTGTCTGTCTGTCTGTCTGTGTCTGTCAGTGTGTGAATGTTTTCAAGTACAGAACATTACAGAAGTAAGTCAGAACACCTAGAAGACTTAGCTCTGTCTGTCTGTCTGTCTGTCTGTCTGTGTGAATGTTTTCAAGTACAGAACACTGCAGAAGTAAGTCAGAACACCTACAAGACTTAGCTCTGTCTGTCTGTCTGTCTGTCTGTCTGTCTGTGTGTGAATGTTTTCAAGTACAGAACAATACAGAAGTAAGTCAGAACACCTACAAGACTTAGCTCTGTCTGTCTGGCTGTCTGGCTGTCTGTCTGTCTGTCTGTGTGTGAATGTTTTCAAGTACAGAACACTGCAGAAGTAAGTCAGAACACCTACAAGACTTAGCTCTGTCTGTCTGTCTGTCTGTCTGTCTGTGTGTTTGTCTGTCTGTGTGTGAATGTTTTCAAGCACAGAACACTACAGAAGTAAGTCAGATCACCTACAAGACTTAGCTCTGTCTGTCTGTCTGTCTGTGTGTCTGCCTGTCTGTCTGTGTGTGAATGTTTTCAAGTACAGAACACTACAGAAGTAAGTCAGAACACCTACAAGACTTAGCTCTGTCTGTCTGTCTGTCTGTCTGTCTGTGTGTGAATGTTTTCAAGTACAGAACACTACAGCAGTAAGTCAGAACACCTACAAGACTTAGCTCTGTCTGTCTGTCTGTCAGTGTGTGAATGTTTTCAAGTACAGAACACTACAGAAGTAAGTCAGATCACCTACAAGACTCCAGGCAGTTATAAAGTATCACCTCTTTCAAGTTAAGTGTTGCCACGGTGATGAGAAATGGCTTCCACTTTTCTTTGAGCTGTAAACATTCGGCTTGATGTATGACTTACATTCCGACATTCATTAGTTCACTTATTAATGTATTTCCGCTCGCGTGATAACTTTGATATGTCAATAGAGTTCTAGGATATACTAAATTTAAAGAATATGCTGTGAAGGTTTATATATATATATATACTTTTTTAACTCTTTTTTTCTGTGTTTGTGTGGGTGTTTATAGTCATTAGTTCACTTATTAATGTATTTCCGCTCATGTGATAAGTTTGTTGTGTCATTAATGTTCTAGGATAAACCAAACTTAAAGTATATGCTGAGGAGAAGATTTATATATATAGTCTCTCTCTCTCTCTCTCTCTCTCTCTCTCTCTCTCTTTGTTCATCTCTCTCTCTCTCTCTCTCTCTCTCTCTCTCTCTCTCTCTCTCTTTTTTCTCTGAGTGTCTGTGTTTATGGTATGTGTTTATATTCATTAGTTCACATATTAATGTTTTTCTGCTCATGTGATAACACTGATATGTTCATAGAGTTCTGGAATATACTAAGGTTAAACTATGTTCTGTGAAGAACATCCTTAAATTGTTGTTCATTTTCATTTTCTGTGTGTGTGTGTTGTGTGTTTACATTCATCAACTCAATTATAAGTATATTTCTGTTAATAAATAACTCTGATATGTTTATATTGTTCTGGAATACACTGAAGTAAATATATATGCTGTGAAGAAGAAGTATATTATTGTGTTTTTGTGTGTGTGTGTGTGTGTGTGTGTGTGTGTTTTTGTGTGTGTGTGTGTGTGTGTGTTTTTGTGTGTGTGTCTGTGTGTTTACCTTCATTAGTTCACCGATGTATTTAATCAGTGTGATATCTCAAATATGTCAACAGTGATCTCAATATACTGAAGTTAAATATTATGGTACGAAGAAGCATTATGTGTGTTTGTATGTATTTGTATGTTTGTGGGTATATATGTCTCTGTGTGTGTATGTGTTTATATTTATATGGTTGCTTTTGTGTTTGTGGGAATTTGTGTTTGTGTTTCTGTGTGTTTATGTATGTGTCTTTGTGTCTGTGTGTAAATGGGTTCCATTATGTGGGTCTGTCTGTATGTATGTTTGTATGCATGTGTTTGTATCTGTGCCATGCATAAGTCTGTGTTTGTGTGTGTGTGTGTGTGCGCATGTGTCAGTGTGTGTGTGTGTGTGTATGTGTGTGTGTGCATGCATGTCTGTGTGTGTGTGTATGTGTGTGTGTGCGTGCATGCGTGTGTCTGTGTGTGTGTGTGTGTGTGTGTGTGTGTGTGTGTGTGTGTGCATGCATTCTTTAGTTCAAATATTAA
>CM022676.1:9448585-9451085 GCA_012295275.1 Chrysomallon squamiferum
TACTGATGGTGATAATAAAAACAATGATAATGATAATAATGATAAAATGTGTTAAAAATAATGATAATTATAATGATGATAATGATGATGACAATAATAAAAGAATAACAACAACAATGCGATGTCAGTCATGGCAATGATGATGATAAATAAACAGACACACACAGACACACACACAAACACACACATGGACACACACACAAACACACACATGGACACACACTCAGACAATACAAATAAAATTTAAAAAAATAAAATAAAAAATAAATATGCCAAAAATAACAATTATTTCTGTGACTCAAAATAAACAACAACACAATTTTTTTTTTAAAACTACCACAAACAGCAGAGAAAAAATAATTATTCAGATTCTGTTTTCAAAATAAACAGAAAGAAGAAAATTCCACAGAAAAACGTTCTGCACTCTTTAACCTTTCCAACTCTCTTCTCTTGTGATTAGTGCTTGTCAAGCTGAAGTCTGAGACAAGCAGACATCTGCTTTTACGCATCCAAGAGAGAGAGAGAGAGAGAGAGAGAGAGAGAGAGAGAGAGAGAGAGAGAGAGAGAGAGAGAGAGAGAGAGAGAGAGAGAGAGACTTAACGGTTTTTTTTTACCTTTACATGTTAAAGAGAATTATAGCTACACCTCCTGATGTATCACAGATTAAATTCTCAATAATTCAATGAGTTTAGAGATAATGAGATCAGTTCTTCTTGTACTGCACTATTCATGTAATTTCCCATTCCAAATACTGCTCTCATTATCATGCATTATAGGTCCAGGATGGTTTTATTCATAATGATTTATAGATTTTTAAAATTCGAAATGATTTTAAGAAAAGACTGCTAGTAGTTAGCTTCATGAGTTATAGATAACTAGGTCAGTTCTCCTTACAGTACTAATTATGTTATTTTCCATTCCAAATAGTGCTCTTTATTATGTGTTGTAGATTCAAGGTGGCTTTGAGAAAAGTCTAACAAAATTATTCTCTTTATGTCATATATTATTTTCAATTCCAAACAAGGCTCTGTGGTGGATTTCCCCCCCAAAAAAAAAAAAAATTAAATGAAATTTACTGTTTATGAGAAGGTATATATATAAAGATCACTTCTTGCTAACTGGTAAGAGCAACCAATTTGAAGAGATGGTAGCAAACTGCCTCAAATATTAGGTGTTTTGAGGACAAGAATAACATTATATTTGCTGGACAAACAAAATATATCATCAACAGGCAAAAAATATAAATTTCAAAATTTGTATTCTTTAAGTCAGTTTGTATATCTGTCTGTCTATGCACAGACACACCACACACCCATCCCCCCAAACCCACACACACACCCTCACCCCCACACACACCTAAGTGCCTATATCCATTTCTCTTGTTGAAACAAAAATCACCCTTGTATTAACAAAGGTGTGGCTCTTGCTGTGACAAATTTCTGACAGCTTCGCCCTGGGGGTAGAATATCATGTTTTAATTAACACCCAAGAAGTGTGATATCTGATATCAGTGTCAGGTCAGTGGACAAAATCACTCTGGGCAGCGGCACTGGACAATAGGTAACGAGAAGGACAGGTGAGATAGAGGTGTAACAGGTGTGTTGTTACCTAGGTGACCAGGCCAATATGTCGTCTGCCTCTGTCTGTGATTCTGGTGAGTGTCAGATCATTTTTTATTTTTATTTTATTTTATTTATTTATTTATTTTTGTATTTATTTTTATTTATTTATTTTTATTTTTTTATTTTTTGTATTTATTTTTTTTTTTTTATTTATTTTTGTATTTTTATTATTTATTTATTTTTGTATTTATTTTTATTTATTTATTTTTATTTATTTATTTTTTTATGTATTTATTTATTTATATTTTTATTATTTATTTATTTTTTTTTTTTTGTATTTATTTATTTATTCATTTATTTTTTTATTTTATTTTTATTTTTTTTTTTTTTCTATCTAACATGTTGAGTTTTAGAAATTATTGTTGCTGTTGTTGTCATTTATTGTTATTGTAATCATCAGTAGCAACAGCAGTAGTTGTACTGTTGTTGTTGTTGTTGTTGTTGTCACTACCAAAACTACTACTTCTACTATTATTACTAATGTTACTGTTATACTACTGCTAGTACTGTTACTATTATTATTACTATTATTTTGCTATTAGGAGTAATAGTAGTTGTAATAATAGTAGTAGTAGTAGTAATAGTAGTAGTAGTAGTGGTAATAGTAGTAATAGTTGTAATAATAGTAGTAGTACTAGTAGTAGTAGTAATAATAGTAGTAGTAGTAGAAATAGTAGCAGTAGTAGTAGCAGTAGTAGTAATAGTAGTAGTAGTAGTAGTAGTAGTAGTAGTAGTAGTTTGTAGTAGTAGTAGTAATAATAGTAGTAGTAGTAGAAATATTAATAATAGTGATAGGAATAACTTAGTAAAAATATTAGTAAAAGTTACACAGTAGTAATAGTAGAAATGATAGTAAAAAAAATAATAGAAACATTAGT
>CM022676.1:9456085-9461085 GCA_012295275.1 Chrysomallon squamiferum
TCAGAAAGAAAGAAAAAAAAAATCCTTATTAAACAAAAAAAAATAGAGGAAAAAAAAAAAGAAAAAAAAAATTAATTTAAATGAAAAGATAAAACAAACCTTAACTCAACAAAAACAAAAACAACAAAAAAAAAAAAATGTTTAAAAGCAGAAATCTAAGAAGAAAGCAGAAAGTTCAGATAAAGCCGACTGGATTACGTAACTGTGGAGTGAGACCCGCGTACTCATTAAAACTGTATTAGAAAAATGGACTCCTGCAGCTTCTTATTTTAAAAAAAAAAAAAAAACCTTTGACAGGTGAATTTTAACTGTGAGAAAAACCTCGTTATAAAAAAAACAAAAAAAAAACTTAGATAATTCTGTCTAACTTTCGCTGAATAATAATAGAAAAAAAAAAACACAATAAAAATAATCTTATGATGTAAGGAACAGGAAGATCAAACAAGATGACAGTAAAATGATGGATGGACGGATGTATGTATGGACTAATTTTTAAATCCACTGTGAAAACAGCCTGACTGGGTTTTTTTTTTCCTCTTTCAATCTCTCACTCTTTCTCTTTCTGTCCATCTCTCTCTTTCTCCCTCCCTCCCCCTCACTCCCTCCTCCATCCCTGTCTTTTTCCTCTTTCAGTCTCTCGCTCTTTCTCTTTCTGTCCATCCCTCTTTCTCCCTCCCTCTCCCTGACTCCCTCCTCCATCCCTGTCTTTTTCCTCTTTCAGTCTCTCGCTCTTTCTCTTTCTGTCCATCCCTCTTTCTCCCTCCCTCCCCCTCACTCCCTCCTCCATCCCTGTCTTTTTCCTCTTTCAGTCTCTCGCTCTTTCTCTTTCTGTCCATCCCTCTTTCTCCCTCCCTCTCTAATCTCTCTTTCAGTCTCTTCAATTATCATATA
The DNA here is from genome assembly GCA_012295275.1 of Chrysomallon squamiferum. Classification (NCBI taxonomy): domain Eukaryota; kingdom Metazoa; phylum Mollusca; class Gastropoda; order Neomphalida; family Peltospiridae; genus Chrysomallon; species Chrysomallon squamiferum. The sequence goes on from CM022676.1 coordinate 9,456,977, forward strand.
CTTTTGTGAGAAACCTTTCTCTTACTTTCTCAATATAATGAAGAGAAATACAGAGATAGTTCGACAGATGGCATAAAGACAAATACATTCACAGATCATACAGACAGAAAAACACAGAGATAGAGAAAAAAAAAAGAGAAGATATTTTATATATTTATTTATTTATCTGCTGTTTGTTTCATTATCTTAGAATCGATTTCTCTTCATGCGTAAATATTTGCTATTTGTGTGCATGTGCATGCATGTGCGTATATATATATGTATCTGTCTGTAAATATTTTCTATGTATGTATCTATCTATCTGTTTATCTATCTATCTATCTATGTATCTCTATCTAAATTTTTCTATGTCTGTATCTATCTATCTATCTGTCTGTCTGTCTATCTATCTCTCTATCTCTATCAATATATATATCTGTCTGTCTATCTATCTATCTATCTATCTATCTATCTATCTATCTATCTATATATATACCTCTCTACCTGTTTGTCTATCTCTCTCTTTTTTAGTCTCTATCTCTTTCTGCATCTCTCTCGCTCTCTGTCTATCTGTTTCTCTCACTGTTATATCAGACACACTCAAAGAACACTCTACATACACACAGACAACACTTCAGACCTTCAAACAACAAACTCTACGAGAGAGAATTCTCACAGCAGGTTCCGCAGTACAAGCACACGTATTTTTGAAAAACTAATTCTCTTACAAGTGTGAAATCATTCCATCATTATCTCAAAGACGTCTGCAAAATAACACACAAATCTTTACAACAGGAATTTTTGGCTGAAGTTGTAAAATGTTGTCTGTGCAGGCATCAGTCTGAAGGTTGTGTAGTTTTTAGAAGAACAGAAACAAGGACCGGAAATGAAAACACAACAGAAACAAGTAATCCTTCTTCTGTTGTAATTATTACTGCTACTTGTAATTATACCGGTAGTTTAATATTACTATTGCAGTTATTACTACTACTACTACTACAACTACTATTGTTCCTACTACTTCTATTACTATTACTACTACTGTTACTATTACAACTAATGCTACTGCTACTACTACTTCAACTCTCTCAACTACTGCTATTATTCACTACTACTACTATTATTTTTATTATTACTTCTGTTCCTACTACTTCTATTACTATTATTACTATTACTACTACTACTACTACTACTACTACTACTACTACTACTACTATTACTACTACTACTACTATTACTACTACTTTCATTTCACTAAAACCACCACTACAACTACAACTGCTTCCACTGCTTTATCACTATTGTTAGAACCACTTTCAGATGCACTCACACATATAAAAAATTCATGGTATTTTATTTAAAAGATAAATGTAAATTATTTATATAAAAAAATAAATTCACAAAGCCTCATACATGTTTTTATTTACGCTATACAATAAAACCCCGTAGATCACAGCCTCACTCCCATCCATCCCACCCTCACCTTGAGAAGAAGTACACTTGCGCACTTCGCCAGAATAAATCCCAATCAATGTAATATTTGTCAACATTGAGCCATAGGTATTTTCATCCTAGGCAAAATATTGACTCAGACTTTGTAGGTTATTGACTCAGGCTTTGTAGGTCTATGTTTTTACAAATCCATCATCTTTTTTTTGTTGTATTAACCAGCAAGGATGTTCAAACAGAAATGCAGAACAGACAGACACACAGACAGACAGACTGACAGACTGATGGACCCAGATTTAACAAAAAATGTTTATGTATGTAAGATTTAAAATAACTTTAATAATAAAAAAAATTATGAATATTATATTTTTTGTTTATTATTTGAAAAAAGACAGACAGACAGACAGACAAAGAGAGAGTATGAATAAGTGGAATGATACAAAGCTTAAATCTTAAGATTACTGACTTAAAAATCTTGCACTATTTATTTTAACAAAATTTTTGAAAAATTATTAGACATTTTCCCTAACTTCTATAATAATAAAAATAATAATAATAATAATAATAAAAACAACAAAAGCAATAATAATCATAATAATAATAATAATTTCAATAGTTTAATAACAATAATAATAATAGCAATAGTAATAACAACAGTAGTAGTAACAATAGTCCTAATATTAATAATAGTAATAGTAAAATTACTAATAGCAGTAACAGTTAGCAGTTGTAGTAGTTGTAGTAGTAGTAGTAGTAGTAGGATGGTGGTAGTACTGGTAGTAGTAGTAATGATGGTAATAGTAACAGTAATAATAACAGTAGTAATGGTAATCATAATAATAATGTAGTAGTGGTAGTTATAGTAACAACAACAACAACAACTATTGCAATATTAATAATACGGATTGTAACAGCTTTTTTCCCATTCCAACAAGACACCACTGTGGTAGATTTTAATCAGGTAATAATAAGAAGAATTATAAATAACTGGATTTAACTAAATCCTCTAATCAGGATTGATCCCATTTCCCTAAGCATCTGAGACAATCTTAATACAATAAGCTGCTTCCCATTTATCATAAGCTAAAAATAACTGTCAAAACTTCTTATCTTTTCTTTTCTTAATTATATATATATATATATATATAACAGGTGTGTAATACTGAAAAATAACATATCTTTGTAAAATATCAGTTAATTATTATTATTATATCACCACCCCTATGATTCTGTCTGGACTATAACTCATGGCTAAGTATTGTTAAAATAGCAGACTGAATTTTCTTTGTATACTTTAAATACAGTGCTTGTGTGACACAGAGCTGGGGTGGGTCCATTTCAAGAAAGAGGGGGAGTTGTCTTGGGTATTATTATTCAAGAAGAGGTGTGGAATAAAGGATAAAAGTTATAAATTAATTAATTAATTAAAAAAAAATGAAAGGATAATAAGTGGGCTTGTATCAAAGTGAATTTTTGTGTAAATAAAAATAAAAATATTGGTTAGTTAAAATTAGAATAATAATAATAATAATAATAATAATAATAATAATAATAATAATAATAATAATAATAATAATAATAGTAATAATAACAATTAAAATTAAATAGTAACAGTTAAAAATAAATATATAAAAATAAATAAATAAATAAAAATAAATAAATGCAAAAATTTTTATAAAATAAAATAAATAAATGCAAAAATAAAAAAAAATAAAATAAAAAAAATTAAAAATAATAAAAAAAAAATAAAAAAATAAAATAATAATAAAATTAATAAAATAATAAAATTAATAAAAAAATAATAAAAATAAATAAATAAATAAATAAAATAAAATAAAAAAAAAAAAAAAAATAAATAAAAAAAAAATAATAAATAAAAAAAAAAAAAAATAAAAATAAATAAATAATAAAAACAAATAAATAAAAATAAAATAAAATAAGTAATAAATAAATTAATTTAAAAAAAAATGATAAGGGGAATGAAAAGAAATACAACTCACTCTCACCCAGATCTGGTTCCTGATATTTTCTAAATGTCTACCATTAGTCTGAGTCTTAAACACAGGAATAAAATTTAAAAAAACAAAAACAAAAAAAAACAAAAAAAAAATATGTCATTAAGAATATTGGTTAATGGAGGAGTTTGACAGAAAATAAACCAAGCATAGAAAAATACTGTTTCCAGTCAAAAATAAAAAAGGAAAAAAAAGAACAAAAACCAAAGAATGTTGCCTCATAAACTAGAGCCAATTCATGTCACTTTTTTTTGTTTATTTAATACTGAATATCTTGAATCTGTGTTTTTAATATTTTTAAACATTTTTTATTTTATTTTTTTTACTTCTTTTCACTCATCTTGCTTTCGTTTCTTCTTCTTTCCTAATTTCCACTTTTATCTCAGAGCACTTGAATTCTCATCAAGTAGATAGTTTAACAATGATACTGTATCATGTTAATAATAATGTAAATGTATAATAAATTTAGTATTAATACTGGTATTAATTAAGTTCAGGTGTGTATGCAGGTAAAGTTTTTGGAACAGAAAAATTCTAAATAAAAATACCTGGAGTAATATATGTGTGTGTGTGTGTGTGTGTGTGTGTGTGACTGTTTATGTATTTATTCGTGTCTTTGTATCTGTGTATGTCATGTGCATTTCAGTGACTTTGGAACAGTATGTG
>CM022676.1:9466085-9566085 GCA_012295275.1 Chrysomallon squamiferum
TAAACAGAGCTTGCATATTAAATGACAGTTCACATAAAAAATTAAATTCTTTTTATAAAGAATATTACAAAACGAATTTTTTTTTTTTTTTACTGAAGCTTAAAATAATACCATAAATTTTAGTATAAATTTTTAATTATTACAGTTATATTTTTTTATATTATATTACTAATGAAGTAGAATTTAAATTTTAATTTTTTTTTTTTTTTTTTTTTTTTTTTTTTGAGATGTTTCATCAGTTATAATTTTAGTTACTGACTCCAAACAGAACAAACATTTATAGCCAAATATCAAAATATGTTAAAAATTCAAAGCTTCCTTGGGAATATGCTTGAAAAGAAAAAAGAAAACAAATTTTTTGAATTTAATAAAATAGAATAAAAAGAAAGATGAAGAATTTTTAAAAATGAAAATATGAAGAGAAAAATAAAATATTCCAAAATTCTTAAATAACAGAAATAAGGTAGTCATAAAAATATATATATATTTTAATAAGAAATATTAAAAAAATATAAAGTTTTAGAATTATAGATAAAAAATATAAAGATAATAATAATTAATGAATATTTTTTTTTTCTTGTTTTTTTTTTTTAGTTTTTGTAGATATGAAAAAGAACAAAAAATCTGTCAAAATACGAAACTAAGGCTACAAACAATATCTGTAGGACGCCATATTTGTTTGTTCTTTCAATCGGAACAGCCTAAATATTTGCTGCGGATCTGTGATCAAGTAGCCATGTTAACTGCCAATCCAAACAAACATCGTCAGAAAATTTATGTGTGGTAGATTTATTATTTTTGTTCAGCCCATATGTTGTTTAAATCTGCTGATAGCAAGAAGCTCAAAAATAGCTTAGTTTGTTAATATAACTTGTCTACTGGGGGAAAAAAGATAAAAAGAAAACGCTCAGAATTAATTAATTTTTTTATATACGAGAAAGCTCAATTCTAAATCTAATGACTATTGAAAACGAGAATAATAAAGAGATGATTTTACCATTCATAATAATAATGATGATAATAATGATAACGATAATAACAAAATAATGATGATAATGATGATGATAATAATAACATTCTGAAAAAATACTTTCTAATAAATTTAAATAAAAACATGAATATGTGAAAAATAAAAATAATAAAAAATTGCAGTAATGCTTTAAATTTAATATTATCATAAACATTTGAATATATAAAAATATACAGACAGCTGACAGACACACGTCAACAGACAAAGCATATTTGCATTTAATTTCAATTAAACGTAGCTTCATTACGATACATCATCATTTTTTATTTTATTGTTCTTTCTTTTCTTTTTTTCTCTCGTCTCATCATCATAATATTTACTTTACAATAAACAAACCGTTCTTTGACAGTCAGGTCAGAATAAGGTCAATGTCAAGGTCGTACAATTTTTTAATTAAAAAAAAAAAAAAAAGTGTGAAAATATTTACTCGTGTAAAGAGAACAGACTTTGTCTCCACGGAAACAGAAGTCCAGTAAAAGACATATATTGATTGTATCAATATTTACATGGCAGAAAATGCAGTGAATAACGAACAATGGATTTAGAATGTCGTTTAATGGACTACTGGACAAAAACAACATTTTGATTTGGATGTTAGAGGACTCAGTTGTACAGATACGTACACTGAAAATAAACAAATAAATAAATACACACACATACATACATACATACACATAAACATAAACACACACACAGAGATGCACAGATAAGCATACTAACACACACACACATACGAATACAGATGTATGTCCTATCCATGCATAAATATGTATGTGTGTGTGAGTGTGTATATATATATATATATGTATGTATGTATGTATGTATGTATATATATATATATATATATACACGTATATATGTGTATATGTATGTATGTATCTAGATATTTAAGTATGTGTCTATGCATGCATGTATACACACATACTATCACACACACACACACATATATATATCCCATTATGCATTTGTTCAAAACAGACATATTCATACCCGTCAATGCATACGCACACATGCACACACACACACATACCCACACAGATGTCAGTCATTCTTACAAACACAGATACCTCCCTCTCTAAACAACAAAATCTTCTACTCGTAACTATAGCAACATACAAAAACGACTGACTCATTCACAGATACACAAACTGCTTTAAAATTAACCCAATAATTTATCTCTGTTTTCCATACAATAAAATAAAATAATAAGTATGAAAAATATTATTAAAAACAAAAATCCAGAATAACTAAAAATACAAAGTATAAAAAAATTAAAAAATGAAATTTTTTTTTTTTTATCAAACAACGATACCACTGAATATGAAGAAAAAAAAAATAATAATAATAATAATAACTAAAATAAAATAACACTTTTTACATCATATCTACCTACAGCGAACTGTATATAACAAAAACAAAAGCAGCAAATAAATTAAATAAACAAATAAATAAGAAAATATTTTTACCTCATGCCTAGGGAAAAACGACTCAGAAGAAGACATTTTTTTTTTTTTTTTTTTTTGTTAGAAAAAAGAACAAAAAGAAAAATCCAAGACAAATGAAGACAGAGTTGTAAATATTTAAATTAACAGTTGTTTCTGGTTTGTTCTTCTGGTTAACGAACTGAACAATATTGAAACGGAAATCACCACGTCACGGTGCCTTTGTTTGGACAAACATTGAAACCTGCCACAGATTTCGTCAAATACAATTCTCTTCATGTTTGTCCGAGATGATGGCTTGAATATTTCCTGGCTGTTTTTTTTTTTTTTTTTTTTTCTCTTCACCAATTCCAGACAATATGGTTATAAAGTCATTTCTGGTCAAATATGTTTATTGGTTTTGTTTAGTAGTTATTTATTTATCGTGTGTGTGTGTGTGTGTGAGAGAGAGAGAGAGAGAGAGAGAGAGAGAGAGAGAGAGAGAGAGAGAGAGAGAGAGAGAGAGAGAGAGAGAGAGAGAGAGAGGAGGAGAATATTTATTCATTTATTTTTGGCCTTTGTTTTATTTAGACTGTTCCCTAGACTATTTCCAATTCTAACCATTGCTTATGACTGCTTATTAAAACAATAATAACATGACAAAAGATGCACAAAATAAAATCTTGTTCGTTTCTTCTTTCGGAATGCTGCAGAAACACATCAGAAGCGCAGGCTGCCAGTGACAGATAGTTCCAGACGGCGGATATCTCGTTATAATCAAGTTATCGCGATAAACGAGAAGTGATGGCGTAATTCACATAAATCGGAATTATCTATCACGGAAAATGCCGAACATGTTCTGATAGCGTGTTCTTTTAAATTTGATTCAGAGATAAGATAGACTTTGAAAACTTTATCAACACTCGAGAGCTGTTTAGATATTAAAACAGACTAGCCCATCTGCAGGAAGTATATTTTAATATTTGTTCTTGTTCATCTCTCTCTCTCTCTCTCTCTCTCTCTCTCTCTCTCTCTCTCTCTCTCTCTCTCTCAGATAGATTACCTTATAAACACACACACAGACAAACATAAAAGCAAAAATACGCTACACAAACACACACACACACACAGATATATACATAATACACACACACACACACACACACACACACACAGACACACTCAGAGAAACATCTTAATGATATAAATCTCTGACTGGAAAACAACAACAAATGAAAATAAAAACAAATAAAATAAAAGAAAATGAAATAAAATAAAAACAAAAAAATATATAAAAAATAAAATAAAAACAACAAAAAAAACAAAACAAAAGCAAAAAAAAAAAACAAACAAACAATTTAAAATGGCGCATAAAGAATAAAGGGTTAATGTCACACGACACGGTGAACTGCAACACCTCTGTGGTTGATACAAATATTCTTAGCACGTAATTTTAACACGATTTTATTTTTGTATTCAAAGCTGAATACTGAGGATTTAAAAAAGCAACAGCTTTTTTTTTTTTTTGTTGTTGTTGTTGTTCGAAAAACAACAGCTCCAAACCATAAAATAATTATAAATAATAATAATCTGTTAAATACTTTTTTAAAAAAAAATGTTTTATAAATTATAAATTTAAATATAAATATTAAAAATAAATAAATAAATAAATAAATAAATAAATAAACTCCAGGAGCAACAGTTGATCAAATTTTTTAAAACCAATTAATAAAAATATATTCCATTTTTTATATAATATTCCAATTACCAACAGACTTCAAAAATTCGGAGGTCGATCATCAGTCCTAACTTTAGCCGCCGCAACCCTTTTGCTCCGAACTCTTTTTTAAAAAAAAAAAAAAAAAAAAAATAGAACAATTTCGCCGTCTGCTGTCTGGAGCCAGATATTCTTGTCACAGCCGACAAAACAGACATTGAAAGGTGCAAGTTCATTCATCATTCGCCACAATCTTTAAAGCGAAACGTTTCGGCACACACGAAACCTCTCTAGCTGTTTAGTAACATTTAGAAGATAGTTTCCTGACAGGAGAAATTCGACATGTGCACAACAGGCCGAGTATCATTGGTTACAGACGTGTCGTGTCGTCTGCTTCCCGTTAGGAGTGGCGCGAAAATTTGTTAAAGGGGCTGTGCCAGTATTTTCGTCATGTTCGGATTAGGTTTGTTGGGAAAAGAACTGAAATGATTGTGTATAATGTGTAATAAAAACAGAAGCACAGCTATAATAATTGTAATAAAAACATAGTGAATAAAATATTAGTAACTTTACATATATATATATATATATAGAGAGAGAGAGAGAGAGAGAGAGAGAGAGAGAAAGAGAGAGAGAGAGAGAGAGAGAGAGAGAGAGAGAGAGAGATATTGATATAGATATAGATAGATAGATAAATATATCTATATATATATACATAAATACACACACACACACACATACATATATCATTATTATTATAAATATAATATCAAAACAATAATAATAATAAAATAAATAAATAAATAAATAAATAAATAAATAATTTTTCACCAATACCAGAAAAATAAAAAAAAATTATATTACAACGTCACAGTACCTTTCCATTAACAACGCAGTATTAATCTTATCTGACGTCATGGGATTGTTCCTATTGATTACGTAGTTACAACGTCATTTAGCGTTTTCTCTAAACAAGGATTAATACATTTCATTTAAAGCTTAAAATGTTTATCACGTTTCAAAATTATTATTACCAGTTATGTTTTGTTTATATCAAGATTATTCATAATTTTCTTGTATTTTATAGTGAAAATGGGTAATTTGCGAATTATCTAAAGTTTTAATATTCCTGTTCTTTTTTTCATCGTTTTCTTTTCTTTTCTTTATTATTATTATTATTATTATTATTATTATTATTATTATTATTATTATTATGTGTCATTTAACAAACTAATTTTAAAATACTATTTTTCCTTTTCTTTATTATTATTATGTGTCTGAATTAATAAATATAATTTTTAAATAATTCAATATAAAAAGCAATATGCACGGAAATAATAATAATAATAATAATAATAATAATAATAATAATAATAATAATAATAATAATATTTATTTATAATAATAATAATAATAATAATTATTATTATTATTATTATTATTATTATTATTATGATGATGATGATGATATTGTTGATGATAATGCATTTAATGATCATGTAAATTTATTGAAACGCAACATTATTTTTGTTTCATAAAACGGAAATATTATTAACTAAAATCCGTTTTCCCTATATATATATATATATAAAAAATGAACTGACTCATCTCCATGACGAAACAAAAACCAAATATTAGCTGAATTATTTTATTTGTACAACACAAGCATAACTAATACGCGTTATTGGATTACAGTACAAACGGACAAATAAACAATTGAAACAAAACATCTAGAATTTCACAATAACAGAAATCGGAATAAATATTTAATATTCTTATTGTTGAACAGCTGATAGACAGGTTTCCGATGCCACACCCGACATGGGCTTCTAATACCTCCATTATTGTGACCAATTACGGGATCAAAATGACCGTATCGTGTTCGGCAAAAACCGTTAGTAACCCGCCCTCTGTTTTCACGAAAATAAGCTGGCGTTAAATTCTGCCGAAAAGTGCCGAGCGATGACACGAATAATAGATTAACAGGCGACACGAAACGACGGAACTGAATCCTGTTAGTTAATAGAATGGTTTTAATAAAAGGTTAAAGTTCGCTGATGAAGTAATTCGTCACTTTGAGAAAACGGACCTACGCGAGGATCCCAGAAGTTTTTTTTCTATCTCTTTATTGATAATTTTTTTCTTCCTTTTTTTTTTGTTTTTTTTTTTCTTCCTCTTTGTTCTTTGACTTTGAATAATAATAATAATAATAATAATAATAATAATAATAATAATAATAATAATAATAATAATAATTTCTTTTTATGCTATGCTAAAATAGATTACAGTATTAAAAAGTAACTATTAATGCAATCAGTATATTCATGATTAACAGTCTCGATTTTCTTTACATTTAATTTATACATTTTATTGCTATTATTATTATTATTATTATATTTATTGTTATTATTATTATTACACACACACACACACACACACACACACATATATATACATATATATACATATAGAGAGAGAGAGTTTATGAAACAAAAAACAAACTCGCTTTAAATTAATTAACTTTATTCAATTCCACGATGTTCAAAACCAGCCCTGACCTGGATTCGACCTTGCCAACCTCTCTCCCTATAAACCATCTCGTCAGTTATCGCTGTACGTGATTTGAGCATCAGTTAATCAACCATTACCATAAAACAATTACTCAAAGCCGCCATTGTTGGGCGGCAGATTAGTACTATCTTCCCATAAACTGTTCTACATTTCGTGACGTAGCGCTAATTGTTCAGATTACGTCGGACTAAACTTAATGCTGTTTTGATGGTGAGAAATGCTTTTAAACGAACGAGGAAAGAGTTAATGTCTAATTACTTTGTATTTTCAAATTATACAGTGGAGGGGGGGGAGGGAATGGGTGGAGTGTGATTCTTAGAGGAGGTCTCCCGTCAGGCTATTTTTCCATTGGATTCGCGAATGACAAACATGGCGAAAAAAAATCGTAAAACCGTGTGATATTAAATGTCACGCAGGATTACGAACAATGCAAAATAAAGTAATCAAGCTTAAACAAAATTAACTAAAAATAAACAAATGAAACGTAATAAATTAATTTTGAAAACCAATTCGATAAATGAGGCTGTCGTCTTAACACATTAATAAATGAACTGTTATTGCTTTATTTTGATGTGTTCGTCTTCATCATAATCTAATAAAAAATAAAACTGATTTATTAATAACCGCAACAGAGAGAGAGAGAGAGAGAGAGAGAGAGAGAGAGAGAGAGAGAGTTAGAGAGAGAGAGAGAGAGAGAGAGAGAGAGAGAGAGAGAGAGAGAGAGACTATATTTACTTTTAAGCTTTGTTTCAGCCATTTATTAATTATTATTTACAACGATTTATGAAAAAGCAGTGTTCTTGAAACTATTAAGAAGATAAAAATATATTAAAAATGTAGAAACATCTTTCAATAGTTGTTGTTGTTTTTATTTTTATTTATTTGATTTTTTTTTTTTTTTTTTTTATCCGTTGTTGTTGTTCTTCTTCTTATTATTATTATCATTATTTTTAATTTTTTTTTTATTTTATTTTGGATTTTATTTTCTTTCTTTTTTTGATTAATAGAATCTAATTTTATTTTCGTATTTGTACGTAGAGTCTAGTAAGTCTGAAATACTAATTAGCTAGTCCATCTTTTTCATTTTATGATTTCACTTTTTTTTGCCATTTTTTATTTTTTTTATTTTTAAAAAACATCCACAACAATATCGCATAGTTCATGTAATTATTCTTTCTTTCAGAATCAGAAACTTGAGTCTTTTTTTGGTAACTTTTAAAACCATTAAAAAGGAGACTGCCACTCCGAATAACGTTGAACGAAATCACACCGATATTTAGCCTCGCTTTCAAAAAAAAAATTTTCTACTTTGTCTTTCAGCAGACGAATAAACTGTTTCCTTTCGTTCGTCGACTGCTCCTATTAGCAGTGCATTAACACCTAGTGATGAAAGAGGCGGAACAATTTTCATGTTTGTAAATCTAATTTCACATATGCAGAATATTATTTTCACATTTGTAAAACTTGATGGAATGTTTGTGAGTGCAGAGTCTGGTGCCAGGAAAATTAAAAGAGAGAGAGAAGAGAAGAGAGAGAGAGAGAGAGAGAGAGAGAGAGAGAGAGAGAGAGAGAGAGAGAGAGAGAGAGAGAGAGAGAGAGAAGAAGAAGAAATAGAGAGAGAGGAGAAGGAGAAGACGAAGAAGAAGACGAAGAAGAAGAAAGAAAGAAAGAATAATACTTTTTCTTGTAGCTCTGGAAAATAGTACAGACTATAGAATTACCAGGAAGAACAAAACAAAATATTCTATTAATAACGTACTTAACATAAATAAACAATTATATGACGTCAAACCAAATTATACCATTGTCCCCAGAAATAAAATTTTATTAATGACGTATTTAATATAATTATTAAATATGCAATTACATGACGTCGTGCATAATCATATAAACCACTGTCCTTAGAGATAACAAGAAAAGACGTTTCTGTCACGTGATGAGTCGCTTAGCATCAAGGGTATATTTTAAAAACATTTCCCACACAGATAAGAAAAATTATCTCTCAGCTTTGATAAACCTGTTGAGAACAGCTCTCTGTATCAGGAAATAGCCTTGATGCGGGGGGGGGCTGGCGTGATTCGATCCCGCGACCAATCAAAACTGAGGCCAGCTCTCTCTCTCTCTCCACTTGTCTGCAACGCAGACGTGACTACAGTACAGGGGAGGGGCTTATATTGGAGATTTTCTGTCTGATTGACAGTTAGTGATTGGCAGAGTTGAAGTAGGAGGGTTTCTTGAAGATGCAGTTGCAGAGATGTGGAGACAATAAAAAGTTTACTTATAATATATATATATATATATATAAAACACACACACACACACACACATACATGTTAACCTACATGTGAAACAAATCAACAAATTAAAATAATAATTATTTAAATTAAATTAAAAATTAATAAAACTAAAAAAACAACAAACCTCCCCAGATATATAGAATGATATACAGACAGAAATAAATAAATAAATAAATAAATAAATAAATAAATAAATAAATCTGCTTCTTATCATTATTGCTAATAAAACTGCTAACTTTACTATTACTGCTCCTGTTACTACTACTACAATAACTGCATCTATCATTACTATTACTGCTGTAACTGCTACTGATTTTTCTGCTACAGCTATTGCTTTTATACCATCAACCATTACTATTACTACTATAACTTCTATTATTTTTACTACTGTGATCTCAGCTACTACTACTTCTACCATTACTATTACTACTACTACAACAACCACCTCTGTGTTAATGCTATAATTGTAACATTTGCTACTGCTACTGCTACTGCTGCTACTACTACTTCTACCACTACTATTACTACTAAGAGAGAGAGAGAGAGAGAGAGAGAGAGAGAGAGAGAGAGAGAGAGAGAGAGAGAGAGAATCGAAATGAGTGTTTGTAACGGTAATCGTGTTACAATTATCTAATCTGTGTCAAATTTAAAAAATTCTTTTTTGATTTTCCTTTCCTGTGGAAAAACGAAGTAACAGTGGGTACTCAGTCTTTCTAAACATTTTGATGAAATGAAATCTCAAAAACACGATTTTAATGACTATATAATAGTACGACTGTAGTACAGTATAGATAAGAACAACTCATCAACAGTTATAATTCTTTTTGCGTTTAATTTAATCAGTTTCACATATAATAAATTATTTATTTATGTATTTATTTTTATAAATTTGTAAATGCGTATTATTTTTATATGTAAATATATTTTCGATTCTTTAGCAATGGAAACTTAAAGATAGTAAGGGGAAAAGTGGCTCAGTCTTTTAAAGTTTTTTCTAAACACTTTAAAATAATTTTAATATAAATAAATAATTAAATAAATAAATAAATTAATAATTTACGCGATTACTGTTATGAAAAAATTATAAAATTACTTTAACTGGTTTCCTTTATGGGCGATGGTCAAATTAGTTTTCACTCCGCATTTATCAGATCCAGTTCACGTTCGGAAATTGTTATTTCCTGTTTAATTTCCGCCATTGTTGCCCGATATATAGGCGAAAATAAAATTAGAAGTCTATAAAGCAAAAGAAACACGAATTATTAATGGAAACATATACTAAAATATACTGAAATAATTTCAGTCACTGTAATCTCCCCTGTCAAAGAATTAACCTCACCCTTGAAACAACAACAACAAACTATATTCTTGATTTCTTTCTTCTTCTTCTTCTTCTTCTTCTTCTTCTTCTTCTTATTATTATTATTATTATTATTATTATTATTATTATTTGTGTCCTATTTATACATCTCGTAGCCACGTATAATTGTGTTAACACAACACGAACAGAAATCTAAAAATTCGAGAACGTCTGTCAAACCAAAACACTAAATGGATTGTTTATCTCTTTTATCTTGTCCAGTTTCAAATTAATTATTATAATTAATTTTATCTTAGCATTTTTTAATTATTTATTTATTATTTTTATTTACACGTTTCCTATTTATTTATTTTTTTACTGGAAAATATAATATAAAAAAGACGGTAAACACCGGCTAAAAGAGGGTCTCGTAATTTGAAGGTGGAATTTCGTTCGGAAGAGGAAATATACATATATGTCTTTTGTTTGGTTGGTTAGTGGTTACTGTAAAGGTTATTTAATGCAGGATTTTTGCCTAAAATATCAAAATACATGTACGATCGTGATAAACTGTTAGGCAAGAATTAAGACATTACAGAAACGGACTAAAGAAAGGCTCTAAGTAGTGCAGAAACGAGGACGAAATCCGTGCACGACCATATGGATACGTGATGATTCCAAACTGCGGACCGGAAAAGAATGTCAGTTTTTGGTGAAGTTTAATTTTGTTGTTGTATTGTGGTTAAGAATTAAATATATTCTTATCGTTGCATCTATAATTAAGTATATTCAAACTAATATATGAAACTGTGGATTTTAAAAGGTGGAACCGATTTATTATTACAGACGATGGAAATGTTTGATTCGTAAAATATTTGTTACGATTATGTAGTTACAATGGATTCTAAGGCAGCAGCATCACCAGTAGCATCTTTTCAGTGTGACATCTGTGCCAAATCGTTTTCTAAAGCTGTTTATTTGAAGAAACACAAACTTATTCATACAGGAGAACGAAGGTTTAAGTGTGAAATTTGTGGCAAAACATGCCTGAGAAATGGGGACCTAAAAAAACACATGGTGAAACACACAGGAGAAAAACGGTACCAGTGTGACATCTGTGCAAAACGTTTTCACAGACGTGTCACCTTAAAGAACATCTTCTAGTTCATTCAAGCGAGAAACCAATCAGCTGCAACATTTGCTGGAAATGTTTCAAGGACAGCAGAAGTCTAAGAAGACATCTTTTAGTTCACATGGGACAGAATCCGTTTCGCTGTCTCGAGTGTTCAAAAATATTTCCTCAGAGTGCCGATTTGAGGACTCACATGTTGGTCATTCATTGCGGTGAACCCGCTTACTGTTGTGGAGAGTGTTCAACTTCGTACGCATTCATCGAATCTTTAAAGAATCACATGAAAGTTCATACAACAGACCCTTCGTTAGCATACATCATTCCTTACAAAGGCTACAAACAAAACGACGATTCGGATGATGAAGAGGGAATTCGGAACCGGATGTTTTCAGGTGCGACAAGTGTTTCCGGTATTTTTCGCAGGACGAAACTTTGAAAAAACACCTGTTGATTCACGAGGAAGAAAATTTAAAAGCGAAGGCTGAGGCCAACTCGCCAAAGCGTCACATGATCATTCGTGCGGAGGGGGACTGTCTCGAGTACGTGGAGGCCACGAGCGACGTCAAGCCGATAAGCAAAATCAAACTGAGAGGCTTGATAGCGCTGAAGGAGAAACGATACAGGTGTGGAGTGTGCTCGAAGTGTTTCTGTAAAAACAGCAACTTGAAAAGACACATGTTAATCCACGCCAAAAAACTGGGCCAGGTTCACCCTTCTGACGATTCGAAATCGAAAAAAGGCTCGAAAAAGAAGTCGGGGAAACGAGCGGAGAACTCGGGCAGTGGTCCGAAATCAAAGACTCACATGGTCATACATCCCGAGGAAGAGCGACTGGATTACATAGAAGCTTCCACTTCAGAATGCGACGATGAGAAAAATCTGGAGCAGGGTAAGTCGTCCAGAAATGAGGTTCACTCTGACTGCAGTGATAGCGGAGATGATAAAGATTTGACGCAAAAAACGACAAAACCTCTTTCAAATGCCAGACATGTTCTGCTATTTTCTCTCAGGAAAGTCATTTAAAAAAACACATGCTCATTCATGTCAAAGGAAATGATTCCGATGTGGACGATGTGGATGATCAGAAATCGTCAAAGAATGATGATTATAATCGTGATTCACGCAACAGAGCAAAACGGCGAGAACGTTTGGATGACGAGTTATTCAAGTGTGGAATGTGCTGTGAAAACTTCACGGAAGAAAGGGCTTTGAAAGAACACATAGTTCTTCACGCAGAGGAGAAAGACGACGAATACCATTCGAAGGACGACACGGAGGAGTCCGATTACTGCAACAATGACAACAGCATGCCCTATTCGGATGATGATATTCACAACGACGATGCGGAAGACGACGAGCTTTACAAATGTGGTGTCTGCTCGGAGAGTTTTTCCGAAGACGTGTCACTGAAGAAGCACATGCTGGTGCACACCGAATCGGCAGCTCGGGGTAAAGGGGACCGTCGCAGCGACGACGTCATCATCAAACGGGTGAGATTAGACGATTCGGACGACCTTGCTGAGCTGCTGAAACTGTCAAGAGCAGACGCGGCTCCGGAGAAAGTCTACCGCTGCAACCAGTGTCCGAAGACATTCAACAACAGCACGAGCCTTTCACGACACATTCTGGTCCACACAGACATCAAGCAGTTCGAGTGTGACCAGTGCAGCAAGTCCTTCACCCTTGGGGAGTACCTGCGGGCACACAAGACGGTGGTGCACAGTGAAAACAAACCGTACATTTGCGGAGAGTGTTCCAAATCGTTTGCCTTCAATGCAGCGCTCCGCACGCACATGATGATTCACACGGGACAGAGACCCTACCAGTGTCAGAACTGTTCCAAGTCGTTCGCTCTGAAAGGAAATCTGAAAAGACATGTTTTACTTCACTGTAATTAATTAATTTAAAATTTTTTTTTTTTTAAATGTCTTAATCTCTTCCGGTTATAAAAAAATATTGCAGGGGGGTGTTCATCAGTTTTTTTATGTGTACAAAAGTTAACGTTGAAATTTGAAGAAAAAAAAAATCATGTTGTTAACATTTGTCGTCTGTTGATTTGTTTTTGATGGTTGTTACTTATTAATTCTCTTCAGGTATATTTTTTTTTTTTTTTTTTTATATAAAATTTTCAAAATACTTTAAAAAAAAAAAAATTGTTTTTGGATTATGGTTAATTGGTGTTTATTAATATAATTTTCATTTGTTCTCTTGTTCCTAATCACGTCACTGTTCAGCATAAAATAATCATGTAAAGTTGTATGTATGCTACATATTTGATTCACAGCCATTTTATTTCATTTGAATTTAAAATCTGAAGGATATCTGAAAAAAGAAATACTTCACTCTCATAAATATTTTATTAATTTTATATATTAATACCTGTTTCTTGCATGTTAATATCAATCATAGAAAATTTCATGGATAAAATTTAAATTATTTTAAAACTAGATATATATATATATATATATATATATATAAAATATAATATATATGCATACATACATACATTATATATTCTATTCTGAAATTTTGAACAGTGAAAATTAAAATTAATGTAAATTATTAATGGACATTTCCCATGATTTGGTTTCTTTTTTCTGTTTAGGTATAAACCATTTTATTTAAAAATGTAAAATCAAAATTTTATCAGAATTAATATTTATAATTCTTACATTCAGTCCATATTAATTAATTAATGTATACAATTTATTATCAGAAATGTTCATGTATGAATTTGCTATATCGTCAGATGTTTAGTTTAAATTTAACATATAATCTTCATTTCAGGAAATTCATTACACGTTATAATTATTTTATTTAAACTGAATCTAAGCAACAGCAGCAAATAATCAAACTGTGGAAATTCACAAATCTGGTTCCATCCATAAAAATCATAAAAACATAAATAAAAAAACATTTATAAAATTTTATTTCATTTATTTATTTTATTTTTATATGCAAGGTTACAGAAACTGTTATGATAGCAAAGGAAAAAAAAAAAATGCCTAACAGAATAACTTGAATATATATATATATATATACTGTGTAACATTTCTACACATTAAAAAAATGGAATAAATAAATAAATAAATAAACAAATAAAAAAATCTAAATTATAAATTGTAACAAAAGAACTGTAAATATAGTACAAGAGACAACAGAGTATTATTTACTGTTTTGGGGAAGGTGCATATAAATAGTTCCTTTCTGCTAATTTTAAAAGAGCAGGTAACTGTGCCTTGGCATTGGATTTTTCTCTGTCATTGTGTGGAATTATGACATTACAGTAAAGAGAATATAACAGTATGTTTAACCAGTGCTTTATAAAACTAGATTAAAAGTTTTATTAAACTGAATGTTATGCAGAGCTACACACAATATTCTTAGGACCAAACAACATATAGTTAACTTCAGAAAGAAATTGTTTATAAATATTTAAATTAAATGTAAAAGTTTATAATAAAGGTAAGTTTTGAAGTCTATAAAGATTTATTTGAATAATTTTTTTAAGGAAACACTGAAATTAAATATTAATCAGTTACTTAATTTACATTTATTTCTTTGGTGTGTCATTTATATTAAGTAGAAAAATTGTCTGAATCGTTGCTTGGAGGAACTTGTTTGAAAAAATGAAAGTTACTTAACATTGTATGTTGTGTGTGTGTATATATATACTTGTCACAGGGTTTTTTTCTTTTTAATTACTTATTCATAAAATTATTTTCCATCAATAATAGAAATAGGTAGCCAGTACACACATAATCCGAATCACTGTGTCTGACCATTGCTCTCATTTCACTTTTGGTTTCTCTCTCTTTCTGTCTTTCTCTCTCTCCTTTGCACTCTCTTTACTTCTAATTTCTCTGCCCCATCTGTCTCTCTGTAGGTCCGTATCTCACCATTGCTCTCTCTCTCTCTCTCTCTCTCTCTCTCTCTCTCTCTCTCTCTCTCTCTCTCTCTCTCTCTCTCTCTCTCTCTCTCTCTCATATAGCTCATTATCTATTGTTATTTATATTTGTCAGGAAGACTAGAATTTCATTATTTATTTGCTGCTGGTATTTAGTAATGTGGTGCAGCATTTATTCATTGTTCTTTTATTTCAGAAACACACAAACACACACACACAGATATTATATTTTAAACTGAGTAATGATTATAATATAATATTATAATGCTACACACTAATTTAATATTAATATCATCAGCTTAATTTTAAGTTTAACATCAGCCTAAAGAACATGGAGCTTAACTATTATGGTTGTTTGTCATTAAATAAATGATATTCATGAAGACAAATAAAGGTTCAAACACACACACACACACACACACACATATATATGGAGGTTAGCTTCATGTTCTTTAGGTTGATGTTAAGCTCATTATAAGCTGACTATATTAATATTAAATTAGTGAGTAATGATTATAATGTTATATTATAATCATTACTCACAGTAACCTCAGAAACACACACACACACACAAACACACACACACATTATAATAATTATTGCTATTATTGAACAAATTTTTAATATATATGAAAACATGCATTTTAATAAATGTATACATTAGTAATGAATGATATGTGATTTACAAATTCATGTATAATTGTTTTTCTGTCTGACTACTGTATTCCTCATACCATTTCTGTTCTGTTTTGTAAGGAAGCAATAAACTGAATAGATTTTAAATATGAATTTATGTTTGTCTTTTGTGAAATGGAGGAATGGACAAAGGAAACAACTGATTTAAAGCCATACTCGGCACATTTTACTAATGGTTTTATTGTGATGTATGTAACTGTGGTAAATCAAACACTTTAACATTGAGCTGCTCTTTTTGATTAGCAGAAAGGAATCTTTTATATGCACCATACCAGATTGGACCAGATGTGGAGCACTTTCTGGAACGGGCCACTTCAGTTGTGTCCTTCAAGGGGGAACGATCTCACAACCCTTCACTGAACAATACACTTTTTTTTTTTTTTTTTTTTTTTTTTTTTTTTTTTAACTGTTTGTGAGATATATTGAAAGAATATAAAATGCAAATCAAAGTAATAATGCTGTTAATAATACTGTCTTACAAACATTAGGAGCAAAAATGTTTAATTAATAATTATATCGTAGAAGATATAACCCATTGTTTCTTCTCTGTCATTTTACCTTTCAGTAGTGCATATATATATATATGTATGTGTAGGTGTGTGTGTGTGTGCGTATATGAGTATATATATATATATATATATATGTGTGTGGGTGTGCGTGTGTGTGTATATGAGTATATATATATATATATATATATGTGTGTGTGTGTGTGTGTGTGTGTATATGAGTATATATATATATATATATATATGTGTGTGGGTGTGCGTGTGTGTGTATATGAGTATATATATATATATATATATATGTGTGTGTGTGTGTGTGTGTGTATATGAGTATGTATATATATATATATGTGTGTGTATATGTGTATATATATATATATATATATATATATGTGTGTGGGTGTGCGTGTGTGTGTATATGAGTATATATATATAAAGCGTGTTTATGTTGTTCGATTTTTTCTGATTCACGTACGATTGTTTGTGTTGACGGTTTTTCTCGTTTTGTTGTTGTAGCTGTTGTTTTTTTAAAATGAAATAAAATACCTGCCATGCCAGCAAATTAGCTGAATAATTTTTGTTTAACGAACAGCTTTCCATAGACAGCGCAAATGAATAAACTGACTGTGACATCAGTAAAGACGAAATGTCTGTTTAGTAACTGTGACGTCATCTCACTGTTATATTATGACGTAAATATAGGACTGGTAAGCTAAAAGTTAAGGTCTTATTTCAGTATGTCTTATGTTAAAATAACACTTAAATTTTTTCTATTTTTTAAATTTTGGATTTGATTTAAATATTTATTATTAAATAACTATATTTAGCAGCGAAGACAGTCAGTCATCTTGTTATTTTGTGACGTAATTATAAAATGCACACCTAGTGAAAGGAATACAATGTATAAACTACATGACGGTTAAACAATTTTTAATTTTTAATTTTAGTTCAGGCATGGGCCACCTTTTTCGAGAAGCGGGCCACATGAGGCATGACTCATCCTCAGGCGGGCCGCAGGTACTAACTTAGTCGATTCTGTGTTTTTACGTAGTGTTTATTTTAAGAAATTTTTCATTTTCGTTTACTTCAGGAACTGTTATAATAAAACTAAAAAATACGTGTTTTAGTATATTAAAAGATACAAAATAGACTCATTTTATAAAAGTTGAAGTGACGTCATTTTCCTTGTGAAATTAGACGGGCCACTCAGAAAACCGCGCGGGCCGCATTTTGCTCGTGACTGTTTTAGTTCTTGAATGCAGTTTTAATAGCACATTACAACTATCAGCGGTGAAATAATTCTATTAACTGTGACAGACAAAGTAAATGTAACGTGATATTTCTGTTAAATTGTTTTTTTGTTTTATTTTGGCTGTATTTTAATATTTATCAAAAATAGCCAACTAATAGCTTTACAATTTCGTAAAGAAACACTACATTTACAATCTGTGACGTCATTATACTGTTATATTTATTGTGACGTAAGAGATAGGACAAACATGGACATGAATCGATGGTATTTTTAAAAGTAGATGCCAAAATAACAGTATAAATAAATATGTTGAATAATTTGTATTAATATTTTGAATCCTTTTAAAGCAGTATATTAAAAGACTGATCAAATGCCTTTAAAACGGTAATTTGTGACTACTCTTCAAGGTTCCATTTGTGACGTCATTAAACAACGATATTTTTAGCATCAATTTTTCTGTCGCTAATTCCCTCGCCCCAAACCATCCAGTTTATTATAAAACATTTACATTTAATGAGAATTCATTCGTTAATACCGCATCAATTTTTATTTTTCAGATTTATAAGCTGAATATATTTTTACATTTATATATTCACGTTTATGTTTGTATATTTTACTACAGATTTACCTGCCGTTTGAAAGCATTTTAAAATGTTCTTCTCACTAATTTTGTTTAATAGTTTCAACATCGTTATTGTGTACATCAGACCATTCTGGTTGTAAGCCTTTCAAATAACCCTAGTTAACACGTAAAAAAAATAAAAAAAACAGACGCCATTGCATGAAGAAATCGTTTATTGCTACTTGTAAACAGATTTTTAAAACTTGATGAAACGAATATGATGGATTTAAAAAAATATATAGACATTTACAAAATATATTAAAAATTTTAAATATATTATGAAAAATGATGCTACTGAATGACGAATATTAATACTGTAAAACATTTACCGACTTGTTAATTGCAAAAATATTTCCTCTTTTAAGAATAAAGATCAAATTTTATAATTTTCATTTCTGGGATATGTGCATGCAAATGTACAGTCGACAAATTTTTGATTTGATCGAAGGGTATCCAATAACACGTATTCCTTCTGCACACACGTCTGCTCATTTCCACAAACGTCCTGTCTGGATACAAAATGGTGGCATTATTAATTTGGTTTGCATTTATCCAGTTTTTAACTGTTCCATTTCAACAAGAATTCCTTTGCAATAATATTTAACATTGTAAGACAAAAAGATATAGAAAAGAAAAAGAAAAGATCTGTAGAGAGAAAGAGACGTTAAGAATAATTCAAGAAGCCGCCATTTGCAATTCACCATATGCAATAGTTCACCCAACTTTGAGAGCACCAGTACGGAGAAACACTGTTGAAGTGGGAGGCTCCGCCCACCCGAGCAGCTTTGTAGTATAAAAATGCAGCAAATTTGCAGTAAAATTCCCACCATCGACATTTTCTGATCATGTGTCTGTAGAAGAGATAGTCACAAGTAAATCGACCTTGATTCTTAGTTTGAGCCTGGAACGGGAGAAAAAAAAAATAATAGATTTTAAAATATATATAGAAAAAATAAAATAAATAGATTTAAAAAAAAAAAAAACATGAGAAAGAACGAAAGTTGTAAATAAACGACTAAATAAATGTATAAATATTGAGAAAAATAATATTTTTAATTAAGGGGGAGTGATTTAACGGTGTATGCATTTCAGACAGAACCAGCAGACACTTGCTTTAAAAAAAAAAAAAAAAAAGAAAATACGCCATTTAAAATGTTCGACCATTAGTCCGTGTTTTACTGCCATCCTTTATTATTAGCAAAGATCCAATGCAACAATAAACAAACATAAAAACGTATTCTGTCTATTTTGTAATGCAACATTTTGCTAAATATATATAAAACGAAATTGGAAAGGGAACCGTGTTTTAAGTGTACCGAGTTTTACAAAACGTGCACAACGTTGTATACTCACACAGAAGTAGCAGACGTCGTGCCGATAACACGACGACGTAAAGCGAGATTTGTACGCTGGAGGAGCATAGCTGGGTATGTTGCAGCCGTTGACGCCGTACCTGTTGCAGTAGTCTGCAGTCGACACCGGCAACAGAAGCAGGGGAGATAAAGAGAACTGCAAATATTTCTTTAATCATACTGAAAGGGAAAACAAAAAATTAAAATGTATTATATAAATTAAAAAATGTCCATATCTCAGAGAGAGAGAGAGAGAGAGAGAGAGAGAGAGAGAGAGAGAGAGAGAGAGAGAGAGAGAGAGAGAGAGAGAGGTCACGCCTTTATAGATACATTTACAAACAAAACTGTGCGCCTCAATTACAAAACAGCTTATTTGCTTTTCAAATAATTTTTATTTATCAGTCTTTGGTAACAAATATATGGCAAACGAACTGAAATATCAAAAAAAAAAAAATATCGTTTTTCCACCCATCTCGTTTTCTCTATAAAATTCATGACGTTTACTACAATTGTAAAATATTCCAGTACAGAGAGACAGAAGGTAATTAAATTTCCTGAACATAATTTTTATTAAGATGAATGGGCGTTTAACAGTGGCAAAACTACTTCGGCTATGACGTACAATGCAGGTGTATCAAATGACACTGACAATTCTTGTAATGGATCACGTGTTTGTTGTTACCATCGTTTTTCCTTTAATTTGATAAACGCGAGCATACAAAAAAAAAAAAAAACACACAGAAGAACAAAAACAATTAATTACTAGTTCATAAAAAATAATAATAATCATTAATATTATTATATAATAAAAATCATTCCTTTACCTTTTCGAACTATTCTAACCAAATCTTGCTTTTAGTTCAGGCTGTGCGAGCTGCTATTTATAGGATTTAACCCCAGATCGAGGCGAAATTGACGTAAATCTCAGAAGCTGACTTTCCCCGTGCTCAACCAAAATGTCGGGCGATGCGACAGAAAAAGAAATTAACATTATAGGCATTCGTAAATCAAACTCTAATTTCACAGCTACACAAGTCGATGAAAAGAAAAGATTTACGAAGATCTGTATTAATAATAATAATAATAATAATAATAATAATAAAAAATTGATGTTATATTAACAAATATGAACTTTAAAATATAATTTTTTAAAATGTTAATAACAAACTGGTGTCTAACGAACCCAAAACAAGCAATTTTGATCCGCACGTTTTATCCAGTTTATGAAGAGATAAAATAAAAATTTAATTTTCACAGTGCAGAAAACTATATCTTGTTTTAAATATTTTTTTTTAGAAATGCCGCAAGAAATATGGGATGGGTTTCGGGAAATTCAGAATTTGGGTTCATGATTAAAGTCGTACTTCTTTTTCTTTTTTTTTTCATATTGTTTTTCTTTTTCTTTTTTTATATTAGCGAATTGACTTATAGTCTGTATCAGTCTGTAAAACATTTCCTTCTTCATGTTTATTTTAACAACAAATAATTATTTTAATTTACACTTTCGCCTTTAAAATAAAACATAGGCCTACATGCAGATGTTGCACGTGCAGATACTAATTATAGTTTCTTAAATGGCGATCATTAATATAAATGCAAACAATTTATGTTTAACTGTTCAGAAAATTATTATCGAAAAGCAGTTAGAAATTCAGTATAGCTAATGTAATATTAAAACCCTGTTAAGTTTAATATTTAATATAAAGAGATTCAAGGAAACTAGATTAGATTTTTATTATAATTTATAACGTTTGGATAGTCTTTTCAGAAGCTATTGTATTTTGACGGAGGGGAAATAACTCTAACCGCTAACATGCGTTAAATATAAACATGGCCAGTTCTTGTGCAGGTGCTTGTTCGATTTTTCTTATCTTTAATTATTTTTACACTGAAATTATCATACAGACTTCTTAATTATATGACGTATATATTTACATCATTTTAATAACTTAAATCAAAACTAGTATTTTAAATAAATTATTTTGAATTTAAATGTGTATATTATAATATTCGGAGCACGTGGCCATGGCCCATGTTAAAATTTAACAATCATAATCGTAAACCAACTAATTATAATTTCTTACTTCATTATTTATTATTTCAAAGAGACTGCTAAAATTAAAATATTATATTTTTTTTTACGAGTTGGATAAAATTATGAAAATGACTTTAATTTTTCTATACTTGTAAAAGTTCTTCAGTAATATTTATTTATTTAAAATATTTCTTTGTTTATTTATTTATTAAATTGAAACTTAATTAATAAAGGATTATATTTTCCTTTAAGTGTATAACTTCATTATTGTTTTTATTTTTGTAGTTCTGTAGATAGATAGGTAGATAACATAACATGTGAAAGGTTGAAAGTTTGATAATTCTTAATGCTGGTTTTTTTTTTTTTTTTTTTTTTTTTTTTAATTTATTATATATTTTTAAAAGGATTGTATAGGAGAGTTAAAGACAACAAGACTCCTATAGGAGACAGAATGAAACTTGTGCGTTACGCCTGGAGTTGTCAAAATGTCTACCTTCCTAACAAGCAACAAGTTCTCATTGACACAGTCTGCGGGTTTCTTATCACCAAGAACAGGCGAGTTTCATTATTAACAGTAACCTTACTTTATGTAGTTCCCTAGAACATCAAATTTGTATTTGTCATTTATGTAAACATATTTAAAATATCTAGATGCTGACAGTACTAAAAATCTTAGTGAACTGACATAATGTACCCTTAGTCTGTAAAGGATAGTTACATCAGTATTGCCATGTTTTATAAATAAATGTTGTACTTTATTGTTAACAAAGGTTTGGGGGCAACAGTTACAAAGTGAATGTAGGGTATTTGTTCAAATCATAATATGTACACTTTAACAAGAAATAACTGGATAACATAATTCTAAAACCTTTTTTCTCTGCTGTTAGACACATTTCTATGGCAATTTAAAGAACATAATTATTCTGTTTCTTCATATATTTAGAGATACTATTTTTCATACTATTAGAGGCATAATTCAATGAAATTGTATATAAAAAGATAATAATAATTGTACAAAATTTTTCATTTAGTTAGAAATGCTCTTCTGTGGAAATATACTGTGTAATACTTTTTTCATATAATTAGACACTAGAGGTATTTTGTAGGGAAATACAACAAATATAATCATATTATTTGTTTCATAGTATTAGAGGCATATTGAAAATAATGAATATATAATTAAACTTTTTTTTCATCTAGCTAGATACTTTTCTGTGGAAATACAGAAAATATAATTAGACTGTTTTTCGTACAGAAGTATATTACAGGTTATATAATATCCATGAAGATGTAGACAAGTCTTTAGCTGTCTTTTAGCAGTGACAACTATTATCATTATCATCATGTTGTTGTAGAAAACATTTCTCAGATGAAGATTTAGACAAGTCTTTAGCTGTCTGTTAGCATTGACAACTATTATCATTATCATCATGTTGTTGTAGAAAACATTTCTCAGATGAAGATGTGCTACTGGTGTGGGACTGTCTCTTGCAGCTTCTGAGGAAAGCAGTGTCTCAGTTCAGCAGTGGTCAGAGTCTGTTAATAAAACCTTCTCTCTGTCAGGTGAGTAGATTTTCTTTCAGAACTTGAAGTAGCTTGCTGTTTGTCACACGATCCCACTCAGCTGTAAATGAATATATAAAAATATGCTACTGTATACATAGAGCCTATATCAGGTACCACTAGAGCTAAGCCAACTCTGGTAATAACCTGCCCAAGACAGATACATATATATATATACATAGAAACACTAGAAACACTAGAAACACAATAAACACATATAAACTGTATTAGCTCTAGCGCCAAACATTCAATATATCAGTATAGTACTAGAATAATGGTAATTTGTCACCACAATCACATAAGGGTTATACTGGCAGAACAGCAAATATATATAGAAATTTAGAGATCATCAAAATTCGTACCAAATTTATCTCAGTGTTTTGTATGGAGATGGAGTCAGCAAATATATATATATATATACAAGTAGTTATCCAGGTCCAACCTGAACTCTTGCAGCAAGTTCAGTGGACAGTGATCTGGAATCATTTCCATTCTCCCCAACAAAAAGAAAAGGGATTTGCATTATCTGTCAGTGCATTCCGAAACCTTGCTGCTAGACGTCTGTCACCAGATCATTCTGTGGACCAAACGCTTGTGACACCTAGAGATCCTGAGAGATGATAATTAATCCCATAATTCCACAGCTTTTTTGTCTGTTTGTCAGACTGAATCAACAGTCATCATGACAGAAGTGAAATTTTACAAGTGGCAGAGGATAAAAGCTTTCTTCTGTGACACTATTCAATGCCATTGAAGTCAGAAAGCATGCTTGTCGTGGACGTGCTTCACAACAGCTTGATCTGATTAGCATGCTAAATTTTTTTTCAATGTTCAAGTTCAACATTATTCAATGTTAGTTCTGTTACTAAACTTTGAATCCTGGAGTCAGTTTTCAAATTATTTGTGAACTAGCTCACCAAATATCTTAAAATATGAAGTAATATTCTTTTTCAATGTTTTTTTTTTTCTCAGTTACTGAATTTTGAATCTTAAACTTCCAGCTAGTCTGAAAAGGCCCATGATAGTATATTGTTATATGAAGTACAGTTATGTTCAGTGTTTGGGTTTAAACTTTGAATATATGAGGTTGAAATTTGAACCAGTTAGAAATAATCCACACAGTAACTTGTAATACGAAGTACTTAAACTTTGAATCCTAGAGATAAATTTCTAAGAGTTGTGAAATATCTTGCACCAAATATCTTAGAATATGAAGAACATTCCTATTCAGTTTTTAGCTTGGATACTAAATTGAAATCCATTATCATGATTTTATGAAACTGAACTAGTTAAAAATGGCACAAGTAATATTGTCTAATATGAAGTGCTGATACTAAATTTTGAATCTTAAATTTTAAGAACTGTGAAATATCTTACAATATAATGTACTTCATATTCTAAGATATTTGGTAAGCAATGTTTAGCATTGATACTAAACAATATCAAGAAGATATTAAACTTTGGAATAAAGGCAGTTATTATAAAATATTAATATTTGAAGTTTTATATTGTTTTTGAAAATGAAACTAATATGAACAAAACAAATGTTTTTTTTTTTTTTATAGCTTATATAAACTTGTTTTTGCTAGAAATAAAAATTTATAAAATATTGTGATTAGAAGATTATCTATTGTGTTTAAAATAAAACTAAAATGAAAAATTTGAGATTAATGGATACCATATTCCTAAACTGAATGAAAAAAAAAAAAAAAAAAAAAAAAAAAAAAAAAAAAAATTATTTAAAAAAAATGTCTTGCAGATTCTGATTGACAGTTTGCAGAGCTGTGTTGGAACGGGAGATAACCAGACCTACATGGATCATGTGATTGGCTGCTGTCTTGTCCTCCTCAAATCCCCAGGCCTGTCGTATGTGTTTACAACAAAGTGTGAAAATCTGGTAAGTTTTCAGTTTCATTCAAGGTTTTATTTTTACCTGAAATGAAAATAAAAACCCCGTATTTTAATTTTTTTTTTCTTTCCAATATAGAGAGTGGGTTGGAACTGAAAGATCATAGCATTTTATAAGGTTGAAAGTGAAAGAAAATATTTACACATTTGTACATAGAACAAAAACAGCACACATATCGTTACTAAATCTGTTTTCAGTATCTCTTGATAAATGGTACAAATTTTGTTCCAGTCTAAAATAATAAAAAAAACACCAATCATATTTAATATGGATGTATATATATGAAACATACGTACGTACTTTGTTCAAACATTTCTTATCACAAAACACACACACATTAAAAAATAAAATAAATAATAATAATAATAATGAAGAAATTATTCAGCAAGTTTGGAAATACCCCCCAAAAATATATATATATATATTTTTTTAAATATGCTTTGCTGAAGATAGAGGGATTAAAAAAAAAAAATCAATTATAAGAAAGTTTACAAAGTCTATGTAGACTTTTTGTTCACCATAGGTACATTTTAATTGTCTTTTAAAGTATCTGATCCTCTCTAAGGTCAGTTCATATCTTCGTTAAGGTTATAATTTGCAAATTTAAGGATCTTGTTCAGTATTCTTATTTCCAGTTCCAACCAGTAAGATGGAGCCATTTATCAAAAGCTGGGTTATGTCGATTCTTATCCTTGAGAAGTTGAATAACACAGAATGTCCTTCTGATGATTCATATCTATTTGAATCATAGCAACATGATTCTTCTTCTTTTTTTATATATATATATATATACACACACACACACACACACACACACATTAATTATTTTGTCAGTATCTAATGTAATATTCATTTTCTAATCTTTATTACAGATTTCACTGCTTTCAATTCTCTGTCAGCTTTGTATGAAACTAAGTCCTACTTGTGAGAAATCAGCTCTGCTTGAACTTCTTGGTCATGTGACCATGGCTTGTAGCAAAAGTCTGAATATTCAGACCAATCAAAAGCAGGTCTGTATTTCTGACAGTTTTAATACTTGTATTTTTTAATAAGAGATTTGTATTTTGCAAATTATTCTTCTAAAATATTACTGTATGTATACTCTGAAGTGTTTCTGTACTTTTATTTTAAGGTTTTTAATTAAATGTTTTTTCAGGTTTTGCAGCTGGTTATTGACAAGTTGATGGTTTCTGTGATGACTTTTCTCTACACTGTTACAGAGAATTGTGAAGATAAAGTTCTGTCTGATTTAGCCTGTAAAATGAAATCTGTTCTTGAGTTGGCTTTGTTTCACAAGTTAGTTGTTCTTCAGTTTGAAATTTAATTACATGTAAAGTTTATTATTTAATTATACAAATAACGTAATGATAATTTTATTTATTTCTTTTAATATATATATATTAATATATATATATAAAATATATAGTGATTAAAAACAAATACAACTTCAGTACATCTAAGTGAAAATTTAATATTCTTTTTCCTTGATATTTACCTAAGGTAATACAAACAGCCTACTTTATTTTATTTCCATTTATATAATTTACTGCTGAGCACCATCCTTTGTTAATAATTAAGTATGACATCACTGTAACTAATGACGTTTAAAGGCAGATTAATATTTTCACTTATTTCATTGCATCATTTCATTTATGTATTTTTAAAAATTCATGATAGCTATGGGATTAATAAAAGCGTTTTATTTTCTTAGTGTTTTTACTACTTCTTAAAATGTATTGTTATGAAATAATCTTGGGAAAAAAAGAAAAGAAAAAATGTCTGCTTTAGAAAGTAAAATATTTGCTTCCATTTTTTAAAATGATTATTTCTGCCTTCAGATTCTCTCTATCTAGTTAAATGTATCAGATATATTTTGACTTCATCTTTCGAACTATCTAACAAGTATATTTAAAAAATTTAAATTTTTATATTTATAAAATAAACAAAATATACAAAATTTCATTGTTTTTCTTCCCAGTTTTCTTTCCTTATTCTTTATATTTCTGTATACTTATATCTACCTTTCTTTCTTTTCTTTCTTTCTTTCTTTCTTTTTCTTTTTCTTTCTTTCTTTCTTTCTTTCTTTCTTTCTTTCTTCTCTTGAGATTAATACCATTCTTCTTTTTTAATTTTTTAAAATTTAGAGATCATCAAAATGCGTACCAAATTTACCTCAGTGTTTTGTACGGAGATGAAGTCAGCAAATTTCAGCCCCCGAAGTTGATAGAGAATCTTTTTCACGTTTTTTCAGAACTCATCTCTGGCAAGGTTAGTCCTCTTTGTAGTTTATACAACTCTGGATTTGGTTGGATAAGCATTTTAGAATAATTTAAAAATAAGGGTTGTCAAGTACTAGGCATACAGAGGTAAGAATTCTAAGTAACCATGAAAATGGCCGTCCAGAATAAAATGATAATTTACCTCCATTTCGAATTTTTATTTTATTTTATTTTATTTTCTGTTATTCATCTTTAAAAAGAAATAAAAATTTCATATGATGGTTACAGGTGTGATAATTATGAACTGTAAGACATTCTATCAGTTTTTATTATTATTATTTTTTTTTTTTGGTACTATTATTATTACTGTTTTTATTGCTGATGATATTATTATTATTTTATTACTATATTATTAATAATATTGTCAATTATTATTATTATTTTTATTATTATTATTTATTATTATTATTATTACTATTATTATTATTATTATTTATTATTATTATTACCATTATTATTATTATTTATTATTATTATTACCATTACTATTATTATTATTATTATTATTATCATCATCATCATCATTATTATCATCATCATTGTTTTTTTACCTTCCTATTTGTACACATTTTTCCCAAATGAAGAAAGAAAAATTTCACCTGACAATATTCTTGGTGGAGGTTTGATCTAATGAGTCTGATGGGAAAAGAAAAAGAAACATTTTTAAATCTTTACTAAATTATGTACATAAATTAAAAATGTCACTGAGCCTTTGAGGAGAATAAAACTCTTATTCTTTTAATATATTTCATTAATTATTTAATTTTTATTTTAATTTTTTTAATTTTCCATATATTATAGATTTCCATTATAATCACCGACATTTTGGCTATTAATTATTTAAGAGTTCTGTACTGTCAAATAAATGTATATTTTATAAACTGAAAATTGGTTTTTTTAATTAAAGAAATTATTGTTTATAGGTTCCAGTGAAACATTCAGAAATATCCTCTCAGTTGTGTCAGAATACTGTTTGCAGTTATCTCCCTTCGTTTTTCAAGGCCTACGTACATCACAACAGGTATATCTATCTCATTATGTTGTTTTGTGACCCTGTTTAACAAAACTAGTCACACTTACCCTTTCCTTGAAGATTTGGCATTTGTAGAATTTGTTTGTTATATTAATCTTTTTGATTTCTTAAAATGTTAAAATTATGTTCTTGTTCATGTTTCTGTATTCCCTCTGAAATTCTTAATTTATGAAAAGCAGTCTTGTGTGTTTAATCCTGTCTGCAAGAAGGTAGATATAAAAAGATTCTTACTGCTAGTGATGACATATTTTTAATATCTTTGACAGCTGTTATGCTAAATAACACTATGTGCGTTTTGTTGAATATAATTTCAGCAAATACTATCTTTCATGTCTTTATGTAATCAGTCAGAAAGAATATTTACCTTGCACTTTATAACTGTTAAAATTAAAATATACTACAGTATTTTAAAATATTCATTTATTAAGTTTATTTATTATTAAATATTTTGTTGAATACATTTTCAATATACCTGTTCTCGTTCATATCTTTGTAAAATGTACATACAGATAGAAGATTTATATTATGCTTGATAATTGTTAAAATAATTTTGTTTTTGTTTTAATATTATTTTTTTTTTTAATTTTCTTTTTAAATTCACTTATTATTAAATCTTTATTTTATTTATTTATTCACAGGAATAACTCTACGTTTTGTTTCAAAATGTTCATACACATCTGCGATTTGATTGGTTTAAAAGCAAACAGCAGTGACTTCAAGGAAGTACTTCCTGGGTCGCAGGTCATAAAGGTAGCTAACTCCTGCCTGCAAGAAGTATTGACGTCTGATCTGTACATTGTTTCCATTGACAACACTTCTGGTCGAACACAGTTTTCCTTCTTTAAGAATTTAGTTGTTCAGCTACTGAAAATATCTAGGTTTGTGTATTTGTAATAAAAAATAATTTTAAAACTAATTTTTTTTTTTTTATATTTTATTTTATTTTATTTTTATTTTGTTTTTTTTTTTTTGTCTTTCTCTATGTCTGCATCCACCTTTCTTTATTCTTTGGTGATAATAAAATTACTAAAACTATTTGTTGTTTTAATTTCATCTTTTAGAAAACCTTTTTTGTGTGTGTGTAGAGGATTATAAAGAAATTCAGTAATAGCCATTTTTGTTCCTTGTTGATGTATTTCCCTGATGCATCCTAAAAAGGAACAGATTTCCAAAAATACAAATGTTTAAAAATCAATTAAAATCTATTTACATTTCTCTTATTAGAACAAACACATGCAAATAAGAAACACTGAAATATATTTAGGTTCACTTTAATAATTTTATTTTATTTTTTTTTTCAGATGTCCATGTTGGCATAAGTGTTTAAGTACCATTCTGCAACTGAATCATGGGATACTAGAGCCTCTGATGACAGATGTTTTGACAAACGCCTGGATGGACATAGACACAGAGAAAGATGATGTAATAATTAAATTATTATCAGTTGTTATCTTGTTAAAATATGAAAGTAAAGGTTAATAGGAAAGAATGTAGATCATGGTCATAGAATTTTTTATTTTAATTTAATTTTTTTTTTTTTGAAGATTTGTATGATATCCCTAAATATGTTTCTTATTTAATTTAATTTTACTGATCTTGTTAATTATCGTCTCCATTATTCATTAATTCATCTTTGATGGGTTTTTTTTTTAGTCTTTTACTTTCTTCTTTTAATCCCTCCATTTCAACTTCCCTGCTTACAGCCTGTCTTCTCCTTGTGTTTCAAAATTAATTATCTCTTTGTTGAAAATTTATTTATGATAATTTGTAGAATATATTTATATTAACATTTGCAAAAAACAAAAAAACAAAAAAAATTTAAAAACAAAATCCCTCCAATATTTATTATTTATAGGCTTCATCAATGGCAGCCATGGAAGATTTTCTGTGTTGCTTAATTTCCACCTATTCCAAACTGCACCAGATTCCTAAATGGTTCAACTATGTTTTGAGTGCTATTAAAACAAACACTGCAGTCAAGCCCATGTTGTGTATACCTGTTCGATTTTCAAACAGGTGAACGAATCAATTTTTAATTTATTATTGTTACTTTCTCAAAGTTTTGTTAATTTTTACATGGTGTTTTTTTTTGGTGCTAATATTTAATGATGAACTTGATGATTTTTTGTATATAACTTTATAGTTTTTGTAAGATTAATCTCTTTTTTGTGCATATTTGTGTCCGTATGATGTATGTGTGTGTGAATATGTGTATGGTTGTAGTTGTAGGTATGGTAGTATAAACATGGTTGTGTGCATTAAAAATAAACAACAATAATATTAAAAAACCAAATAAAATCAAACCACCTGAAATGACATAAGAGATTAATTTTTTTTTTAATGGTTTTCTTCAGATTTGGGCAGGTAACAGAATCTCTGCCACAGACAACTGTGCTGGAAGTGTGGACCAAACTAAATGAAGAAGTGAAGAGTTATCTAACTTTGATGTCAGACAATCAAGGTAAATGTCAAATAAAAATTTAATATTTTAAAATTTTTTTATTTCAATTAGCCATTTGAATTTTGCTTGCAGTATGAAATGAAAGCACATATATTTTAGAATTAAGTCTAATAAGATTTGAGCCCAGTAGTTAAATTTCTTAACTGTTAAACCATTAACACAACTATTAGTGTTATAACATCATTGTACAGAAATAAAATTTTCTCTCTCTCTCTCTCTCTCTCTCTCTCTCTCTCTCTCTCTCTGTCTCTCTCTCTGTCTCTCTCTGCAGTTTATCAGGTACTGGAATATAAATTCTTCCCAAATGAAGAAAGAAAATTTTCACCTGACAATTTAATTGTTGGAGGTTTGATCTAATGAGTCTGATGGGAAAATAAATAAAGAAAGACATTTTTAAACTTTTTTTCAAATAGCTGGTTAAAAATAAATTCATTTGTAAATTAGTTTAACTGAATAGACAGAATTAGTTTGACTCAGAAGACAAGCGAATTAGTTTGACTCAGTAGACAAGTGAATCAGTTCGATTCAATATGACAAAATATTTAGTTTGACTCAGAAGACAAGTGGATTAGTTTGACTCGACAGTCTCAAAATGTTCTTGAAAAGTAACAATTCAAAGATTAACAATTAACTTTATAACTAAATTCTGTTATTTAAATACTAATTACTATTTGATTAAGATAAATAACATAATCAAAATTTCTCTTTCAGAGTTTGACCAGTGGAGGAACCTGTCACAGGTTTGTCACATCTTTCACCACTTTCTGCACAGCGCCAAAGTAGCAGATTATTCCACAACAGAACTGACGACAGCTAAAGTTTATGACCTCATGGTTTCCACGGAAACCGACATTTTGGCACCACTTTTCAAATGCTGTTTAGAAAACGAGCAGGTAATTTACAGTGAGTGGGTTTAGTAAATACAGGTTCGGGACCAATTATCCAGACTCCTTTGGGGCCTGAGGCATTCCAGATTTCTTGATTTTTTCCAGTTTTCTGGTACCAGTGCATATAAATATGTAAATAATTAGGCATAAACATTTTAAAATCAAAAACATAAAGAAAATTGACAATACACAACTATTGCGACTCGACACGTAAACAATGCAATGAGTGAATGAACGCCACGTGGCTTGAAAGAGTAGTTCCAGTCTGGTGAGGACAACACCCGCGTGCGAACTATGAAAATAGCGTTGGGGGAAAAAACTTCTGGATTTCAGAACACCAGATAATTGGTCTGGTGCTTGTAATAGTAATAATCATAATAGTAATAATTGTGATAGTAGTACTGGTATTCATGATTTTTTTTAACACTAATACTACTACTACTAATAATTAATAATTATTATTATAATTATTATTATTTAAAATAAATGATAAATAACAATAACACAATATCAACAAATATTTATTATCATTATTATTATTATTATTATTAGCTCTTGAGTTACAATATTTTGATTTAATGATTAACATTATTTAAATTGAAAATTTACAGAACATAATTAATTTGCCACCAAAGATGTGTTAAAACATTTATTATTACTACATTTTTATCTATTGCAGTTTCAACAAAATATTCAATTCATATTTGAAACTTTATAAATTTATTTGTGAATTAAATATATGAAATTAAAATAAGGCTTTGGAATACAATTTTTATGTTTATATATATTTTTTTTAATTCAGAAAGAAGACATTTTGACAGCTACACTTCTGCTCTGCACAGCTCATGGGGAACTGAAAATTCTGCTAGCTCTGTATAATGAGAAACACAGAGCCAGGATCGAGAAGCCAGCCACCGTTTCCCATCAGTCTGATTTGAGTCTCGTACACTCCTACTTACCAGTGAAAGACTGGGGGAAACTTTTCACTAGAATTCTGCAGAGCACAGACAAAATACACTGGTATATGTTGGTAGGTTTTATTTTATTCTTCAGCAGAAGTGTAAATTTTTAAATAAATCCTTTCAAAAACTGTGTATTGAATTCTGAAATTATAAAAAGTTTCGTGCTGTTATTAAATTTTTGAGTAAATTTTTGTTTAATGGCATTTTGCATGAATATTACTCTGAAAGTAAAAACAGCCCCTCAAAAAACATACATAAATAAGTAAATAAAAAAATGAAAAACAAAACATGTAAACAAATAAATAAAAGTAAAAGTAAAAGAAAGAGTTTTTAAACCATGTCATTTGGTTTATTATTGTATGAGTTGAGATGGAGAGATCAGTGCAAATGTACATTTTTATTTCTTTCTGGTGTGAAACTGGGTTTAGTAAATAAGTGTTCAAAGGTTAATAAATAACTTTTATTATTCTTTCTGTTGTAGCATTAAATAGTTATTTAACCTGTGTAATATATATATATATTTAACCTGTGTAATATATATATATATATATTTTTAAATTGTCATTTCTTCCCAAATGATGAAAGAAAAATTTCACCTGACAGTTTAATTGGTGGAGGTTTGATCTAATGAGTCTGATGGGAAAAGAAAAAGCAACAATTAAACAAATGTTTTATAAAATATGATTTTTCCAATTATGAAACAAACAGCGAAACTGAGCCAGTAGCTGTCTGTACAGACCAGCTGATTTGTCTGTCGAATCAAATTAATTCATCTGTCTGTTGAATCAAACTAAATTTTCTTGTCCATTGAGTCAAACTGATTCACTTGCCTGTTGAGTCAACTGATTCACTTGTCCATTGAATTGAACTCAATTTGTTGTCTGTTGAGTCATTACAGGCTTTCTTTTCTGTTGAGGCAAGATGACAAATCAAATATGGAGGATCGTTTTTTCATTTATTAGTTTTTAATTGATTCATTTTTTATTTATATACATATCCTAAAGAAAACTAATATACAAAACAGTCATCTATAATAAATTAGGACTATTTATATTTATTTGTTTGTATTAAAAATATATATATATAAAATATGATGAAATATAAACAAATAAAAATATTTTTTATTCTGAAATTTCCCAAATGATGAAAGAAAATATCATCATGACAATAAAATCCATGGAGGTTTGATCTAATGAGATGATGGGAATTGTTGTAGTTGTTGTTGTTCTTGATACTCATTATTACATCATCACCATCTTTGTTGTCATTGTTCTGTCATTATCAAAATTTTATTTATATTCAGTATCATTTTTATTAAAATCATCATAATTTTTCTCGTTATCATCATCATCATTGTGGTCATGAAATAATCATCATCTCCATTTATGTCATCCATCGTCGTTATCTTCCATTTGTCGTCATCAACATCGCCAACGTCATCATCTTATTGTTATTACGGACAGGTATGCTTTGTAGAATGACTGGAGGACGAGAGAGACACTAAAAATATTTTTATTTTTAGCTCCAATGACGTCTCCTG
Source organism: Chrysomallon squamiferum (assembly GCA_012295275.1). Lineage (NCBI taxonomy): Eukaryota > Metazoa > Mollusca > Gastropoda > Neomphalida > Peltospiridae > Chrysomallon > Chrysomallon squamiferum. The sequence continues at coordinate 9,500,555 of CM022676.1, forward strand.
ATTTATTCATTAGTTTATTTATTTATTTATTTATTTAATTCTGAGGTTGTCTAATTTAAATAATCCTATTTTCAGGATCTCCTACTGGTTCAGAAGGCGAAGGCTTGCTTAGTTTTTTGTGAAAATGAAGACGTCTGCAAGTTGACCGTTGCTAATGTCCTTGAGAGACTTCTAACATGGCTGCCAGAGGAGGAAGTCAGGGAGGATCAGAGTGCTGCATTGTGGGATATGAGGGTCGGTATGGTTATTGGCTTTTTTACAAATTTGGGTTTTAATAATCAAAAAAAAAAAAAAAAAAAAAATTTTTTTTTGTTTTTAAATCGTAGTGATCATAATTGTCAGAAATGTTTTTGTTTGATTTTTAATTTTTACTTCATAATTAATTACCATCATCATCATCATCATCATCATCATCATCATTATTACCACTATGGATAAAACAGATGTTAATTCTGAATCTTAATAAAACATTGCTTTTAATAAATTAACTATCTTTAATTGTCTGTCTGTCTATTTAAATATTTATTTATTTGTTTATTTATTTATTTATTTATTATAAGCTTAATTTTTATTATTGGTATGGTTAGCTAACTACTGTTAATCAGTGAAATTACTGAAAATTAGTAGGTAATTAGTTAACTAATTAATTTCTAGTCATGATCATAAATTTTAACCATTAATTTTCAGCTTGAAGCCATCACTGACGCAAATTACTGCATTGCTAGGTGGAAGCTGGTTTCAGAAAATGTCTGCGTCATTTTGCCAATGATGTCACCAGAACAAACCAGTCTGTTGGGACTTTTTGTGTTGTCGACATTTGTTAAGCAGAAGCCACCAATGTTAGTATTTGAAATTTTGATTATACTGTGTTAAAATGTTTATTTGTTTTTGTGCATGGTGCTGTTTGTGCTGGGTTTTTTTCAAAAACATTAACTGTAAAAGTCTGCCATTTTGTTTCAAAAGATTGATATATACTGGGTATAATTGTGTTTTATTAAATAAAATTATAGTTTGATTTTGATTTTGATTGTAGAAAATGAACTTTACTACAGACATAGCTTTATAAATTGGTCTTACACATATTATGCATGCATGCATGCATGCAGACACACACAATATATGTATATATAACGATATATGTATGTATGTATGTATGTATATATGTATATATATATAGAGAGAGAGAGAGAGAGAGAGAGAGAGAGAGAGAATTTTTTTTTCTTTTTCACAAAGGTGTATTATATATTCTGTTTGTGATATCTGCTGTAAACTTGTAAACAAAATGGCCATGTTGCATTGCAACCTGGGATAGCTCCTGCATATAGATGATGTTGGTGAAAACAACCAGTGTATGGCCTTGCTGTTCCTTGTTTCAGAGTCTTTACAAATCTTCTAATATATTTTTCTTAACAAACCATCAGTAATTGTCAAAACAGATTTAACAGACCATTTCATTATCTTAGTTAAGGATTCAAGGTGTGACTAAACTTGATCACTTTTCCCAAAAAAAGTCATTTTTTTTTTTAAAACTTTTTAATTAATCAAACAACCCAATTTACCTGATACTATATAACTACATTATAGAAATATTTTTTAAATATGCTACATCATTAATCCAGATTTAAATTTTTGGGGGTATTTTTATTTCTTGCGTATTTTCCAGTTCAGCTGATAGTCCTGTCTTGGTCAGTCTGGGTTCCGTAACAGAAGCGTTGCTCAAAGACCCCGTTGTCATGGAAACCAGACCCCTGGTGTCATGCATCATCACCTCATTGTGGAGAGATGTGAGAAAGTCTTTGGTTTCTCTACGCAGCAGGTAGAGTTTTTTGTGCGTGACGAAGATAATGATAATAATAATGATGATGATAATGATGATGATGATGATGATGATGATAATAATCAGTAATAAAATAGTCACAGACAAGTCACTTTTCATAGTCTGCTTTTGATAAACTGACTGTCTTCTACAGTATTATTATTGTTGTTGTTGTTATTGTTATTGTTATTGTTATTGTGTTTGTTATTATTATTATTATTATTATTATTTTTATTATTTTTATTATTGTTTTTAATATTATTATCTTTATCATCATCATCATCATCATCATCCTTATTATTAAGAAACAGCAGTTGTAATGGTGGTAGTGGTGACAGTAGTAGTACTAGTAGTAGTAGTAGTAATAATAATACTAGCAATAATAAGAAAATATAAAAATATAGACATTCACATTGTTTAGTTTATGGCCTAAATTTTAATTTTTATTTTTTATTTTTATTATAACTATTTAAATAAAATAAATGTTTACTAGCACAGGACTTAATTAAATACATCAGCATAGTGTCTTAACTGTAAGTTGTAATAAATTTATTATGTATTTATTTACTATTATATGCTGTATATTAACATATCATATATTGTATATTGTATCTATTAACAATATTTAATTACAAACTAATTTAACTTGTTTATTTGACAGTCCTCAAAAGAAGAGAATGCACTCAAAATCTATGTCAGCCATCTTGGATGGATTACAAAATCTGGAAAATACTGAAATTGCTTGGCATTTACCAGTTGACAGGTTATTTTTCACTTTTCATATATATTTTAATATGAATTTGAATAATTTTGAATAAATATGTTAATTATTTCTGTTAATTAAACTGATTATTGTTTCATTATTTTCATTAAAAAAAAAAAAAAAAAAATCACTTTTTCTTGTTTGAGTACTAAATTTTAAGTGCTTTTTTCATTTATTAATTTCATTTCTTTTTGTCTAATTATTAAAAAAAAATGTCTGCTGCTGACATGTTTTTTATTTATTTATTGTTTTGTTTATTTATTTATTTGTTTGTTTGTTTGTTTATTTGTGTATTTATTCAGTGACTTGCTTGAACACTTACAACTAACTTCATCATCAGTAAACAAAGTTTTACAGACAAAACACTGGAACAGTGTTGTTCAGAAAGTCACCAGAAGAAAAGATATCCTTCAGGTATTTCAAAAAATTTAATTTTCCTTCTTCTTATTTAATGTAAAAAACAAAAATAAAAAATAAATAAAAAAAAAAAAATAAAAAAAACTAGTTTAATAGTCACACAGTACATTGAAAAACCTGAATATCAAGTGTATTAAAATAAAAAAAGTTTCTATCAGTCCATCATAGTACCTGATTATCATCTGCTTCTACCAAAGATTAAATATTTGCTGTTAGATGCTCATAGAGTCAAAATGACCTTAGACACAAGTCCAGTACAACAACAACAACAACAACACCTGGAAACCATCTACTTCTAGTGTAGTTAAAATATTCAGCTTGACCACCAGTCTACTATGGTGTCTAGGAATTACCTAGTGTCTAGTTTAAAGTGATACTGCAATATCCACCTCAGTTATGAAGAGATAAAAATATTCATTCATTCATTCATATCGGTTTTTAATAAAAAAAAAAAAAAAAAAATTAATATTTTTTTTTTCTTCAAAACTTACAGATTTTACATCAACTTCCACTCTATTACCTAAGCCCTGGTAACCAGCTGCAGTGTATTTTTGGTCTTGTCTTCATGATCACATTGGATTTCAGCCAATCGGAGCCGTCTGCTGATATCAGCCAATCACAGAGCACGACACAAACGACATCGGTTGAGCTGCTTACAGTTCTGTTGGAGTCTTCCATTGGTTCCTGTCCAGTGTTCCAGCTGATGCATCCTGGGAGTTTTTTCCTCTGGTTGCAGAACTTGCTGTCTTTATCTCATTCGGAGGTTGGTTATTTATTATCAGATCTTGAATACTAATTTCTGTTACTATTTTATAGTAAATTTTATATTATAAAGTATTTTTTATAGTTAAATAAAATGTGGATTAATTGTTTATAGAAAGTGCATGTAGTGGCTAAATGATTATAGAGCTTGGTAATGATTATTGATGAAATTCAGGATCTATACTAATTGGTTACCTGTCTGGACCATATCCCAATCTACCTAGTGCTCTGTGAACCATCATTCTTATATATATATATATTCTGTGATATATTCTCCTCTATCTGTTGAATATGTGTATAAACATGTGTTTGCTCTCTCCAGCTCTGAAAGGTTCATGATTTACATATATGGAGTGATATAACACAAGATTAAAGCTGTATTAATTAATGTGTTAATTAAAAATTTCCTTTCTATACAGTAATGAAATTCTTTTTCATTTTGTAGTCAACTGAGAATCATTATTATAATTTAATAATATTTAAATTAAAAGTGAAACTACAAAATGCATTTAATTTATTTGCTAACTCTCTCTTTTCTTTTCTTTTCTTCTATTTTTTCCTATTTTTATTTTTTTTTCAATTAAATGTATGAAGTCATTTATCGATAAAACAAACAATTCATTTGATCCTATTTTGTAATATAATTCTCTTGCATTACAATTTGAGGTTTTAATTTTTTTCAATACTTAATTATTTTAATTTAATATTTAATTCTTTAATTTTTTTTTTTTTTATGTAATTTTCAGGAGTTAATTTTAGTGAGAAAACTAGTTGGTACAAAGATCTGTGATCAGTGAAAGTTAGAACAGTTGCCGATGTTGTTGCTACAAGAAATATATTTTTAATATTTCATGGTCTCAGTGTGTATGTTGTGCAGTGCTGTGTGTGTAATAGAACAGAAAACTATTGGAGATGTTATTGCTACAGTAAATATATTTTTAATATTTCATTGTGTGTGTGTGTGTATATGTGCATGTGTGGGTAGATGGTGTGTGTGTGTGTTGTGTGAGAGTGAGTGTGCATGCATGTGTCTGCAATAAGTGAAAACAATTGGTGATGTTGCTACAGTAAATATATTTTTAATATTTCATTGTGTGTGTGTGTGTGTTGTGTGAGTGAGTGAGTGTGCATGCATGTGTGTCTAATAAGTGAAAACAATTGGACATGTTGCTATAGTAAATATATTTTTATATTTCATTGTGTGTGTGTGTGTGTTGTGCATGTGAGTGTGTGAGTCTATGTGTTTGTGTCTGTGAGTATGTGTGTCGGTATTAAGTGAAAATAGTTGAAGATGTTATTGCTACAATAATTATATTTTGATATCGTCTTTATGTGTGTGAGATTGAGAGTGTGTGTATGTAAATGATTCTTCCCAAATGAAGAAAGAAAAATTTCACCTGACAATTTCATTGGTGGAGGTTTGATCTAATGAGTCTGATGGGAAGTAAATGAAATCTGACATTTTGTTTTTTGTGTATGTGTATTAGATGTTGTGTTTGTGTGTGCATGCACACACACACATGCACATACATTATCTGAGTATTTTTTTTAATTACCAAAGATAATAATTGTGTTATCATTTGCTTTAAACCTTAATATTTGTATTATTTCACTAAAACAAATATTACTAACATTTTAAACACTTTTATTTATTTATTTATTTTATTCTTTTTTTTTTAACCAGTTATGTGAAGAACTAACATTATCATCACACCATCTCGACTCCCAGCCAATCAGAGCTGCCGATTCTTCTGACAGGTCAAAGTTCACTGTTGCTGCTTACCTCCTGCAAAACATTGCTAAGGTTTGTACTTAGACCTGTTACGAAATTTTTGTAATTTCATTCTATATTTTTTTTCATTATAAATGAAAAAGATAAACATAAATGTATATATATATATATTTATTTATTTATTTTGGGCCTCTGTTATAAAGACCACCTGTACATAACAGCCTTTTCCCTTGAGTGGTTGTTATATACAAGTTCATCTGTACTTCAGCTATTTTATGTATCATTTTTATATTTTTATTTTAATTTCTAATATTTAATTTTTTTATGCAGCAAGTTCAAAAATCAAACCAGAAAGACAAAACGAGATTTGTTCTTGAGAAATATTTCTCCCAGTTGTCGGCAGTGTTCGTAAACGTTCTCACAAAAATGAGAGTTCACCAGGAGAAGACAACTCTACCGACTCCTTCGTTTCCCATCATTCATGGCTTCTGCAGCGTCCTGCTGCTCAGTGCAGAAGATAAGAGAGTGGGAGAGGAGACGATGGCTGCAGCAGATTTTGTTTTACAGTTTGCAGTGGAGGAGATTGAATCATCTCAGGTGAGATTCAGCTTTTTTGATGTATTGTTTTGATGTTGATAAACTTGTGTAGGCAGAAAGGGAAGATGTACACAGAGATGTACACATACATTACAGCTTACGGGAGGGAGAGGGAGGGGGGGGAGGGAGGGGGAGGGAGAGAGAGAGAGAGAGAGAGAGAGCGAGTGTGAGTATGTGTGTGTGAGTGTGTGTGTGTGTATTTTTATCTTTGTTTTTTGTTTGTGTCAGTATGTCTAGTGTGTGTGTGTGTGTATTTTTGTCTGTGTTTTTTGTTTGTGTCAGTGTGTCTAGTTGTGTGTGTGTGTGTGTGTATTTTTATCTGTGTTTTTTGTTTGTCTAGTTGTGTGTGTGTGTGTGTTTTTTTCTTTGTGTTTTTTGTCTGTGTCTTTTGTTTGTGTCAGTGTGTCTAGTTGTGTGTGTGTGTGTATTTGTATCTTTGTGTTTTTTGTTTGTGTGGTGTGTATAGTTGTGTGTGTGTGTGTCTGTGTGTGTATTTTTGTCTTGTTTTGTTTTTTGTTTGTGTCGGTGTGTAAGTTGTGTGTGTGTGTGTGTGTGTGTGTATTTTTTATCTTTGTTTTTTTTTTGTGTCAATGTCTAGTGTGTGTGTGTGTGTGTGTATTTTTGTCTGTGTTTTTTTTTTTGTGTCAGTGTGTCTAGTTTTTGTCTGTGTTTTTTGTTGAGTGTGTGTGTGTATTTTTTTTTATCTGTGTTTTTTGTTTGTCTAGTTGTGTGTGTGTGTGTATTTGTATCTTTGTGTTTTTTGTTTGTGTCGGTGTGTATAGTTGTGTGTGTGTGTGTCTGTGTGTGTATTTTTGTCTTTGTGTTTTTTGTTTGTGTCAGTGTGTGTAGTTGTGTGTGTGTGTGTATTTAGTGGCGTGGGTTCATGGAACTCTAATACAACAACCTATATGCACTTATATTTCTATCTCAGTACACCCTTGTGTGTACAATACCTAAATATCTGTGCATGAGATGATAGAGGTCAATGAGCAGTCAATTTTATTTTCCATTCCACCCTTGCTCCTTGAATCTCCTACTTTATACAGTCTTTTCTGAGGGTGCAAAAGACTGATTACTATATTTAATATTTGGGTATTTACTTGTAGTATAACTGTCCTTTCTTTTAAATTAAGTTCTTCTTTTCTTTTTTTTTAATTTCAGTTTGACAATTATGAAATGGATTTCGTTTGCTTACAGTTTATTAGAACTGTCTGCAAATGTCGAAGTAAAATACCTGAAATTTTCAAAGAAGAAACGTTCATAAGAATTTGGTCTGCTCTCACAAAAATGTTGACTGCATTGTCAAGGAAGAGTAAACAGAAAGTGATTACATCATCAGAATGTGTTGTCTCAGAACAGCAAAACCTGTGACTTCATCAAAAGATGCAGACAACATTAAAAATGTTTCGGTTTCTGACTTGTTGAATTCTGAAAGGGAGATTACTATAAGTCATAAAGCCAAATGTGATGTGAGAGTTAAGGAACTTGATTGTGATGAAAAAGAGATTATGAAAAATGACCAGTGGAATATGAGATTAAATTTGCTGCAGAACACAATCACCGTAGCGATGACATCATGTGACCTGAGCCAATTCAAGTCTCTTCTGACTGGGCTGGTGAATGACATGGTTGGTTTGAATATTAAAAATTTTAAATATATAAATAAATAAAATAAATTTTAAATAAATAAAACAAAATGAAAAATATTTATCAGATAAATGTAATTATTTGGTCGAATTCGAATATATTACATTAATGTACACTCATAAATAAAAACTGAAAATAATTTTTCTGTCTGTAATTGTGTGCAACACCATGCATGCACATGTATGTATGCTTTTGCATGAAAACAGTGTACAGACACACCCTGATAAAGACAGACAGACAGACAGATAACATACAGAAGCAAACATAGATACAGGCCCACAAACAGACACATATACAAAAAAAAAAAAAAAAAAAAAAGATCTACATTATCATATAGTGAAACCAAGCAGAACACAAGTTTCTTTTTCTCATCTGTTTTTTCAGAATCCTAGTAACATCTGGGGAAATCCTGTAACCATAGTAACAGCAGTGGACATATGGAGCAACCTGCTGTTGTCCAGTTTATCGGATGACCAAGGCAAGGAAGTTGCCAAGATCACACTGCATGTTGTAACAAACTACCAGGAGGTGTTGCAGGTGTTGCATGGAATTGATGACGAGGATGTCATACACGATGTTGCAGTTCCCATCTTGAAGTCGCAGTCACAAATGATTAACTATGGATCGGTAAAAAAAAAAATTTATATTTTTTATTCAGGTTGTTTGTTAACAATAACAGCAGTTAAAAATAGTAGTAGTAATAATGATAGTTGTGATTACAATAATGATGGTAGATGATGATGGTGATAGTGAATGTGATAATAACAATAGTAATAATAATAATAATGACAGTGATGAAGATATTATGTTGCTGATTCTGATAACAGTAATGCTGATGATACTAGTAATAATGGTGATGATGATAACAGTAATGATGATGATATTAGGATGATGATTATAACAATGATGACGATAATAGTAATGATGGTGATGATGATAACAGTAATGATGATGATAATAGGATAATGATGATTATAACAATGATATTGATAATGATGATGATAATAACAGTTCAGTGAACATTTTTTTCTGCATTCTTATTTTTATGAATAGAATAAAAAAAATATTATCATTTCTTTCAGTTAACTGTTATAGTTTAATTTATTGTTATATATTTTTTTTTTACTTAAATAAAAAGATACCAACAAATAATTCTCTTGCAAAATTTGAAAAAAAGTTATTAACAAATTCAACAATATGATTTTTCCTGCCCACTCAAACAGTCTGAAAATTATTCATTTTTCCTCACATTATTACTTAAATCCACTGTAATGAAAATAAAAACTCTTCACTCTTTTATTATTTCATTCTTGCAGATACTGATGTCAAGCACTCTTGCCTTGGACTGCTTACACAGTTGTCTTCTCATGCCACTAGAGGGCGTCAGCTACTGGACATTTATCCCAGCATTCCGAGCTGTGTACAGTGTGCTCAATTCACTGATGATGAACCATAGAGAGCTCTTGCTGCAGTCGATCCCATCTTACGTGGCAGCTCTGTCTAATATCCTTTTAATGCAGCTTACATCCCAGTTCAGAGGTTTTAAGTAAATCTCTATTCGAATGTCAACGTTTTCTTCTACATATTCTGTGATTGTTTTTAGCATAAATGTTTCACATTTGAGATGGGTGTTGCTGTTTGATGTAAAATTGGGTTTTATGGTCTGGATGATTTTTCAAATTTTGATATATGGATGGTCGAAAATCTAGTTAGATATTTTTTTTATTTTTACATTTTTCTTCACCAAGATTACCAAGTTTAAATTATTTTTAACATGAATGATTTATAATTAGCTTCATTATTACTTTAAGCATATTTTGTGTGTGTGTGTTGTGTGAAAGGGTAGATACAGACATACATTACAGCCTGCTAACTGGGTATGAGAGAGAGAGAGAGGGTGGGGGAGGTGTGACAGGGTGAATGGGAGGGAGTGTATGAGAATGTGGATTTGTTATTTGTGTGTGAACATGGTTTGCATTTGTGTGTGTGTGTGTGTGTGTGTGTTAATATGGCTTGCTAAATAAAATTTAGTTCAGTTTTTTTAAAACCTACTTGCTCATAAAAACCAGAATGTTTAAGTTCCTTGACGCATTCTTACAGTTAATGAAAGGTTTGATTAGCTATGGCAGTCAGAGCAGACTAAAATCAGAGGTGTTGAATACAGACGATATTGTACAGTGTGCTCATCTCTTGACAAAGTAAGAACAATTCCTTCATTTATTAATTAGAGGTAATGAAAAACAACACGGATTTCTGAAGGTTATTTTAATACTTTTTTTGTATGTCGTGTTGTTGTTATTACTGCTACTGCTAAAACAACCACCACAACAAAAAACAAAACAACAAAACTTCTGAAATACTAGTTCTACATCCACTATACTACTACTACTACTGTTATTACTGCTTCTGCTTCTACTACTACTACTACAGCTATTACAGTTATACTGCTACTGCTATTGAAACAATAAAAACACCACTATTACTACTACTACTACATTAATAACTGCTACTACTATTACATTACTACTACTACTACTACTACTACTACTACTACTGCTACTACTGTTTATTACTGCTACCACTATGCTATTACATTAATAACAACTACTACTGTTACTACTACTACTACTGCAACTACTGTTTCTCCTGCTGCTGTTAATTGTATTATTACTTTTATTCTTACTACTAATTCAGTTATGAATATTAATTTCTTCGTAGCTGGTTATTGTTTTAAATTACTTCTTCTTTTTACTGAAGTTTTTAAATTTTTTATTTTTTGTTTCAGATTATTTGAACTGACTACCAGCCACAGAGTGCAGTTTGGGAAAGTCTCAGTCTACATTTTGGCTGATTACGCAAATGAAGTTCAGAACACAACCCTCTTACCTGCAGTCAAGGTATAAATTAACTCTTTGTTATCTTAAGATTTGTCTCTACGTTTTGTCTGTCTGTGTGTGTGTGTGTGTGTGTGTGTGTGTGTGTGTGTGTGTGTAAGGTGTATCTTTGTATAAATGTACGTGTGTGTATATGCATTTGTGTATGTGATGTGTATTAAGTGTATCATTGTATAGATGTTGTATGTAAGTGCACATTTGTATGTGTGTGTGTTTAAGGTGTATCTTTGTATACATGTTGTATATAAGTGTAAGTGCACGTGTGTGTGTGAGGTGTATGTTTGTATAGATGTATATGTATATATGTATGCATGTGTATGTGTGTTCATGTGTGCGTCTTTGTATGTATTCATTGTGTGTGTTTGTGTGTGTGGGTTTATCTGTCAGTGTCTGTGTGGTGTATGTATGGCTGTCTGTCACACACACATGGATGTATGCATGTTGTATGATAGCTGATGGATTTGTGTCTGTCCATATTGGTAGGTGTGTGTGTGTGTTAATGTGTCTGTCCATACTGGTAGGTGTGTGTGCATGTGTCCAATGATAAAAGTTGTAGTAAATACAATAAATACAACTTCAGCGTCTTCTTAGGACGTGATTAATATTTTTTGTTGTGTTCTTCAGAGAGCTGTGTTACCAGGAATCTACTCTGTTGTTGACATCTGTGATGACCACGGCATTGCACATCTTCACACAGCACTACCTCTTGGAGTTCGTGATGTCTTTCATATGTTGTACACCGACTACAAAAAATACTTCAAATTTTCTGGACGAATATAATAGAAAATAAATTTTTTAAATAAAACATTTTGTTTGTTGTGTTTTAACTGTATTACTGTTTTCTCTGAATACATGACAGAAAATTAAATTTTTAAATAAAAGTTTTGTATGTTATATATTAATATTTTCTGTCCAAATGTGATAGAAAATAATATTTTAAAGTAAAAAAAATTATTATATTGTTTTAAATGTATTAATATTTTCTCTGTTTGGTTTTAAAGTTCAAACTTTTGTCACTTTTGTTTTAAAAAGAAGCTTTAGTTATTTTCAGTATTTCAGTTATACAGAAATTTATGTAGACATGTATTTAAAAATACATTTTAGATGTAAAAATATTAGAAAACAAAATGTTTCATATATTCAAATTTCAGTATATTATAAAATAATAAAAATATTTTGTCATTAGCAAATCCATGTTGGTCATGAAGGGCTTAACAACAATGCTATACCTTCAGTTACCAGGAAAAAAGTTAATTACTTGTATTATTAGAATAAATCCTGAATTATAAAGCTATTTATTCATTTATTTTTAAAACATAACTTCAGTTTTAAATAATCTGTTAATATTTCTTAAAATTATATTTTTTATTAGTGTAAATAATTATGAACGTTCAAAACAGATTGTTACTGTAGAGCTAAGAACTACTAAATGTTTGATTTATATAAATTTGATAATTTCATACGATAAATTTAAGAAATAGTTTTCATATATTCCTGTAATATAAATGGTGCAATCTTAAAAACGTTTGTGCATTTATTCATTATTGAATTTTATATGCGAAATGGAAAAAGCAGTAAATAAATTGTATTATTATCATTATCATTATTATTATTATTATTATTATTATTATTATTATTATTATTATTAAAAAAAAAAACGGCGTCTAAGGACTTCGGTTACCGTATTATATTATGTCAAACAGAGTGATCTGCCTTTAATCGTCAGATGGCAGTATAAAGCAACCACCATGGTGGCATGTAAACAATTTTGTCGCACCATTTATAACTTTCTTTAACTGAGATGTAGCTCAAAGGAATTATGTCTGTTGATTCAAAGGAATCATTTTGGAAAGAACACCAAGAATCGTATGTTGTCAAATATTTAGTCTATCAGCTAAAATAAAAAAATAAATTATTGTTTAGAAATGATTTCTTTCAGTCTTTCACTCTTTGTCAGTCACGCAAATATTCATGACACTGTGACAGTGATTGCGAAATTGAAATTAGCCTGTTAAAACAATTTTTATTATAGAATCATTCTTAAAAAGTATCTTATCTAGAGATAATTACAGAGATTTTGTTGTTTCCACACCAACATTTATGTAATGTTACAAGTACGAAATTATGCACGCTCTTATCGAACACTTCGGAACAGTGTTACATATTTAGTTACAAATTCATATACACACATTCAGTGAATAGTTGACGATTGTCGTAAATATATATTAATCAATAATAAAAGAAACACACAAACTAACGATGACCTAAATTTAGTGTAAATATTTATTAACGAAGGAACTGAAGTGTATTCTATTTCTTTCATATTTTATTATTATTATTTTTAAAAATATTTTTGTTAATTTGTTTATTTATTTGTTGTTTATTTTGTTATTTATTTATTTGTTGTTTATTTTGTTATTTATTTATTTGTTGTTTACTTATTAATTAATTTATTTAATTATTTATTTATAGATTGAAGAGAATTCGAACTCATCTTGTTAAAGGACATAAGGGTCCAATAAAGCGTTCGACTCCAATTCGTAAAACTAGAACTCCGGGCTCTGACAGTTCTGGTAACAGTTCTCCTCAGTATCTGATTCCAGGCAGGAGAAGTCATGAACCGTACGGAAAATATCGGAGAACTCCACCTCCTGTTTTACCTAGGTAAAACTTTGTTATTTTATGTTAAATTGTTATTTTATATTAATTTGTACCATTTTATTTATTAACTTATTAACTTTATTATTATTATTATTATTATTATTATTACTACTACTTATACTACTATTATTATTAATACTACTATTAATACTACCATTATTAAAACTACTACTACTACTACTAGTAGTACAATTACAGCTACTTCAATTATAACAACAACAACACTACCACTACCACTACTATTACTATACTATTACGTGCTGCTATTAACTTATTAATTTTATTATTATTATTATTATTATTACTACTACTACTACTACTTACACTACTATTATTATTAATACTAATATTAAAACTACTACTTACTTATTACAATTACAGCTACTATTATAACAACAACAACACTACCACCACCACTGAGTTCAAATGTATTAAATATACTAGTATTTTGTTACTATTATTCTTGTATAACTTTATGTAGCTGTTTTATTAAAATTTGATTTGATAATAAAGTAAATCTCTAAATGTTTGTATTTTTTTTAAATGTATGCACAATAAGAAAATGTATGATTGTTTCAAACATCTCTCTCTCTCTCTCTCTCTCTCTCTCTCTCTCTCTCTCTCTCTCTCTCTCTCTCTCTCTCTCTCTCTCTCTCTCTCACACCAGAGTTATATTTTAAATTCTAGAATCTAAAAAAACTTTGTTATTGTTGTCTTTTTGACTTTTAAAATGTTTTGTTATGAATACTCCAAACCAGGTTTGCATCATGTCAATTTAGAAATAAAAAATACTGAAATGTTCTTTAAATGTTTATTTATTCCAGGCTTGATGCTCCATCAAAACACAAACACTTCAAAGATTCCAAAAATCTTAGAAAAGAGAAATACGAAATTGTTCCACCAGTGAAACCGAAACAAGCCTTTGTACAGTAAATATTTCCTTACTGAAATAATCACTCGTTCAGTTTTCAAATATGTAGAAGTATTTGGAGACAGATAACACACATGAAATAAGTGTTAGTAGTAGTAAAAGAAAAGTCAAAGTCAGTATATACTAAAAAAAAGTCCAAAAACCATATATATAATATATACACATACATACATACGTGTGTGTGTGTGTGTGTTTCTTTGTGTGTGACTGTGTGTGTGTTTGTTTGTGTGTGCTTGTTTTTGTGTGTGTGTGTGTGTGTGTGTGTGTGTGCATGTGTGTGTGTGTGTATGTGCATGCGTGCATGTGTGTGTGTGTGACCCAATATGTTTTATGTCAACATAAATATTTCTAGTAAAAGTAATGACAACAAGAAATCAAAAAAATTATTAATCTTTTTTAATTTTTTAAATTTAGTTCTAAGACCCCAGATCACGACAGCTGGGGTGAAGAGAGTGACAACAGCGATGATGATGATGACAACGATGTCCCCCACCCCTTGCCTTTCAACGCCCAGTACGCTAACCCCGCCCCAGTGATGTTTGGACAGCCCTTTCCTGTGTTTTATCCTCCTCCTCCGAAAGGTGAATGTTGCCATGGTTACAGTTTCCATAGTGATAAAAATAATTAGTTGTCAGTGTGTGTGTGTATTTGTTGATGTTTTGTTCCTGTCTGTGCATCTGTTCATTAGGTTTTTTTATATTTGATGGGATTATTAATTTTAATTTAAAAAAAAAAAATAATAATCCATAATATATTTACAGCTTTACTGTTCATTTTATTAATTTATTCATTCATATTTTTTTTTTTTTTTTTTTTTTTTTTTTCGGAACATATTAAAAAAGTAAAATAAAATAATAAATAAATAAAATTGAAAAGTGAAGAAAGTGACAACTTGTAATGTGCTGTTGATGTTATTATAAATATTTTTGAACAGACAGAGAGAGAGAGAAATAATAATATAACTTTACACATCTATACAGATAGACAGACAGACAGAAAATTGCTTAGAGACAGATGTATACTACCTGTCCTACCTATAATAATAATAATAATAATATAATAATAACAACAGCAATCACAATTAATAATCATCATAATAATAATAATAATAACAACAATCACAATTAATAATAATAATAATGATAATTACAACAATGACAATAATAATAATAACAATTAATAATATTAATGACTGATATATAGACTCTCTCACACACACACACAGACATACCTACTACTACATAAACCCCCCCCCCATATATTACAGGAGCTAGCAGGATAGGAAAGTACTATGACAAGAAAAGGAGGAGATCGCCACAGAAAGGCTACGCTGACATGTATCGCAGTCGCAGGAGTCTTCCTGAGAAAAACACTCACAGAACCAAAACAAGAAACAAACGTCACAAGCAGCAGACGTTTCCTGTTAAAAATGGCTACCCAATGGCTTATCCTTCAGGTGAAACAAAAAAATATATATTCATTTGTTTTTAATTATGATGTTGTTACGATAAAATGTATAAGTATATTTGTAAATGTTAATTTTTCTTTTCTTATTTCTATTTTTATTTTCTCTTTCCATTATTCTCTGTCTGCGTCATTTTTTTCTAGTGTATATGTGTCTGTGTGTCTCTCTCTCTCTCTCTCTCTCTCTCTCTCTCTCTCTCTCTCTCTCTCTCTCTCTCTCTCTCTCTCTCTCTCTCTCTCTCTCTCTCTCTCTCTCTCCCCCCCAATGGCTTATCCTTCAGGTGAAAAAAAATACATTCATTTGTTTTTAATTATGATGTTGTAATGATAAAATGTATAAATATATTTGTAAATGTTAATTTTTCTTTTCTTATTTCTATTTCTTTTTTCTTTTCCATTATTCTTTGTCTCTGTCTTTTTCTCCATGTTTATCTCTCTCTCTCTCTCTCTCTCTCTCTCTCTCTCTCTCTCTCTCTCTCTCTCTCCCCCCCCAATGGCTTATCCTTCAGGTGAAAAAAACCCCCAAAATTTCATTTGTTTTTAATTATGATGTTGTAACGATAAAATGTATAAATATATTTGTAAATATTAATTTTTCTATTCTTATTTCTATTTTTTTTTTCTTTCCATTATTCTCTGTCTGTGTCATTTTCTTCAAATGTATGTGTGTGTTTATACACTTTTGAAAAGTATTTAAAAAAAATAAATCTATTATTCACTGTATTCTTTGTAAAACAAATTTTTAAATTTAAATTTAATTTTAATTTTAAATTTAATTTTTGTGTTTATTTCAGGGTATCCAGGTATGTTGACCCAGGGTTATCCTGTGCCGATGTTGAACACCTACGTGATGCCGATAGACACGGGTCAAGTTGTTGAAGATGATGAGAAAGGAGTGCGTTTTGAAAAGCCGAAATACAAGGTCAGTAACCTTTGATAATTGTTTTGTGTGTTTGCAGATAGTTTGTACACCTTTTGTATCCAATTTATTTATAAAATTTTTAGTATAAACATATATACACACCCATACACACACACACACACAAACACAGTGAAAAAATACATTTTTATATGTACATTTTATATATACATACATACATACACACAGATACAGAGACAGATAAAGAACGAGATAGAGAGGATAAGAGACATTTAGATAGATATATATACACAGAGAGCGAGAGAGAGAGTGTCATTTTAATTTTTATTCTTATTTTCTATTTCATGTTTCAATTTTTGTTACAGTACATATTTCCAAAGAATGCAGAAAGTGATGATGATTATTATGAAGATGAAAGTGAGGCTGCAGATGAATTGGTAGGTAATTAATATTCATGAGGTAACGAGGAGTAATTATAAAACAAAATAGAAAACAAAATCTGAAAAATCTATTAAGCTGAATTAAAAAATTGTCATAAATTTATGAATTAAGAATCAGTTTTATATTGTCATAAAGAAAGGCATACTTGGTTACATATAAGGCCATGAATGCAACAAATTGTGTTTAATTCATGCTTATAACATGTTGTGTTTGTATTAAAAACAAATCGATAAATTAATACTTTGATGTGATGTATGTTAACATTAATTTACGGTTTGGTTGTGAATTACTAATATGAACTGTAATGTTAAATTTGACTGGTTAACCAATGTTAAAATAAAGGGGTTTTTTTTTTCTTTTTTTTGACAAATATGTAATAAGGTTAGGTTTAAAGTTGCGATATTAACGTTGTTTTAAATAACAAAATCTAAGAGAAATATTTGTAATCATAGTTAATTAATTTTGATATAATTAAACGTTAATTTATTTTTGTTGACTACCAATGCTATTTAGTTGCAGGGCTGTTTTGTATAGAAGTAATAATATGTGCAACAATTTTTCTTTTTAAAAATGTTATTTTTTATTTTTTTTTATTATTCATTGCAGCATTTAATACAGTAAAGTCTCTTTAGAGATAATATATTGAATTATTGATTAGTTACTTTAATGAATATAAATATAGATAAATTATCAGTGGACAGACACACACACTGACATAACAGATACATGTATAAAAGTTATATATATGTGTGTGTGTGTGTGTGTGTGTATAATAATTAAAATTAAAACATTAAAAATTAACAGAAAAATAATGCAAAAAAATTAAAAATTAAAAGTTAAATCAATAAAAGAAAATAATATATTTTTTAAAAATAAATAAATAAATTGAAAATGAATAAATAAATAAACAAATAAATAAATAAAAGATATAAAAATAGATACAAAAGCAACAATTTAAACAAAAAACAGTTAACATTTCTTCACAATTGTACCTTAACAAATTTATGCTAGCTTGAGTTGAAATGAATTCTAACTAATGTGTTTATGACTGCATGTGTTTATAAAACTAATGTGTTTGTGACAGTATGTGTTTATAAAACTAATGTGTTTATGACTGCATGTGTTTGTAAAACTAATGTGTTTATGACTGCATGTGTTTATAAAACTAATGTGTTTATGACTGCATGTGTTTGTAAAACTAATGTGTTTATGACTGCATGTGTTTGTAAAACTAACGTGTTTACGACAGTATATGTTTGTAAAACTAATGTGTTTATGACTGCATGTGTTTGTAAAACTAACGTGTTTGTAAAACTTATGTGTTTATGACTGTATGTATTTATCAAACTAATGTGTTTATAAAACTAATGTGTTTATGACTGTATGTGTCTGTAAAACTGTTTCAGGTTAAAGTAGCTCTGGGACACTATAACAAACATCCACTGTTTGCCAGTGATTTCGTTTCTGATTTCATCAATGATTTTCTGGAGGAGGAGTTAATCCCCGATATTTTGATTGACGCATTAACTGAGGCTGACAGATCGGTGTGTTTATAACCTCAACCTCAACCTCTTAATCTTAACCTTAACCGTATCATTAACTGTAACCGTAACCCTAATTTTTTGCACAATCTTAACCTTAACCTCACCCTTATCATCAAACTTAGCATCAACCTTTTTCTTAACCTTAATCTTAACCTGAGCCTTAACATAACCTTAACATCAGCCTTAACATAACCTGAACATCAACACCAACACCAACATCAGCCTTAACCTCAAACTCTGTCTCAGCCTTAACCTTGACGTTGACATCAACATCAACATCGTTCCAACATCGACCTCAGTCTTAATTTGTAAAATAGTTTTTTGCTTAAACCAGAGAGAAATAGTTTTAAACACATTTTCTCCATCTCTTTTGTCTTAATTCATTAAAAAATGAAACTGTGCTTTTTGACCACTGCTTTTCAGCTTATAGAACAGTAGCATTAAGTAGGTGTTTATAATCTCAGGTAGCATCATTAAATTAATGTTGTCAATCCTTTTACTCATCTGCTGAACTCATTTAGATATATTTAATGATTTCTGTTTTCTAAATTCTTAGCGTTTTTGCGTTAAAGCCATTTTCAGCAAAAATAAAACCTCTGATATTTTTTGGTTTTATTTTATTTACTTATTTAATTACATTTTTTTATATTTTAATTTTTTATTTTAATAATCTTTATTTTAAAATAGTTTCTATATAACCCATAAATGAATGAATTCTGAATGTTTAACCTCTGTTTTATTAATTTATTTATTTTTACTGACAAATCTTTTCAGCTATAACAAAAATGTTAAAATTCCACCCCAGTGTTTTAAAATAGATAATTTTTTGAGGTTGTTATAATTAAAATAGATAACTTTTTGAGGTTGTTATATTTAAAATAGACAATTTTTTGAAAATATTAAATTTTTGATATTATTTTAACCTGGCTTCTTTTTTTTTTTTTTTTTTTTTGCTGAAAATGGCTTTGTGCAGGATTGACACTAGCCAATGTCATTCACGTCACTTGGCATCTAACAAGTTAATCCTCAGTATCAGAAAATTTTTAAAATTATTGCTTTTCAACCTCCAGTTCTTGCCTTAGAGTTTATATTACACACTAAACTAGAACCTGGAGGTAAATTTATTAAATAATTATTAATATTATACATTTATTTTTCAGCTTTTTATTTTAGAAACCATTTTTACAGATTATGTTTCAGCATTGTTTGTTACATTTATTTTTGAAAATGGTTGCATTTTGTTTGTTTTTTTGTCTATATCATTTAATAATATTATTCCTGTTACAAAAACATTTTTGTTTTTAGCATCATGTAGACTAAAATATACTTCATCTTTTTAATTCTTGAGTAATTAGCATTTTTTTTTCTTTCTAATAACATAAATAATTAATTTTAGTTTTTAATTATAGCTTGTGCGAATTAGTTTTATGATCCTGTTATATGCTGATGTATGTAAAAATGTAGTATTGTTACCTGAATATTGTTTGTATTATTTAAAGAAATGCAGAATTATCGTATTTGATAAAATAAATATATATATTTGAAAATAAATTTAATATTTATTAATTTTGAAAAAAAGGATATTTTAACTTTTTTATTTAGTAATATTTTATTTACTTCTATTAATAATCAACCTTAACATTATGATAATATTAAATAAATAAGAGAATAATTGTTATTTTAAAGAAGGTAACAGGTAGAGAATTTATATGTATTGTTTATTTACTTATATGTAAGAGTTTGATTATGATAATTATTATAATTATTATTATTATCATTATTAATGCCAGTTTTTTCATTATTCTTTTATGGCTATTATTATTGTTATTATTATTATTATTATTATTATTATTATTATTATTATTATTATTATTATTATTATTAATTTGTTTTTAACATCATAGTTATTATTATCACTATTATTATTGTTAATAGTATTATTAATGTCATTGTCATCATTGCTGTTGTTCTAATTTGTATTGTTATTAATATCATCGTCAACATCGTCAACATCATCATCATCATCATCGTTATTATAATTATTATTATTACTACAACTATCATCATCATTATTATAATTATTAAAACTGCTACTACTACTGTTATCATCCATCTCATTATTATTATTATTATTGTTGCTGTTGTTGTTGACGTTGTTGCAGCCACGTGAACATCCCTACTACATCCCTGCGCTGTACGTAATTGAAGATTTTCTCGGAGATGAAATTGAGCGGATGGTGAGAGACGTCATCAGAGAAGCCATGAATGAAGTAGATGACGAGTAAGTATACTTCAGTGTGAAGTAGTTGAAGAGTAAGTATATTTCAGTGTGAAGTAGTTGAAGAGTGTGAAGTATATTTTAATGTGAAGTAGTTGATCAAGTAAAGTAGTTGATATATTTTAATGTGAAATAGTTGATCAAGTAAAATATATTTTAATGTGAAGTAGTTGACAAACGTAATATATTTTAATCCATCCATCCATCCATATCCATTGATCATCCATCCATCTATCATTTCCATCCATCCATCCTTCCATCCATCCATTCTTGTTAAATGTTCATTCATTCATTCCATCCATCCCATTCCCTTTCCATCCATCCATCCATCCATCCATTCATTCATCCATCCATCCATTCATCCATTCATCCATCCATCCATTCATTCCATTCATCCATCCATCCATCCATCCATCCATTCATCCATCCATCCTATTCATTCATCCATCCATCCATCCATCCATCCATCCATCCATTCACTCATTCACTCTGACAAAACGTTACTGTCTATGACAGCTACCTGACAGAGGAGCTGCTGAAGAAGGATCCTCTGGAAGACTGGCTCACTCAGCTGGTGGAGGACGCAGTGTCCGAGAACTGCAGGGAGATTGTCCGTGAGTCTGTCCTCGACCTCGCCCAGCTCCACCTGGACCGGCAGCTCGAGCTCCACATCTTCGACGACCTCGTGGACGACCACGTTCAGAGCATTGGAAACGAGCTGGTGAGATTTGTGTTCATTTCTTTTCTTTGTTGTCGGTTTGTGAGTTAAAAGTGTCGATAATTTGTTCTGTGTGTGTGTGTCTGTGTGTGTTTGTGTGTGTTCCTAAGTATTTTCATTCTTGTGCCGAATTATGTTTTAATTAGTTCAGAGCAGTATTCTAATTTCTGTGCATGCGTTAAAATTAATTTGTATCATGAATTGTGTTAAATGATTCAGAGAGTGTGTTATTTTATTAGATGGAGGGTTAATGTAGATTTAAATTGGGAAAGTGGAGGAGTATATATGTTTGAGATAGTGGGTGGAGTTATTATGTTTGAGATAGTGGGTGGAGTTATGTTGGACAAGGTGGGTGGAGACTATGTTGGAGATAGTGGGTGGAGATTATGTTTGACAAGGTGGGTGGAGTTATGTTTGAGATAGTGGGTGGAGACTATGTTTGAGATAGTGGGTGGAGACTATGTTTGAGATAGTGGGTGGAGTTATGTTTGAGATAGTGGGTGGAGTTATGTTGGAGATAGTGGGTGGAGACTATTATGTTTGAGATAGTGGGTGGAGACTATGTTTGAGATAGTGGGTGGAGTTATGTTTGAGATAGTGGGTGGAGTTATGTTTGAGATAGTGGGTGGAGTTATGTTTGAGATGGTGGGTGGAGTTATGTTTGAGATAGTGGGTGGAGTTATGTTTGACAAGGTGGGTGGAGTTATGTTTGAGATGGTGGGTGGGTTTATGTTTGACAAGGTGGGTGGAGTTATGTTTGAGATGGTGGGTGGGGTTATGTTTGAGATGGTGGGTGGAGTTATGTTTGAGAAGGTGGGTGGAGTTATGTTTGAGATAGTGGGTGGAGACACTGTTTGACAAGGTGGGTGGAGACTATGTTTGAGATAGTGGGTGGAGACTATGTTTGACATAGTGGGTGGAGTTATGCTAATGTTTATATTCTCAATTACGTCAAAAAGCTGAATCAGTGTATGTTTGAAATAGTGGGTGGAGCTTTTGTTATTTAAATAAATATGTATAAATAATGTTAAAAATATTTATTTATGAGAATATGATTGAAGATATGTTAATTAATGTATATAAAATTAAACAAGTGGAGGCATGCATTTCAGAGATGGTGGGTGGAGATAATGTAAATTAGGACATAAATTATGTTAATTAATATATTAAATTATATTAATTAGTAAGCATAATGTTATGTAAACTGGAATAATAATTGTATTAATTAGTTTATTAATTAGTATATTTAATTATGTTGATTAGTATACATACATACATACATACATACATATATATATATTAGTATACATACATTATATGTGAATTATGTTGATTAGTATACATATATTATGTGAATTATGTTAATTAGTGTGTATAAATTATGTTAATCAGCTGGAGGACTGCATGTTTGAAATGGTGGCTGCAGATTTTCTGGATGAAAACGTCATAGGACCTGAAGTGGACGAGGAATCCTACAACATCGCCACTGACGTCATCAAGCACTACGACAACAAAGTGATGCAGCAACAACTGAAAGCCGTAAGTCGAAATTAATCCTTACGTTTTGGGGGATTAAAAACGAAACTTCCATACTGTAATTATTCCAGGTAATTAATGATTTCATGCTTTTTGGGGTTATGGGAGTGTGGAAAATTTAAATTTGCCAAGCTGATTAGTTGATATTTTTGACTTGGAATACAGATTTGAATTTTTTTTTTTTTTTTTACTCTCTCTCTCTCTCTCTCTCTCTCTCTCTCACACACACACTCTCTCTCTCTCTCTCTCTCTCTCTCTCTCACACACACACACACAAATAATTTTTATTCAGAAATCCATAGTAAGAAATGTTTTTTATTGATTCATTGTTTACATCAGAATCTAATTAAGGAAAAGGTGTATATAATAAAATTTGTGTCGTGTTTGATATCTAATTTACTAGTAAAATATTTTGTTTTTATTCACATTGAAATTTCTTAAATAACTCTGTTTATTCTGTCATTGTTCTATCATTAATTTGTTCATTGATTCTCTCATTTTTTGTTGAAATTTTAACTCTGTATTCATTCATTTATTGTTCATCATTAATTTGTTCATTTAGTCATTTATTCATTTATTTTACAGATGCATTCGCTCATTTATTCATTTACTCATTTGTTATTCATTCATTTCACTCATTCATTCAATAGTCTATTGTAGAATGCCTGTTTTCAGCCATTTATTCATTTGCACAAATTCAGTCTTATCATTTACTCATTCATTCATTAAAAATCTTAGTAATTTATTATTTTTATTTTATTTTATATTATTTTTTTATTATTTTATTTTTATTAGATTAAACATCAGGCAGGAGATAAACTCGTTGACTCATTCTGTTTAGAGTATTTGCTGTCACTGATCTCGCGGCAGGGCAAACTTTGGACAGAAAGTGACTTTGCAAACAGATACCTGGACGGTAAAAACATTTAAAATTAACCAGATATATTCTGATAAAATATTTTCAAATACACATACTTTTTTTTTTTTCAAACGCACATATACATATATTTTCAAATACACACACAAATACATTGATATACAGTGACCATTTTATTCATGAAGAAACATAAAAGGAAAATTACTAGAAATATATATTTATTAATTTTAATATTTCATTTTTGTCAGATTTTATGACAAACCTGTTACTAGAAATATATATTTATTAATTAATATATATTTTTTTTTTTTTTACATGTAATGACAAACTTGTTACTAGAAATATATATTTATTAATTTTAATATTTTTTTTTTTCAGATATTATGACAAACTTGTTATTAATAATTATTAATTTGAAATTATAATTTTTTTTTTTTTTTCAGATGCCATGACAAAAATGTTACTAGAACAGTATTTTGGAGTTAGAAGTCATCGAGATAAAACTCTACATTGCAGACCACTTCGCAAATTACACACTAAAGTTGTCACCGATGTTGTAAGCATTAGTTTATTTTATTTTTTATATTAGATTAAAAAAATAATAATAATAAAAATGAAAAATAAAAAAATAAAAAATTAGAAATAAAAATCTGAAATGTTTGTCCATTTGTAGATAACTGCAAAATTTTATTACTGTGTCTGTATATTCTTATATATTTTAGTTTATTTAATTGTTTATTTATTTGTTTGTTTGTTTATTTATTTATGTATTTATATGTTTGTTTCCTTATTTTCTGAGTCTGTGCGACTGTTTATTTATTTATTTAGTTAGTTATTCTTTCATTTATATGTTTATTTATTTATAATACTTATTTATTATTTATCTAAATATGTTTGTTTATCTGTGTGTTTGTCTTTATCTCTATTTATTTAATTTTAATTATTACTTTATTATTTTCTTTCTTTCTTATTTTTAATTTTAATTTTAATTTTAAATGTTAATTTAAATTTAAATTTTTTTTCTTTATTACTTTATTATTTTTTTCTTTCATTCTTTCTTTCTTTCTTTCTTTATTTATTTATATATACTTACTTACTTGATATTTATCAAAATTACGGAGAGATTTATACAAATATTTATTTTGTTTCAGGCAATGGATGTGCTACTACAACAGCTGACTGCGTCACTCGACGAAGACTTGGCCGATGTAGACGAGTATGAAAGGGGAGCTAATGATGAAATCACTCCTTCCAATTTGACAGTCGTCAGGTAAAAAATAATTTTAATTCCAAACATCAGTCACGTTTCAGCGATTTCTCTTCCTAACTATCCATGAATGATATTGTTCTGGATCTTGCCAAATTTTTAGCAGTTAACATAACAAAAATAAAAAAATAAAATTAAAAAACAATTTATATTTTGTATAATTTATTATTATTATTATTATTATAATGATTATTATTTTTATTATTATTATTATTATCATTTTATTATTATTATTATTATTATTATCATCATTATCATTTTATTATTATTATTATTATTATTATTATTATTGTTATTTTGTCTTTTTTTAATTTTCTTTATATTACAATTAAAAGTAAAAATAAAAATTAAGTAAATAAATGTTGTGCTATTATTCCTTAAAGTTCATCAAAACTAATGTTTTCATCTTGAGATCAAAATTATTTTCGGAAATGTCACTGATTTATAGAATATCAAAAATTCTGTACACAATAAATGATGACAAATGAAGAAGAAGAAAAAAAAATCAAATATTTTATATTAGTTTTAAAAATACATGTCTGGGTAAGCTATCCCAGTTTGCAATGCATGTCAGCCATCTTGTTTCCCAAGCCCAGAGTAGATTAGAATGAAATGACAAAGATGTGTGTGTTCAAGTTGACAAATTCTGTTTAACTATAGTGATATTATTACATTATTACTTATCCACTCAGTAAACTATATATTTATTGACTGAATTTCAAAATAAAACTGTAACTTTGTTCAGTATATTATTTATACATGGCTTATGTCAATCTAGGAATCAAAATTATGCATAGGTTATTGTAAAAAAAAAAAAAATTAAGTAAAAATAAAATAGCAACAAAATGGGCTCAAGTTAACATGAAAATGAGCAATAGATAATTATAGAAATTAAATCAAAATTTGCTAGTGATGTTGGAAATCAAACCCAAACATTAACTTCAATTAAATATCTTGTTAAAGATACGAAATTGTTTTTTTTTGTATTTTTTTCAGGTGACAGAAATTGGTGGAATCATAAAATTTAAATTCTCTCATATCAAACTTGTTATCATTATCTGTGATTTATTCAAAATCCTAGATTTTACATCATTTCTTGGAGAGAAGCTTCTATCATAGAGAGCCTGTTTGAGAAGATGGTAAAATAATATACAAATGCTTCTTGAAGTGACAATTAAAAACAAAACAAAAATTTCCTTTCAGAGAGACATTGTATATAGATTATTATTATTTTTTTTTTTTTTTTTTTAAGTTATGTTTGGCATTTATTTTCTAAATCTGTTAATGAAATATGTTATTCTTCTTAAAAAAAATATATATATATATAATAATATAAATATATAATAATAATAATAATAATAATAATAATAATAACAAAAACATTAAAAATAATAATAGCAGAAATAAAAAATAAATAAGATTTAAAAAAATATACAGTTTAAAAAAACAAAAAATGGAGAAAAAGATAAGATATTATGGCATGTGTGGACCCTAGAAAAATCAAATGTGTGTAAAAAGATATGTCATTCACAATCAGTAAAGATAAGTAATCACTTATAATTCATGTGTTGAGTAGGTTTTTATTATAAAGATATTCTCATTTTGATAAACCAACCTGCAATACGTTAGGCAAAGAGCCAGCTGTTATTTTGATTCTAACCAGTGGTGATGATGTGAAAAACACATATGGCACATTTGATAGAGATGTAATATTTTGAGGTGTGACTTTAATTTAAGAAATATATTCAAAGAATTTCAGGTTTGGATATTTCAGTTGTGTTAAAATTAGATGGCAAGAATAGGGGTGAAGAATGCAAAAATGTAACGTTTTTTTTGTTTTTTGTATTTCTTTTTGTTTTGTTTTGGTTTTTTTGTGTGTCACATTGCACTTATCTGTTCTGTATATATTTTTTTTCTTTCAATAAATATTATTCTAACTTCTGTTTTTAATAGCTGTGACAGTGAAAATTTATTTAAAAAAATGTTTTTGAATACCAATATCAAAAATTGCCAAAAAAAACCACGTTATTTTTTTTTAAATTTCTTAAACCAATATTTTTACTTCTAATTCTTTGTAACTTTTAAAAACTTGTATTATATTTATTCCAATATGAAAAATGCCAAAATGAATATATTTTGTTATTATTGTTGTCTTTAAATTTTTTATTTGAGAAAAGCCAAAGATTCATCTAACTGTAGCTAAAATTATTCAGCTAGAGAGCAGCCATCTTGTATATTCATCTTTTCTGTTTATGTCTTGCATCTGTTGTTTTGAAGGGATGTAAAACATTTAAATTATTTTTTAAACATTTTTGGTAAACATCTGTATTTTACAACTATATATGTATTTTTTTTTTTTTTAAGAATTATAATGGTAGAAGAGAATACAGAACAGTTATTATAATTATGATTTTTGAATGATACAAAACATTTGATTTGATATCTGTGATACAGTTTGTATGATTGGTCAATGTAAACTTTAATCTGATTGGTGCATTTTAATGTTAATTTTTATTCCTTCACAGAGTGAATATATATTTTTTTTTATAATTATAAATTATGAAGCAGAAAAACATTTAAAACATATTACTAATAACAAGCATTGTTGAAGCATATAGATGTATGTTTATATATTATAATTATTTTTAAATTATGAAGCACTGATTTTTTTTTTGCTTGTTACTAATTCTTTATTTTTTAATGATATATATTTATGTATGTATGTATGTATATATATATATATATTTATGTATGTGTTTATATATATATATATACACAAAACACACACACACACACACACACACACACACACACACACAACCTAACATCTGAAAACAAAACCACTAAATGGTTTGTAAATGTTTATACAAAAATTATTTTATTTATTCATTTGTTGCATTTTTTTGTTCTTTCTGTGCAATATATCATTTTTTTTTTTTTTACTTTATGCAACACCTGCCTATTTCCAGGTAAAACTGTGATACCTGTATATTAATTAATTACAGGTAAGCTCTGTATATTCATACAGGTATCAGAATTTTTATTATATTAACTGCTATTGTAAAGAAATAATTAAAAACTAATAATTAATGTCAGATAAATTTCATACATGATTTGTACATAGAAAATTATATTTAAATGATTTCGTTTGAAATATTTTTTACTTTCTTTCTTTTCATTATATTTCATTTACTTCGTTTTTGTTTTTGTAGATTATTTATAAACACAAACACCTCATGAGTCCAAAAACTCAATATTTAAACATTTCTTGAAACATACAAATTCTTTTAGGAATAAAATATTTAAAAAAATAATAAAATAATTATGTAATAAAGAGAAATTAAAAACAAAACCAGGAAATCTTAATCTTTCTATCTTTATTTACAAAAATATGGAATTAAAAGAAATGAAATCAAATCAAAAAAGAAAACCACAAAAATTGTTAATTTTGTGTATTTATTTACAAGAATATGGAATTAAAGAACTTATTTATACAAAATTTAGTGGGGTTTTTTTGTTTGTTATATTTAAAATATATAATTGTTAAAAGTATTGGACTTATTGCCCGTTCCAGCTACTGCTCCAGTTTATCTGATTATGCAGTTATGATTACTTATATATCTTCTGTTTCTTCCTTTCTTTCTTAGCAGCAAGTTTCATTCATATACAAATTTGTTAATAAATTATTATTAAATAAAATGTCTTTTTTCTTTAAATATTTCTTTTATGTTTTTTTTTTTTGGCTGGGACACTATAGAAGAAAACTTAATAAATAATAACTAAAACAAACATTAAAAATATATATATATTTTTTATTATTATTATTTTTTTTTTTTTTTTTTTTTAAATTAAAGAAAAGGAGCAGGATCTGATGAAAATTTAAGATGGTTATGCAAAAATAAAACATTTCGAACCAAACAAATGAAACAGCTGGAACAGATTTGATAAAACATCTATTTATAAAACAGATATTTACTGTTGTAATTCAAAATGGATTTATGAAAAATAATCGATGCTTGTTTGTAAAAACAATATTTTCTCCAAATATTGGAAAAGAATAACAACAGTATTACAGTAATGATTATAACAATTACTAATAATAAATAAATAAATAAATAAATAAAATAATAATGAAGACCCAAAGTTAGCATTAGTAACCTTTATTCTTGTTTCATTTACATTTCTTTTTCAAACTGGGTAAGAAAATTTTTTTTAAAATAAAAAATAATAATTATTGCAATTATAATAAATTAATAAATAAAAAAAAAAAATAAAAAATATAAAAAAAAAAAATAAAAATAAAAATTAAAATAAAAATAAATAAATAAATGAATAAATATACATATAAATAAATAAAATATTAAATATATATAAATAAATATAAACAAATAAATAAATAAATAAATAAATAAATATATATATATAAATAAAAAAAAAATATATAAATAAATAAATAAATAAATATATATAAATAAATAAAAAAATAAAAAAAAATATAAATATAAATAAATAAATAAATAAATATACTTTATTACCAAAAAAAACTATCACATCTTTCCCTTCACCAATCTTAACAAATCTAGCTCCTTTAATAAATAAAAATAAAAACCTCAAAACAACCACACTCACACACTCACTCTCTCTCTCTGCCTGAAAAAAAACGTTAACAATACGAAGGCAAAAAAACAAACAAACAAACAAGAAACCTAAGTCGTAGTCAACCACTCAATCCTCTTCGTCAACCAACTGACTTCTTCTTCGAGATGCTGCTCAGACCAGAACGCGAGCATTTTTGTGTAGCGTTCGGTGACGTCGAAACTGCAGGAAAACTGGAGCTTTCTCAGACAGCAGGGACACAGAAAAGATGGCCGCGCATCTGCTTCTTCCAGATTGTTTGAGCCATTCATCAGGCACTGGAAGTGAACACAGTGAGACAGGCCAAACATGTGCGATATTTCATGGCACATCGTCTTGCACGCTCTTCGTAGTATGTTAGGAACGCTATCACTGAAAAAAAAGAAAGATTTAGAATAAAATCTTTTACGTTTTTGTTTTTTGTTTTTTTGAATAATACCAATACTAGCAGCTATATTGAAATGATTTGGTTATGATGTGGGGAAATGTATCTGAAAATAGCTTTTATATATATATATATATATATTTGTTATGTTTGAATTTTAACAATTTTATTGGCAATCAACCATTGTAAATAATAAAGTGTGAACACGAAAGTATTCATTAAAATGTTGGGTTTTTTGGGGGGCAGTAGGAATGAATTAACTAATAAAAAAAAAAATTATATATAATTATGTTATTATTTTATTCTTTTATGAAGATGATGATGTGATTATGTTGATATAATAATAATAATAATAATAATAATAATAATAATAATAATAATAATAATAATAATAATAATCTAACACTTTTATTATTATAATAAATTAAAAAAAAAAAAAAAAAAAACAGATTAATGTTGTTGTCATTGATGACAACAATGAATATGTACTGTTTTTAATTATTTTTTTACTGTAATGGTCAAAAACGTTACACCAGAAAAACGTGACTAAATTACAGCCAATTAAAACGACTCTTTCAAAGAACACCAACCAATGAAAACGGGTCTTACCAAGCAACTGAACTTACGCATGTTCGTCGAAAATGGAGGATCTATGGCGACTGAAGTGTGTCATGTATCTTGCCAGGGAATACACCCCAACCCTGTTTGGAAAGCTAGCTAGTCCGAACACAAAGTTCGAATCCGGTTTTGGGTACAAGTCGCACATGGTGATTCCAGCCAGACAGAAGGCGTTTGGCTTCAGTTGACCTTTCAAAACAGCAAGCAAGTCTGTGGCGTTAACCTTAACACAAACCAGACAAGAATTACATTCGTGTAGCATAAAATATACAAGAATTACAATCATGTAACATAAACCATACAAGAATTACATTTGTGTAACATAAAATATATAAGAATTACATTTGTGTAACATAAATCATACAAGAATTACATTTGTGTAACATAAAATATATAAGAATTACATTTGTGCAACATAACATTTACAAGAATTACAGTTGTGTAACATAAAATATACAAGAATTACATTCATGTAATATAAAATATAAAAAAATTATATTCATGTAACATAAAATATACAAGAATTATATTAGTGTAACATAAAAATGCAAGAATCATATTCACTTAACATAAAACACAATAATTACATTCATGTAACATAAAACATAAAAAAACTACCTTCATGTAACATAAAATATACAAAGCTATATTTGTGTAACATAAAATATATAAAAATCACATTCGTATAAAATAAAACATACAAGAATTAAATTCATGTAACATAAAACAACATAACAATAATTTATCATTATGAAGAAAAATGACATAAATCTAGAGATATATTTTAATAAATTATAGAAACTGATCAGTTATAAAATGTTCCGAGTAATGAATATATGAATAAATTAATATTTAATCTCTGTTAAAGGTTAACAATGTTCAGAATAATGAATACATGAATAAATTAACATTTAATAAGATTTAAACTTTTTAATATCTAACTTCTGTTAAATGTCAGTATATCCTATGTTTAACTTTTGTATCCATCCTTACTTAATGTAAAATATTTAAAAAGGATTTTAAAATGTTAGTCAGTTAATAATAATAATAATAATTTTATTTATTTATATTTACAACACTAATTATGGAGAGGAAACTGGTATCAAAATAAAGCTTATTCTATAACATCCCAAAATGCTTCTTAATCACTAATTCACTGTACAGCATTACAAAATTTTCAAATTACATAATCTAGATTTACGTCATTTTTCTTCATAATGATAAATTATTGTTATGTTGTTTTATGTTACATGAATTTAATTCTGGTATGTTTTATTTTATACGAATGTAATTCTTATATATTTTAATTTATTTGTAAAATTATTAATCCGAACCTGTCTGATCCCTGTGTGTTCCAGCTTTCGATCATGCACTGCACCTTTCAGTTTGACGTTTTCTAACAATACGACCGGTATTCCAAAAAATATTTCAGCGTACACTGTAAGAGGTTCGAGAGTAAATTGTGGAACAGGATCTTCGAAAAACGACATCGGCTGCAGATAGACGGTGTTACGAGTGCCATCCGGTTTCGTTGTCCACGCTGTCACAAACTTGGCGAATGTTTGCGGAGACTCTTTGTGGGAGGCGAGCCAATCATCGGGGCCCGGTTTGCTTATTTTAGTGAAGCTTTCGGAATCTTGTCGCGTAAAATGATAATAAATACAGTTTGTTAAGTAGCAGTGATAAATGATAAATGATAACAGTATAATTTAAATAAAAATAGAAACAGCTTCTTTTCTTTTTATTTATTTATATATTGTTAGATAGATAGATGACTAGATAGCTAGATAGATGGATAGCTAGATAGCCAGATAGATAGATAAAGAGACAAAGATAGATGGATGAATGGATGGATTGATAAACAGATATACATATATTTGCATAATTAATTAATATTTTTGTAATATAACCCATACTGTCTTCTGTGACTAGCATTACTACTACTACTATCACTATTACTACAACTACTATTACTAATTCTGCTGTTACCACTACATGCTACTACTAGTAACACTAAACTACTATAATTTTGCTACTACTACTACTAGTATTATTTGAATGACAACTGGTACTACTATTAGCACTACTTTTACTCCTATAAAAAAACAAAACCAATTACTACTAATACTGCTACTGTCACTATTACTACAACAACCACTACTACTGCTATTATTACAACAACAATTACTATAGTACTACTACTACTCTACTAATACTAAGTTTCTTTATGAAATTAATAATATATTGGTTTATGTGTCTTTTGTGTGTGTGTGTGTGTGTGTGTTAGATCCACGTTTGTACATTAAACTTAAAACTGACTCATCAGAATAAAGTTATTTCATTTTTGTACATAAGTATTTACCAGGTATAAAATATTTAACAAAATCTGGTGGAAGATTTTTTCCTGTATTGGGATACATTTCTTCATATTTGAGAAGAAACCCATCATATTTTCCTCGTTCTCCTTCGTGATGTGTCTTTAATAATAATAATAATAATAATATAATTATTATTTCTAATATTGCTGTTATTATCATATTAATATATATTATTTAGATTAGCTATTGTTGTTGTCGTTGTTAAT
Organism: Chrysomallon squamiferum; assembly: GCA_012295275.1. NCBI lineage: Eukaryota > Metazoa > Mollusca > Gastropoda > Neomphalida > Peltospiridae > Chrysomallon > Chrysomallon squamiferum. The sequence continues at coordinate 9,534,002 of CM022676.1, forward strand.
ACAATAAATCAATAAATAAATATAATTCTATATATTAAAACATATACTTCAAAGTCAGAATAGAAGTTAACGCAATTCTAAATTGTCCTAGTCCTGATTCAATGTGCAGTCTTTTTATTATTACTTACTTTGACAGCCAGGCCGATAGCTTCTAACAAAGCATCGTCGGTCGGGATTTTAAACTTACTCATAATTTCAAGACTGCTAATACAAACAGCATGAAAACTTTTACACTATCATCACGATGTGAAGCCATGGAAATAAATATAAACTATGTTTCCTTTAAACTAAGCGATGACATCGGCTTTTTCCATTTATATTCAAACGTTCCGGAAAATGACGATTTAGCAAAAGGGAGATAAATCAAAATATTTTTCAAGAGTTTATTATTTTTATAGACGTTGGTGGTGGTGGTGGTGTTACTGCTGCTGCCCTTTACAGTCGTCATCTTTGATATAAAAAGAGAAAGAATGAAGAAAACGAAAATAAATTGAGACTGCAAAAATAATAAAAGGAATAAGTAGAAGTTTGGTTATCTATAACAGATTTAGATTATGAACCATATAAATATTTAATCTTTAGAGAATATAATAATAATAATAATAATAATAATAATAATAATAATAATAAAAAGAAGAAAAATCCAATATAATAACAGAAATTTCAACTTTATTGTCCGCCATCTGTTAAATTGATAACTTTTGCTTTATCGTTAATAATAATAATAATAATAATAATAATAATAATAATAATAATAATAATAATATGATAGTAATAGTAATAGTAGTAACAGTAGCAGCAGCAGTAGTAGTGATAGTAATAATGTTGTAATCGAGATAAATCCTAAAAACTTATTCGAAAGTCTTGGGAAGTTTTATTTAAATATCCTCTGACATCAGTGTATTAAAAATGTAATTATTTTGAGTTTCATCTCTCTCATTAATTAGAATTAATGAAACAGCTTTATAATAATAACAACAACAACAGCAACAACAACACAAACACTAACAAAACAACACAAGGCGATTTAGAAACAATATGAATTTTATTTAACAATAATGCACGAATCAACGTACATATTTTTTTTTTTTTTTTTTTTTTTTTGTCATTTCCATTTTGTTATTTTTCTCTCCAAATATTTTTATCTATCTGACAGAAATCTGAAACATTTTTAAATACAATGTAATACGGTTATGATTACAACAAAAGACCTTTTATAAAGAGAAGAGAAAAAAAAAATGAAAAGAAACACGCAAAACAGCTCAACTTTTTTTTTTTTTTTGTTCTGTATACAAGTGAAAATAATATTACTATATATTCTTCCTCTCCTTTCTATCACATGTTATCTTGAAATTAAATCTATGTTAATACAGGAAACCGATATTATGTAAAATTTAATTAAAAGTGAAAAAAAAAGTATAATAATAATAATAATAATAATAATAATAATAATAATAATAATATTAAAATAAAATAGTAATAATATAATAAAAACGGTATGTTCATAATTTCTCTTCTACTGGACATGATTGCGTAATAATAATAATAATAATAATAATAATAATAATAAATAAATAAATAAATAAATAAATAAATAAATAAAATAACTATCAAAGTTCAATGGAAAAAAAATTTGTACATATCCTTGCAGGAAATGACGTCATGAATATTATTTTGGAAGCATATTAAATACACTTTTCTATTTTTAGTATCGAAATACGTGATATTTATATTTTATTGTTTGGCAGTAATTAAAGTAGTTTAAAACGCAACATTTTGATGTGATCTTATTATTCTCCCTTCCCCATTTTGATACATACCCGTATTACGTGGGCAGCCGGACTATACCACCCACAAGAAAGAACAAAAAAAAAAAAATGTTTACAATTCCCCTTCTTTAAAATAAGTAGCTTTTAGAAGACAGTAGAACACAAAGCAATTTAATTATGATTATTTTTAGGCAATGTTGAATCGTTTGTAACAATATTATTGGTCAGTTATGCACATGCGCATTTTCGATTATTACGAGAAACCGAGTGCGTTAATTATATTATTATACATTTTTTTCCCCGTCATATACTACTTTCCAAACAGTTCACTTCTTTAGTACTAGTAAGGTGGTTTCTATTTAGAGGTAGTCAATAATGTAGTGGAACATTAAGAGGGCTTAGTGGTTAGAATAATGGGGTGGTCACAAATAAAGATCGTTTGAGATTAATAGAATAATAATAATAATAATAATAATAATAATAATAATAATAATAATAGAAAAACACTTAAAATAACAGAAATAGTTGTAGAAGCAGCACCTGTAATAGAGCTAATAGTATTTGAAGAAATAATAATAATAATGAGATGTTTCTTATTAAATGAATGCTACGTTTATATTAGTTTACAGGGACGGATGTTCAGATAGTGTATTAAATTCTTATATTTCTTTGTTTTTCTTTTTTTTTTAAGTACCTAATAATGCAATCCGTATATATTAATTTTTAAATCAGATGATTTTCCTTACTTTTAATTTATCGTTTTGTCATAACTGCCATTTTTGTGTCACCAAAAAATTAATTTAAAAATATCAAAGAAAGTAATAAAGAAAAATAAAAAAAGAGGATGAAAAATATTCATTTGATATAAAATATATATATACATATATATATTTATATATCTCAAGGACATCCAAGATACCGTGAACATATTTATAGAAAGTTTTTAAATTTAACATATTTACGAGTTACTAGTTATTTCTTTTGCAGCACCTTCTGCTTATCCCGTTCCAGACCCACTTAAACAGTAGTGTAAACGGTGGAAAATCTATCCATTTACCGTCAGAAGAAATTACTTCTCCCTTTCACACATTCCTGTAGAGAAATAATAGTTAGTTTTTTTGTTTTCATATTCGCCCAAAAATAACTTTTAAGAAAACTGCTGTGTAATGCAGTGGACACCCAAGTTTTTAAATTTTTTTGTTTTCATTACAATCATCGTGTTTTTAACATATGTCACAATGCTTGTAAGACTGCACTTGAGTGCAGGAAAAAAAAGAGTAACTAATAATAACAGTAATAATAATAATAATAATAATAATAATAATAAATAAATAAAAACTAAAAATAAAATAATAGTAGAAACGATCAATACAAAAATTACTGATAAATGTAAAAAAATAAAAATAAAAATAAAAATAAAGGCGCATTCAGACACGACAATTTTTTCGGGGGGTTTTATCACCACTATGAATACTTTTAAAGAACGCCATTTCTGCATATGTGATTGAAAAATGTGTCTGACTTTGTTGCTAAAAAAAAAAAAAAAAAAAGTGATGCGCCCCAACAACAGTTTCATTAATACAAATATTAATTAAAAAATTGTAAACAAAATTGTTACAACAAATCGCAGAATATAACTGCACCTTAATATACACATATATATAATATAGTAATATATATCAAACGACATTTGTATCTAAACACAATGATAAATGTAAGAAATTACGAAACTTGTGTGTGAGTGCGTGTATATATATATATATACATACACACACTCTCTTAACACACACACACACTCACACACACACATCAGAAGAAAACGTCAAAATTAGAACAAGCTAATTAACATAAAGACACGACCAATCAGAAAAGGCGTTAGATAAAGCTGAACAAATGTAGCTCTTCCTGTTTTCCCCAGGAACATTAAGTTTCAAATACCCATACTGAACCCTAAGAATGGATAAAAGGCAAGGTTAATGACTAAATGCTTCTTTTTTTTTTGTTTGTTTGTTTGTTTAACCAATACTTTAACATAACAAGGAAAACCCAGTGTTATGAATAATATCCAAATGAAATTTTATCGTTAATGAACCTATAATATTTTAATGCTTAAAAGATTTTGTTATCTTTTTTAAAACAGAATTTAGACTAAGGGATTATATTTTTATGTATTAATGCGCCATTTGTAGTGCAAAAAAAAAAAAATCATAAAAAAAAATCAAACAGACGTTGTGAATAGGCATGAACAAATTATCAAATGAATTTAAAAAAAAAAAAAAAAATATGAGCTTAAAAATGTTTCTAGTTTAGTACATGATAACATTTGCAGTAACGTTATTTTAAACACAACATGATTATCAACATCAAAATGGTTCCAAGAATGCTAGTACATAATTATCCATAATCAGGGCCTGCCTTCTAATTAGTTCATGTGTACTGTACAATCATGTGACAATGAAATGAAAACATATAGCACTTAAGAAAAAAAAAAATTGTAATCAGCATGATGTTGGTAAAAAAACAAAAAAAAACATCATGTGACTGCATTACAAGCCAATCAGATTTCTACAAATATTAAAATCAAACCTAGAACAGCCAATCAGATTTCTACAATATTAATATAAAATCTAGAACAGCCAATCAGATTTCGAGTATTTCTGAGTATAACCAATCAGTTTGTTCCATGTGTACAACGTCTGGAATTGGCTGAATTTAAATACTATTTTCAAGAAAGAAATGTTATTTACATCTGACTATAAACAAAAATTTCATTTTCAAGTATCAACTTAGAATGTAATAACAATATATAATAATTATAAACGTATAAATAAATTCATATACAAGAGCACTGACTCAGATAAACTAGTAAAAAAAAAAAAGGAAAAAAGAAGAAAAAAACCCCACTCAAAACAAGAAAACAATCAGATTTTTGTTGTTTTTAATGTTCTTTCTGTTGTTGTTTATATTAAAATTACTGTAATTTTTTTATTTATTTATTTCATCTTTTTTTACTCAAAGAAATGAGTTCGTTTATGACCTGTAAAAACAGACCACCTTGTAAAACACTATATACGAGGTGGTCATTACAGAGAGATCTGTTGGTTTGAACTCTACCTCAATCCAAAGACCACCTTATCATAACACACTGTATTTAAAAGGTGGTCTTTAGAGATAGGTCTGAATGTCATCTGTAATCAAATTACTGAAAGATAAATGGACTTGTTTTAGTAAGGTGGTTGTTATTAAAAGATTTTACAAGTCTTTTGACTTCCACTTATTTCAAAACACTCACACCTTTACTATAAGCCTGTATTAAATGGGTGGTTGTAATGGACAGGTTTGACTATAATTATGAACTGTATTTTGTCTGGGATATATATATATATATGTTTTTAATAAAAAGGATATTACAAATACACAAATCTTTCTTTTGTTTAGTTCCTTCTTTTTTTTTTTTTCAGTTCAATAATAATAAAATTATATATAAATTATAACAACAATAAAAATTGGCAAAAAATTGTTAAATAAAATGACGACATATCCTTTAGCACTTGATGAAGACAAAACAATCGAGATAAAATCTTTGAAAATTATTAAAACAACGTTACATCAATATACGTAATTAACGCACTAACACATCAACTAAACTGAAAAAAAAAAAAAATTGTAACACAAAACTGTTTTAACACACAACTACTTAACAGTAATCTGTCACATACACACACACACACACACACACACACACACACACATACACACACGCACACACACACACACACACACAAACGCACATACATGATTATATACATGGATCCATAGACATATCTACAAACTTGTTTATTTTTTTATTTTGTTTTTAAATGTTATATTGATCATTTATTATTATTATTTTTTTTTTTTAATTTTTATTTAAATCACTGATGAGAAAAGAGATGTTAGTTCTGTAAATTAAAAAAAAAATAAAGAGGTAAAAAAAAAAAAAATATATATAAAGTTAATGTTTTACTCACCGGTGTATTAGAAACACAAAAAAAAATGGGTGTGCATCTGTGACTGTGTTTGTTTGTGTGTCTGTGTTTTAGGATGTGTATATATGTGTTTGTATATTTGTGTATGTGTGTGTGTGTGTGTGTAAAAAGTTAAAAGATCAGAAAAGATCATGTTGCTTTTTAAAATTTCATCTATTAATATACAAAATAATATAATAATAACAATAATAACAATAATAATAATAATAATTTAATAATAGTAGTACTAGTAGTAATGACAGTAAAATATACTGTTAGAAAGATTTTTAAAAATTATTTTCTTAACTTTACAAAACGAAGCATTACTGTTATCCTGAGTAAATAAAAAAATAATAAAAATTAATATCGTTGAGATCCTGTTTCATGATGCAGTCAGTACACTGCTGAACCAATCATATTCCATTAACACCTGTCAATCAAACTAAAATACGATTAATCAACCAATCACATTAAGACAACATCACATGAGTCTACAAGATCACAAGTAAACAGACAACCAATCACAAATCATTTTAGTCCATTCTGCTCCAAACAGTTTTAACCCAACCAATCACAATCACTGTACCAAATATTTTGCCTAATCAACAATGCCATTTTTATTTTTTTTGTTTTGTTTTTTGAGAACATTTTTCTTGCAAATTTTGGAAGTCTGAAATGGCACCTGTGCCAAACGTTGTCTTCCATTTTTTTTTTTTTTTTTTTAATGAAAATTGCTAAGATTATCTTCCAAATATTTTTGAAGTTTGTCAAATACACAGAGTTTTCTTTTCAGAAAGACCACAATCAACACTCACATAAACTGTGTTTGTACTAATACATCTCCATATTTGTCTTCTTCTGTTTGTGCATCACTTTAGAGAGAGGTGGGGCTAGTCACAGGTTCAGAGACTGAAATTTTTCAGCGTCCAAATTTGGAAATTAAAAACGGATAAAAAAGAAAAAAAAAAAGAAAGAAAAAAAAAGACATCAGTGAATTTCTTAATACAACCTATTTTAAACGTATCTGGTTTGTGAAAGAATTTTTCTTCCCCCACCAAAAAAAAAACCGAAATAAATAATTAATTTTTTTTTCAACTTTCTTTTTTAAAAATTTTTAAATTTTTTTTATTATCTTCACATTTTTTTTTTTTTTTTTTGTCTTCAAATTTCAATAAATAATGATCATTTTGGTGAATCTATAGAAAGAAAAATTCACACCAACAATTAAATATATCTGATAGGTGTTGTCAGATCACTGATATCCAATTCCAACATCTGCTCCTTGACATCAAGATGTCTTCCTTAACAGCACAAATTTCAATCCAGTATTTCTTTCTTGGATATTCTCTGATCCGAAATTTACGACAAAAAGCGAATATTCCATCGAGGTCTCAATCCACAGTAGAAAAAAATCACAATATCTTATATTAGTATTATTATTTTCGTCACATTTTTCCACCATACAGAGAGACTCAGTCTGAATGCTCTGAAAACCCTGAAATCACAAGATCCTTACTTCTGCCTCCATCATAAAGTGGTCTAAAAAGCACCATCATGATTTATACAGTGGTCTCAAACCACAATTTCTTTTTTCAAAAATCATCATCATCATCATTATCATTATTATTATTATCTTGTTTTTTTCTTTCTTATAAACTTCCATTTCACATAGTTGTTTCGACCTGTTCTATTTTAAGAGTTTCATTAATTGGCATCTCTTCTGGTAGAGGTTCGGGAATTTTTTCCAGTTCTGACCGTTTCAGGTATCTTAGAGGACAACTGAGTAAACCAGACAAAGCTATTAATATCCCTGCCATGTAGAAGCAAGCTGCCACGTCCCCAGTGATCTCCAGAAGATAACCTGAATGATTAAAAATGATAATAATGATAAATGATGGTGATAATGATGATGGTAATAGCGACGAAAATAGTAATAATGATAAAGACGATAACGATAATGACAATGAATATAATGAAAATGATAAAGATGACAATTTTAATGAAAATGATACAGATAATGATGAAAATGATGATAATGATAATAATAGTGATGATGACAGTAATGATAATGATAATAATAATAACGATGGTGATTACAATTAGCGTTTATGATAGTGATTATGGTAATAGTTACTAATGATGATTATGATGATAGTGGCAATAATAATGATGATGATGATGATCTAGATGATGGTGATGATAATAAAAATGATAAGAAAACTAACCGAGTAGCAGTTGTAATAATGATGATGATGATGATGATGACAACAATAACATTAACACTACATCTAAGAAAAAACATAAAACAACTACTATTAACTATAATAATAAAAGTATTAAAAACGTTAACTGTGATAACACTAGTGATGATGATGATGATGATGATGATGATAATGATGATGGTAACTACCTGCTAATGGGGCTCCCAGCATGGATGCCACGCCCTGGAAGAGGATAAGAATACCAAACGACTTGGTCAGCATGTCCAGTCCTACCAGGTCAACCAGCAGTATTGACCGCAAAGAGACAAAAACAGCTGAGAAGAGAAAAAATAAAAAATATACGTAAAATAAAACAACTTTATCTGAAACAAAAAAAATAATAAAAAATAATAAAAATTAAAAATTAAAAAAATGTAAAATAGAGTATCACTTGTGAATAAAATAAAAGCAGATTTAATTTAAATTTTTTAATTTAATTTTTTTGTTGGATATATTAACTTTTATCAAAAAAACACATTTCTTAGCAATATCCCTCTTTTACAGAAATAACATTTTCATTGAAAATTTGTATTTGTTACCGTAACTCTTTCACTGAAAACACGTATCTTACCATTAATTCTTTTTGTCTATTTTGTGTGGTTATAACAAACTTGGTCAAGACTACAGATTACTTGTGTAACAGTGAAACTATATTAAAATGTTTTTGTACCCTCATCTACTTCTGCCCATCTGTCTAATCTACAAATCTATCTGTCTATCTTTAAATGTCCATCCTGCCATTCATCAGTTTATCTTTTCATCTAGCAATCTATTTCTATCCATCTATCTGTCTGTCTGTCTGTCTGTTTATATCTATATATCTGTCTATCCATCAACCTGTATATTTGTCCATCCATGTATGCATAAATCTATCAATCTATCTATTTATCTATAAATATATGCACCATGTAAACTGGTATTTTATCCACCTAGCTCTCAATCAATTCATTTCCACCCATTTGTCTCTCTCTCTCTCTCTCTCTCTCTCTCTCTCTCTCTCTCTCTCTCTCTCTCTCTCTCTCTCTCTCTCTCTCTCTCTCTCTCTTTCTCTCTCTCTCTCATATACATATATATATATATATTTGTATACATATAGACAGATATAAAATCTAACTGGTAAATCATTACTAAAATTTCTTTGTACACACCAACACTGAACCCAAAAGCTGCAGCATAGAACGCCAAGGAGACAAAATTCTCACAGAAAGGGCAGAGAACTGTGAAAACCCCTGCACAAATAAGAGCCAGGTTATTGACAACCAGCGGATCGGCCCATGGGCGGTCTGCGATCCACCCACCAATGATTCGACCAATCGTATTGGTGGTGCCAATGATTGACAGGAGAAAGGCACTGCGTGTTGCACCAATCCCAACCTCGCTTGCCTTGGTCTTTATGTAAAAGAAAGGAATAAAAAATCCTGAAAGAGAAAAGAAAAAGAAGATGGAGTTAGGTATGTATGTGTGTGGTTTAATTTTTACAATGATTTTAGTATATAAAATATTTTATTTACTACTTGTATGTAATCCATTCCCACATTTAATCTTGCATTTCCACATTTAACTCATCCATTCCCACATTCAACTCATCCATTTCCACATTTAACTCATCCATTCCCACATTTAACTCATCCATTCCCACATTTAACTCATCCATTCCCACATTTGATTCATCCATTTCCACATTTAACTCATCCATTCCCACATTCAACTCATCCATTCCCACATCTCATCCATTCCCACATTCAACTCATCCATTCCCACATTTGATTCATCCATTTCCACATTTAACTCATCCATTCCCACATTCAACTCATCCATTTCCACATTTAACTCATCCATTCCCACATTTAACTCATCCATTCCCACATTCCACTCATCCATTCCCACATTTGATTCATCCATTTCCACATTTAACTCATCCATTCCCACATTTAACTCATCCATTCCCACATTCAACTCATCCATTCCCACATTTGACTCATCCATTTCCACATTTAACTCATCCATTCCTACATTCAACTCATCCATTTCCACATTTAACTCATCCATTCCCACATTCAACTCATCCATTCCCACATTCAACTCATCCATTCCCACATTTGATTCATCCATTTCCACATTTAACTCATCCATTCCCACATTCAACTCATCCATTTCCACATTCAACTCATCCATTTCCACATTTAACTCATCCATTCCCACATTCAACTCATCCATTCCCACATTCAACTCATCCATTCCCACATTTAACTCATCCATTTCCACATTTAAATCATCCATTCCCACATTTAACTCATTGCTTCCCACATTCAACTCATCCATTCCCACTTCTTCACTCACTCCACTCACCCACTCGCTCACCCACTCACTCAAACTCACCCACCCACCCACTCACCCACCCAACTCACCCACTCACTCACTCACTCACCCACCCACCCACTCACCTAGCATGCTGAGGACGCTGGCAAACAACAGGAGGCCGAACATCGGACTCTTCAGCAGGTTGAAGTCGAACATGTCCCTGACGAATCGCAGCACCTTCACCAGCGACGACTTCTTCCTCTCCGCCTCCATCGTCTCCACGCTGGCCTCATACTGCGGCACGCACATCACGCTCGCACCCACAATCATCGCCGGACTGCAGTGGCTGTCCACGCTGCTGTAGAGCGAGCGGCTGGAACCGGCAGCCCCGGCGCAGTGGCGCTGTCGCGTGGCATTGTTGTTGTTGCTGCTGCTGCAGCTTCGCGCGTCCGCGGGGACCACCTGAACGCTTATCAGACTGGCTCCGGAGCCCGCGACGTGGGGGATCACCCCGTTGATCTGGTGGACGCCGTGGTAGCTGAGGCTCCTCACGTTCAGAGAGTTCTCCTGCGACAGTCGCAGCCACGGGTCCCCCTGAGGGAGGGTGCCGAGGCTCATCGCCTTCTGAAACTGTTCGTCAGGGCCCCCTTCTCCTCCTCCACTGATGGCACACCCGTTCTCCCTGGGCAGATGGCCGTTGGGAACCACCGCCCCCCATTGGGCAGCATCGTGAACTTGTCATTCAGCAACGTGTTTAACGTCTGCGTCGACGACCTCGCTGAAGGTTTGTAGATGGGGCTCGAGTTGACCGTCGACGTCGACGATCCGTTCGCCGTCGGGTTGATGACGATGTGGGGCAGGCTCTGCTTGCTGCTGCAGTTGAGCGATTTTGTGCTCAGCCCCAGCGACTCCTTCAGCTTCGCGATGAACGAGTTGTGCCGCCCTCCCTGACACTCGAACAGCGCCGGGTCGATCTTTATCAGCCGGTTGTCCTTGGTGATGATGCAGTTGTCGAGGGAGCCGTTGGAAATGGTCCTCTGGCGTTTCTTTTCCTCGATCAGCGCCTTCATTATCGAACCGCGCTGGACGATGATGTCCTCCTGACACACTCGCCGATTCTTCTTCTTGTCCAGAGGTCTGAACACGGCACCACATACCACGCAGTTTAGAATGATTCCCGCCATGAGAACGTTGCAGCCCTTCCAGCCGTACTCCTCGAGGAGGTACTGCCCCAGGGGGGCGAAGATGAAGGTACCGATCCCCGTCCCACAGACGGTCACGCCCGTGGCAAAGCCCCTCTTCTTGTCAAACCAGTGACCCACTGTGACTATGGCTGGGAGGTAGATCATACCAAACCCAACACCTTGAAAAAAATAAGAAAAAAATTAAAATTAAAAAATGTTTATTTTTAAATTTTTGTTATTTGGATGCATTATCATTATGAATGTATGTATGTATGTATGTATGTATGTATTATGTATGTATGTATCTATGTATGTATATTCACACACACATGAACACACACACACAGACATATACATACTTACATACACACACACACACACAATAAAAAAGACATGGATGTAGATACACATAAACATTAAACTGTATTCATTTAATACAGCCATACTGAATTAATTTAATTTAATTTAATTTTTTATTTATTTTTTTATTTACTGTTGTGAAAATCTTGTTTCATGTTTATACGTATCCACATAAATGTGTTTTTTGTGTGTAAGGCGGTGAACATACATACACACATATACACATAAATACATAAACACACACACATATATATATATATATATATGAATGTAGACAGTTACCAATGGAATAAAAATATATGCAAATTTGCTAAAGAATAAAATAAATAAATAAAAAATAACAATAATAAATGCATGCAATATCTGACATCTAACTAATCAAATATTGACCTAACCTAATAATGATGCTGTAGGTCAATAGCATCTCAATGCTGCTAACTGTGTAATAATGAGGAAGGCTGAAGAAGAAGAAGATAGTGAATAATAATACCTAGTGGCCAAGCAATGACCAGTGGACCTGTAGTAAATAAATAAATAAATAATAATAATAATAATAATAATAATAATAATAATAATAATAACAACAACAAGAATAATAATAATAATAATAATAATAATAACAACAATAATAATAAGAATAACAAGAATAACAATAACAACAATAACAATAACAATAATAACAAGAATAACAATAATAACAACAACAATAATACTAACAAGAATAACAACGATGATAATAATAACAATAATAATAATGCTAACAATAATAACATTGATGATGATGATGATGATAACAACAACAACAGCAACAAATCAACAAGACCAACAACAACAATTATGTAAAATACAAAAAAACCCATAAAAAAATAATATAAAATAATAATATATATATACACACACATATATATATATATGTTTTCAGTCATTTTCTGTCGGTATATTTTCTAAATTTACATATCATCAGAAAATATCAGGTTCCTTCCATCCTTGCTAAATGATAAAAATCATCATCCTTTATTATTAGTAAAGAGTTGTTGCAATGCTTTTATAAATACAAAGCAAGCAACAGTTGAAAGAAAAAGAAAAACTCAATTTACACTGCTTGGTCATACATACTCAAGACCTCGAACAAAACACAAATAAAACCATCAGCCAAAAACGAACAGCCAGCAAAAAACTTACCTATACTTTATTTACTTACTGTGTCAAGTAATTTTAAACTGATTTAAAATTTTTTAAAAATTTGAGAAATAAATTTGAGACTTGCTTACCTACAGTCATGTAACACCCAGGAAGCAAAGAGCTAACAAGCCCACCCTGAACTTCAGAAGCTTCGAAGTACTTCACGAAGTGGCTTTTCGCCAAACTGGACGTGAACACGAGGCCGTCGACAATGATGTTGCAGGTGAGGGCAGCAAACATAACCACCCAGCCCCACCCCCCGATCCAGCGAGCCACTGTGTTCCGCCCGATAGCAGCACTCGTCGTCATCGGCAACCGGTTTTTTGATGTCATCCTCTTCGTCTTTGGCTCTTGTCATTCTGCTGTTAACTTACATGATAAAACCTGAAATAGATAAATAAACAAATAAATAAATAAATAAATAAAATTAAAAAACTACACATATATACAAATAGATAGTGATAAAACCTGAAAGAGATAAATAAATAAATATATAAATAAATAAATAAATAAATGAAATAAAAATAAATAAATAAATAATTTTAAAAAAAACAAAACAAATATATAAATAAATAAATAAATAAATAAATAAATAAATAAATAAAATTAGAAAACCACACAAATATACAAATAGATAGTGATAATACCTGAAATAGATAAATAAATAAATAAATAAATAAATAAATAAAACAACCACACAAATATACAAATAGATAGTGATAAATAAACCATGTGGATATACTTGCTTATGACAGTATGTGTGTCAGTTAAATAGTAAATAAATAAAAATAAAAATAATATTTTCAAATCTGTAATTTAATTATGCTTTCCAATTAGTTAGTCTCTGTATGTATTTTTTATTTATTATTATTTTATTTCTATTTGTTTGTTTTTTTTGTTATTATTTGTTTTATAATAATAATAATAATAATAATAATAATAATAATAATAATAATAATAATAAATAAATAAATAAATAAATAAGGAAAATGGTTTATTTATTATTATATTTTTTTCTAAATTTAATTTAATTTAATTTTTTTTTTTTTTTTACATTGTTGGTGATCAGTGACCGTGAAGGACATAGTACCATGACGTCACAGCGAACATGCATTATTCAGTAGAATGATATCACAGCCAACGCCCAAGTTACATTATTGTGGCGTGATGTTCTTAGCAATAAATACAAGGTCACATAATTATAATTATACTAAACTTTATTAAATAAATGAAACGTGAATAATACGGATAATAATGAGAAACTTTGATATTTCGTCAGCAAATTATTTAATATAAGCGATAATGTAAACTAATATTCATCAACTCAAGATACAATATTATATCTTAAATCGAAATTTGATTGCCAGTAATTAAATACTGTTTTGAAAAGACAGGTTAAAATAAATAAATAAATAAATAAAATGAAATAAAATGAAATAAAATGAAATTAAATCAAAAAAAACGAGAAAACGGAAAAAAAAAAAAAAAAAAAAAAAAAAAAAAGTTTAAAAGTTTAAGATGCACCTAAAAACCAGCGAGTAAAATTTTATCTTATTTGTACACAAGGGCGGGTCAGAAATTCCAGGAAGGGGATTGGCATGATGATGTCAATTAAATTGTTAAATATATAAGTCAATAATTAGACAAATAAATAATTAAATAAATAATTTAAGGTAAAAAAAATAATAATAATAATAAAAATAAATAATAATAATAAAAATAAAAAATAAATAAAAAAGAATAAAAACAGAATATATATATTTTTTTTTTTTTTAAATAAGGAGGAAAAAAAAGGAAAGAAAAAGAAGGAAGTAGATGTTTACGGGCATTTTGCACGAGCCTCACGCGTTTATATGCGTCACCTGATTGTTACGTCAGAGTTCGTTGAACTCGTCCTGCAGTTCGATGATTGTGAAGAAAGCAGAAAAAACGCGTGCCTAACGTCTGTTTAATATATTTCTGGCGTGTTCCGTTTTTTTGTTTTCTTTCTTCTTTTATTTTCGTTCTCTTGCTGAACGGTTAATAGCCGAGTAATGTAGCATAACCATGCGGCATTATTGTTAGTCATAGGATTATTCCTTTGGTACCCCCATTATGTGATTTTTTCCATTCTAGAATGATGTTCTGGTTTTTCAAAGACCATAAAAATTACACACACACACACACATATGTATGTATCTGCGTCTGTGTTTGACGAGTAATAACAAAAATATGTTGAACCATAGTTAAAGACATCTGCACCGACAGAGCCTACCCCAGTCGCATATTATCAAAAAAAAAAAAAAAAAAAAAAAAAAAGAAAAAAAAAAAAAAAAAAAAACACACAAGCGGATTATACTAAAAATTTAAAAATGTATTCCTACGTCAGATCAAAGTCGCTGGCTGTTAGTAGTTATTAATTCATATTTTCTCAACCATCCACTGTCGAAGATGTAAAAACTGCCATGGAAACGGGACGCAGCGCCTGCTGTGATGTCACAGCGGAGGAAACGAGAGCTGGCGATTTGCTGGCAAGTCCTGCCCGATTATAGCCGATCAGCGTACGAACGCGGCGGGTGACGTAACCGACACAGCGCGCGCCAAGTGAATGACCTCACGTGCACTGTCATTCGGCGATTGTTGACAACACACTTTCACGTCTGCTGGAAGATGATTGTAGGCAGAGGCGTGTCTTTATTTAAAAAAAAATATATATATGGACGTATTACGTCTGCTTCAGTTTAAAAAATAAAGTATTACCGGTTTTGTTTCTAACTTTGAATGACTGGATCCCTATGTAACTTTGTAACTATGTAACTATGTAACTTTACCAAAAGTGAAATGGACCCAAACATAACGGTAGCAACATCAGTAACAACAAAACAAAGAACAAGAACTACTACTACTACTACTACTAATAATAATAATAATAAGAAGAAGAAGAAGAAGAAGAAGAAGAAGAAGAAGAAACAAAGAAATAAAGAAGATAAACTCAATAAAGAAAGAACGTAAACGGTTATTAACAATTTTGTGTAACACAACTTTTATGACTTGTTAAATTATTTTTTCTTCCGTATTTTAAGATCTCATAAATATTTATGAAGCGAAATAAACGAATGTGTGAGAACAGCTCAGGTTTGACCCTACGACCGTACCCACTTAGAACAGCCTATTTAATCGGTTAACCGTACATACCTTGTCGTTTCATGAGACACCGATATGCCATATTTTTTTCCTTCCTAATCGGCTTTTGTCGGGTATAGTCTGGTATACGTTTCATGTACGTAAGGTTACAGATACTAAGTACTGTCTCGATTTATCCTCGATTATTCACGAGAAGACAAAGAAAAATGCGATCTAGAAAGTACTATCTACAGTCAAAATCTTACGGCAGACTTTCAGAAAGAAAGAAAATAAATAAATAAATAAATAAATAAATAACAGTAATGGCGTTTCCAATATATTTCTGTTAAGTTCTGTCGTTATTATAGTTGGGGACGAAATGAAGAACAGTGATAAATCAAAGAGTAAATTGAGGTAATACAAATAAATAAATAAAGAACGAACGAAAGAAAAATATTTAAAAATCCGGTCGGCAAAAATCGGCGAAGTTTATTAGTTTACTCCTCAGTTTTCTTCGTCTGTTTCCGCGTATGAAAAAGGAAACAAAATAACAGGTGCTACGGTTAGGGACCGTGGGGGGGGGGTGGGGACAACAGTTAAATAAATAAATAAATAAATAAATAAATAAATAAGAAGAAGAAGAAGAAGAAGAAGAAGAAGAAGAAGAAGAAGAACAAGAAGAAGATGAAGAAGAAGAAGATGATGATGATGATGATGAACGAAAGAAAGAAAACAATATTTAAAAATTAACAGAAAACATCCGAGAAAGTTCTCTGCTTAAAAAATATTTTATTTATATTTATTTTTTATTTATATTATTTTTATTATTATATCCCGCCTCAAAAAAAAAAAAAAAAAAAAAAAATAATAATAATAAAAATAATAATAAAAACAAAAAAGAAAAAGAAAAAGAAAAGAAAATTGAATAATCGAGCACTTTAAAAATGATTTTTATTAAGAGTGCAGTAAGAAACATACAAAAAAAGGCACTTTTCGTGTTGTATAACAAAAATAACAACGACGAAAGAAATAAACAAATAAATAAAAATTGTTGGAAGACGTTCGAATTAGAAAATATTCCGTCTAATGAATACACGTTTTGCGCATGCTCTTTGCAGAAAGTATAAATCTGTGTCAGGGAGTATTTCAAAGAGGCGAAAAAAATAAATAAAAATAATAATATACAATAATAAAAAGGAAACAATCATGTGACTTTGGTAAAAAAAAAAAAAAAATAATAATAATAAAAAATAAAAATAATAATAAAGTTTAACAAAAGAATTTAAATTTTAATGTATTCATTTATGATTCATTACTCCTTTTAAATACAAATAATAATAATAATTAAAAAATTAAATTAAATAAAAAGTAATAGAAAAAATAAAACATAAAATTGATTGCCGTAAAATAATTTTAAAAATTACACCATTTCGTAACTATAACAAAAATGGAGGGACTGCCTATATGCGTATTACTGTCAGGAATAAAATTAGAAAAACTATGAAATCATCTCTTAATAAAACTGACCCGGAATTATTCCAGGACATTTTTCTTCTCTCAGGAATCACGTGCGCGGAGAGAGAGAGAGAGAGAGAGAGAGAGAGAGAGAGAGAGAGAGAGAGAGACCAAAAAGAACTTATCTCCTACGAATATTTTGTAAAATTGAGATTTAAATAAAATAATAACATATCTTTATTAAGGCTGTTATAACTGTCGTTGTTGTTGTTGTTACAGAATATAGGACACAGAAAAGTGCATGCAGGTTATTTTTACAAATCTCGGTTTCTCGTTTGCTGTGAAATGAAAAAAAAAAAAAAAAATAAAAAAAATAATAATAGAATAAACACATCTCGCACTTACTTACAAAAACACAATGTCACAATCGCGTAACTTTGCAAAGTTCACTTATCTACGTACACGATCGTAAATTTCCAACGAAACACACATAACAGTATCCAAGTCATCCTGAAGTTTAATTCTCCATCAGTCGTTTATTTAAACACAAAACTGTAATTTCTCTTTCTCCACACACAAAAAAATAAAAATCCTGAACGCTCTCTCTCACCAGCTGACTGCTTTAAAATCCGTACGTATGAGAATAAATGCGATCAGCATACCATAGTGCACTGTAAACAGGCTGGCCTTGACCTTGTATGCTGAAAAGAGGTTAACAGAAGGGGCCATCTCGAAGGTCAACAATAACGTTCGTTTTGGCGAGATCTTTTTGTTGTTTCGAGTATTTATAGGTCGTCCGATCCACATCGGTCAAATTGGGACAAGTTATTGTTCTTTTGTTTAATACGGTAACAGTCTGCTCACAGTTTACGAAGGCTTGGTTTTATAGCGTTTTCGATGACATCTTTATGTGCGTTATTTATTTAATTTCTTGTTAACCTGTATTCACGTATTGGTTATGGATGGATGGATGGACTGGTATGTTTATTGATGTGTGTGTTTGTGTGCGCGTACGCCTTTGTGATAATCAGTATAATTATTACACACACACACGAAAGAAAATAAAAATAAAATCTCTCTCTCTCTCTCTCTCTCTCTCTCTCTCTCTCTCTCTCTCTCGATATATATATATATATAAAGGATGTATGTGCTAAAATAATTAGAAGTGTTTGTTTATTCAAAGTATTAGCAAATACAAAACGTACGTGTTAAGTACCAGTTCCTGCCCGTGGTGTTCTACCTACACTTATTAAATTGTCTAAAAATAGCGTGACTGAAATATCGTGTCAAAACATATCGCAAGTCAAACACAAGATCAACAAATTAATTATAAAAATAAATGGAGCAGAAACACACGTCACCAAAATAGCTTGAGGAAAAACGTTTTGCTTTGCCTAGCAATTCATAAACGACAGTCTCAAGGCCTAATTAATATTCTAGAGAGAGAGAGAGAGAGAGAGAGAGAGAGAGAGAGAGAGAGAGAGAGAGAGAGAGAGAGAGAGAGAGAGAGAGACGTCTGTGTTTGGGTGCATCCGTGTGTGTTAGTTTTGTTTATGAATTTGCTTGGCTTTGCGAAATGTGATCGCAAGCTATTTTGGTACCAAAAGAATCAAAAGGTCACAGAGATCAAATTTCTGTATGATAAAAAAAAAAAAAAAAAACAGTTATGAATAAAAAGGTTACGACACGCTGAAACTAACAATAAAAGATTAATTAAATAAATAATAAATATAATAAAATAATTTAAAATATAACCAAATAAAGAATGAAATAAAGTGTAAAATAAATAAAATAAAATAAAATAAAATAAATAAATAAATAAATAAATAAATAACCTTTCCGCTTATTTAGCTTCTGGTATAAATCATAATACTGTATTTATCATTCATTTTACTTTCGTTTTCTAAACGAATGATTAAATAAACGCCTATTTTACAAATCTATTTTACAAATCCCTTACGCATTTAACTGAACACTTATTAACTAGATTAAACACATGTTTTGTGTATAACGATAACCCGGATGAAACTTGCTACCCCCAATGTAAAACCCATGCTTGACAAAAACAAAACAAAAAAAATCTTCGCTGCTAATTCCCATAGAGTTATTTTTAAAGTCTTATATCATGGCCACTGATTTGACTCTGGTTTGAATGGGAAAAACAGCCTAATGCAATCACCCAGTCCGTCTGTTAGAATGTGTGCTCTGACCACTCGACTACAGACTGTTCTGAGCAGTCACAGAACTAAAACCTCTTAGTACAAAGAAGTCAGATTCTAGAGTTAAGTGCCCTGATAGATTTGTAATATAGACTGTTATTAGATACATGAATACTTCAGTTGACATACATTTTATATATATATGTGTGTGTGTGTGTGTGTATGTATATATGTGTATATATATGTATATATATGTATGTGTGTGTATGTATATATATATATATGTATATATATATATATATATATATACATACACACACATACATACGTACATGCATACATGCATACAAATGTTTAATTTAGTTAATAAATGTTCAGTTATATGAAGTTTATTTGAAAATATAATATTCGCACATAGATAAACTCACATAAATAACCGACAGATAATTTGTCAGAAACGCACACGCACGACGTAAAATAAATGCACTCGCTCTTTGACAGTTCACTACATACACATCATTATATATTCAAATATATATGCACAAATGCAACGACGTAAAAATAAATGCGTTCTCTCTTTCTCTCCTTTTAGATTTGTCTCTCTTCCTCGAACGTGCACGTGCACATACATTTGCAAACACAATCATGCAAACATGATACACGTACATTAAAAAAAAAAAAAACAACAAAAAAAAAAAACAGCGTTCTTTTATCGTTATTTCTGAATGGAATTCTTTCTGTCAAAACAAACATCATTTTTCTTTGTAGATGAACGCAATTCGCGGTAAAAGAAAAAGAACAAAAAAAAAAAAAAAAAAATATGACGTCACTGCAGTATGCGCCGATAAACAATTTTCGTCAGAACTCTATCAATGGCGGTTGTGTCTATATTTAACCTCAGCGGTTAAGACTACTATAAATATTTCAAATAGAACATTAATTTAATTGTTCTGTAATATGACTATTACTAGTACTACAATCACAATCCTACATCAACATGAATTATTATTATTTTTAATTTAATATTTTTATTAATAATTTTATTATTATTATTATTATTATTATTATTATTATTATATAAAATTATATTATATGTATGTACTGTTAAACAACAACGTATCCAAAAAAAAAAAAAAAAAAAATGTTTCTAGGGCCTATAGTGGTGACGTCACAGTACTGCATGATGCAATAAACGTTATCATAACAACAAGCAAGTAAAATATTTATACAATTTCCTCGTTTGTCGTTTTAATCCGCAAAACAAAACAAAGCAGTAACGTAATGTGACCCCGTATCGTGACACCATGACAACCAAATTTCACTATTATGACACATTAGGTATGTAAATAAATATTTTGATTTCGTCATATTTGTTCTAACCCCGAGGCATGCATATTTCACTTTACGTTTTTAATACTAGAAAGTTAACAGATTAGGCAATGTAATATAAACACGACTTTTTTTTTTCTTCTTTTTTGTTTTTCCGTTTTCCTTTTTTTTTTTTTTTTTTTTTTTTTTAATACTAAAGAACTTTTTAATTTAATGTTTAAATTACACAACGATAATTATAATTCGACCATAAACGATAATTTTATATTACGTCATACGTCAACGATTATTAAAGGGGACAAATAACAGAAAGAAAAATTGTAATTAAATTAACAAATGTACATATATATATCTGGCATTAAATAATGTTTTGGTGCGCATGCGCGCGTGTCCGGGAGTTTCTCAGAGACCGCACGTGTAATGACGTGCGAACTATCACGTTATTCGTAAACTTACTTGCTTAGGCGTACTTGTGCGTATGCGTGCGCGTGCGGACAGAGAAAGACAGAAGAGGTGACAAAAGAGAAAATCTCAGAAAGAAATAAATAAATCAGGTTTATTAAAAGAAATGATTTACACATCTTAATTTTTATTCTACGAGGACGCAGAAACAAACTTACATGACTACGTTACAAAGAAGTTAATTAAAAACAACCAAAACATTACTTACGTCTAATAGTACACACCTACATATCAGAATATAAATACATATATATATATATATATATATATATATATATATATATATAACTGAAGTTAACGACCTGTTAAAACTGACCGAGACAAAACAAACATGCAAATAACGCATGAAATAATCGTGCACACTGAAAACCGCAATAATCCGGACTCGACGGTCACGTGACACAGAGTCGCGGCCTATCAATATATATATATATATGTCAATCAGTTGCTTTTGTGATGTAGGTAATTTACGAAACCAGGGCGCGCGCTCGGAGATAAAAACGAAGATAAAGTGAGGCTGGAGGAGTAGATTTTGAGAACTGGACAGACACTCGAATACTTCTGTACTCGGTACGTGCTCGTCGCCTTCGTTGCTTCGTCGGGTGACGGTAACGGGGTACGACAGGTCACGTGACCCACTCGTAATGTGATACGCTGTGTGTCAGTGTGAACTGGGTCAAGGTTAAACTGATAATCTCATAAGTAGGAATTTATATATATATATATGCATATATGTGTGTATATATATATATATATATATATACATTTTTTTTTTTCCCTACTTACATTCATTGGGGCGTTTTTAAGTCTAGTGGACTCATACGAAAACTGTTTCTATCACACACACACACACACACACACACACACACACACCTTCTGTATCTGAATGTATCTAATTTATAGATAAAAACCAATTTATTACTACACAGACCATTTATAATATAGGCATTACAACCAAGTACGTAAAATAAATCTCTCTCTCTCTCTCTCTCTCTCTCTCTCTCTCTCTCTCTCTCTCTCTCTCTCTCTCTCTCTCTCTTTCTTTTTTTTCTCTCTCTCTCTCTTTTTTTTTCTCTTTATTTTTAACCTCTCCATTCTCTTCTTTTTTTAAATCAGGCATATCTCATATATTACCATTCATATTCATATATATATATATATATATATATATATATATATATATATATATATATATATATATATATATATATATATATACACACACATATATACGATATGCTACGACAACAGCAGGAATCGACAGCCAGTAACGTCACAACGTCATATTTCCCACTTATAATTAATTACTCGAGTGGACACAACAATATTCTGTCTCAGACAGGTGAATGAACTACCTGTAAGACAGTGACGTAATCTAATCACGGTTACTATAGTTATATCTACACGGCAGATTGTTCACGCTAACTCGACTAATAGCTGCTAACGACCTATGACGACAAAAAAAAAAAAAAAAAAAAAAACATGGCGGAATTTGATTTGCCAGTTCAGCAGAAAAGAAAAGGGAAAAAGGCAGACGAACTTGAATTGAAATATTTCTTACGACTGTTATTTAAATGGCGTCATTGTTTGATGTAAAAAAAAAAAAAAAAAAAGAAAAGGAAAGAAAAGAAGTTTTATTTAATAAAATAAAGATGTGAGTATAAATAACAAAAATGGAAGTGAAACCACGAATTGTATCTATCTATGTATCTATCAATCTATCTGTCTGTCTTTAAATTATGTAAAAATTAACAATAATAATACATCTCAAAAAATGGAAAAAAACTAGTTGAGAAAATAGTTTAAATTAAAAATAAAACAAAACAGGAATAAAGACAATATACAGCAGCGATAATTATAATATCATTAAATCCAAAAACACAAAAACAAATCAAAAAAATAATAATAATAATAAAAATAAAAAAATAAAAAAAAAAAAATAAAGAAAAATAATAATAATAATATCAAGAAAAAAAAAAAAAAAAAAAAAAAATAAAAAAAAAATTGAAAAGGAAAAAAAAAAAAAAAAAAAAAAAAAAAAAAAAAAGAAAAGAAAAAGAAAAGAATCCATTTGAATGCAGAGTCAACATTCTCGACGAAGGGCGGGGAAAACTAAAAATGATCAGGTTGTTTTTGCCGCTTAACGTCTTAAAGAAGGTCATTTACCTTTTTCCTGCACGCGCTGTGTTTTTTTTTGTTTAACAGACGGCGGTCGCAGATGTGGTTTGTTTTCGAATTTGCCAGCTGAACTGACAACTCGCTTCTCCCGCATCGATAAGCCTGAAAAGCTCGGAAATCTAATATACAGAAATAACCAGTGCTCTTTGTGTGCCATGCAAATCAAAAAAAAAAAAAAAAAAAAAAAAATTTAAAAATTATCAAGTAAATATGAGAGAAATTTGATTATAATGCAAACACTAGATGGATGGATATGTACGTAAAAAGATCTTATAATTATTCTTATTATTCTTCTTATTTTTTTTTACTGTTACATTAAGCAAATCATATATATATATATAGTATAGTATAGTATAATATAGTATGGTATAGTATAGTATAATATAACATTATAAATGGATTAATGGCTACAAGTACACGCGCACCGAAGTAACACGTGTTTTCACTTTTGTCACCGATATTCTAAAGCCAGAGGGGAAAAAAAAAAATTATATATATATATATATATTATATACATTATATGAACAGTCAATTTAACTATTATTTGACCGATATTTTTCTCTTTCATTAAGTAAGGATTAACGACTTCTTTTTTTTTTTTTTCTTTTTTTTTTTCGCTTTTTTCTCTTGTCCACTGCTGGCATGCGTAGCGACAAAAGTGGGCGTGTTTAATTTTTGGCAAGCGACAATCAGAGAAAAAATGTTAAGACACGCCTGTCATGGACGTAACGTTTGAAATCACAAGAGTTTCGTACGAGACGTAGTATGGAATTTATCTGTTATATATTAAAACTTTTTTTTGTTTTTTAATGATGATGGTAATAATGATGTAGTAAAAGCAGCTTCTGTAATAGTGCTGACGGCGGTGATGGTAGTAGTAGTGGTAGTAGTAGTAGTAGCAGCAGCAGTAGTATTAGTACTACGAATAGAACTGTGGCAGTGGCAGTAATATTAGCAGTAATGGTAGTAGTCGTAGTGGTAGTGTTGATGGTGTTCATCGTCTACTAATAAGGGTAGTTGTGTAGTAGTAGTAATAGTTGAAGTAGCAGCAGTAGCAGCAGTAGTATCAGAACAGCAGTAGCAGCAGTGACAGAGTATGAATAGAAGTAGCATGAAGAAGAAAAAACGAGCTTCACAACAGCTAGCTCTGATTAGCACGTTAATTTTTTTCATTCAGAAGAAGAAAAAAAAAAAACCACAAAAGAAAATGAAACAACACATTTCCAACGGGTTTGGCGTCATTGTGTACATTCTTGCTACTTCTCTCCCCGTTATTATTTATTACCAGTGCAAAAAGAGCGCCGGTCTTCCGTCTCGTCTGCTGCGCATGCGCGCACGATTACCGACAACTGTCGTTGAGCGTCGCTCGAGTCTGGATCCATCGTTTATGACGTAATTTCTGCGAACAGGTAAAGCCGGAAGAGAGCGAAACGCACTGTTCTCTCACCTGTTTCCAGCAACAACAGTTCCGTAACGACAGTTCAGCGCCTGGAAACCGCTCGGAAGGATTAATTCGAGTCTCGTTAACCGAGATGTGTCGAGGACATCTGCAACTCGCCAATGTTTTGTAAAAACGCAGATCCGAAGTCAGTACACGACGACAATCGGGAAGTGATGGGGATGGGGGAATGGTGGAGGGATGGGGGAATGGTGGAGGGGTGGGGCTGTGTATCTGTTCGGGGTGGCGGGGGTGTTAGATAAGACTAGGGTTTTTTTTTTTTTCAATCGATTCAAGTAATTCATTATAAGATCGACGCTTGGCCATAAGCTGCAGAAATCTTTAAGAGGTGGTTTGACAGAGAATGATGACGCGTAATAATTGGGTACGAAATTTATAGAACTCTAGGGCCCTAAACAATGGCATTTTTTAAATCTATCTATCTATCTATCTATCTATGTATACATATATATATTTGTTTTCTTTGTTTTGTATACATTTGACACTTCGTCTGGGTATGAAAAAAAATATATATATATATATTTGTCTTTCATTTTAGATTCTATACATTTATAAACTTCTATATTTAGGTCGTTTTCTTTTCTTTTATCTTTTCTTTTGTTTATTATATATATATATATATATATATATATATATATTTTTTTTTTTTTTTTTTTCGATCCTTTGTCCATTGCATTTTGTTGTTTTTTCGGACAGAATTCTGAAACGCTCCAGATTCTACGTGAACGCTATGGCAAGGCTATTAGTTTCAAGGTTAGGCTGAAGTTTGGGGTTGAAGGATAGAAGGAGCAGGTAGTAATTTAGTTTACTTGGGTATAATGATCACTGGAAATGTTTCATTGAGTAACAGTTTTACTGAATCAGTTAATCACTGATCATCATCATTGTTATCATCATCATCGTCGTCATCATTACTGTTTTGTTATTATTGCCTACAAGTCTGTATCTTTCGTTTTATGTTTACCAAGCTTTGTATGCTTTCGTCTAAACCTTGTGTTTGTTTCCATTTTCTCTTCAGTGTATTTAATTCATTAACTTCAGTTAGTTAACCATTTTTTCATTAGTTTAATAAAAAGTGAGAAAATAAAAGAAGAAAAAACGACTTATTTTCTTTTCATCCGCTTAATTAATTCCTTTATAATGTCATCATTTCGTTCATTCATGTATCATCCCTGTGTTTTGACTGGTACTGATTAATGGTCAAAGCAGACGATAATCCGTTTTAATCCTTCCAAAATATCTTGTAAAATGACAACAGAAAAAATTGTGTTATTATAAGACGAAAAAAATAAAATAAAATAAAATAAAATCTTCTGAATAGTAAGAATAACTGATGTATTATATTTTGCTGCAGAAATAATGATTTGTAGCAAAACAAAAAATAGTAATAATAATAACAAATAAATAATGAAATAAAACAAAGAATGTAGACGAAGAAGGAGAGAGAGAGAGAGAGAGAGAGAGAGAGAGAGAGAGAGAGAGAGAGAGAGAGAGAGAGAGATCAAACAACGTAAAAAGTAAATTTTCATTTTACTTTTAAAACATTTAAACGCTTGCTCTAACAAAAATAATACCATTTCGTATAACCTTTCTTCTTCTAAATAAAAAAAAAGTAAATCAGGTCAAACTATAAAGTATGCCAATAATTGCAGACGACCAGGTTCGCCATTTTGAAAAAAAAAAAAAAAAAAATTCCTCGACGTCACAAATTGCCTAACCTGTCAAACAGTTTCAAGCTAGAAACCCGCTGACGTTGCACAATTTAACCTTTACTCTTAATGTTCAAGTTAATTTGTAATGGACACTGACTGAGACAGTCAAATTTAGTCTGCGTTAAAAGTCACGTGACAGATGTCGAACCTGGCATTTAGGATAGTCATGTCCTGGGCGTATACAATGTAAGATGCTAATAGGCTACGCTCAGATCCTGCGATTATCAGGTCAAAAAGTGCTTGAAATCCAGCTGCAACAACAACAGCGACAATAGTAATAACAACAGCAATGGCAACTGTAATAATAATAACTACAACAGCAACGACAACACCACCAACAGTAATAAGAAAAAGCATAAGTTGAAGGAAATAAGAAAAAAAACAGAAACAAAAGAATAAAATAATAACGATCATGATGAATATATATAGATATAGATTATATATATATATAGATAGATAGATAGATAGATAGATAGATAGATAGATAGATATATCAACAAAGAGACTCACAGACATTTAAAAATATTTTAAAATGCAACACTAATAATAATAATAATAATAATAACAGTAACAGCAATAATAAAATGTAACAAGTGAAATGAAAATTCTTATAAACTTTAAGCAAATAAAATAAAATAAATAAAATAAAATAAAATAAAATAAAACAAAACAAAATAAAATAAACAATGAAGTAATAACAAAATTAAAAAGGCCACTGGCGTAAAAAAGTGGGCGTTCGCCTGATGCGGTCTCCGCGCATGCGCGAATTTCACAACATGCACGTAACGCGCATACCTGCAGAAATAATAAAAATTCACGTAAACATAATGTTTATGCAACAACGTGACCTTCGCCACGTGCAGCGTGACACGACGAAATCATAAAAAAAAGAGAAAATTAACCTTGACCTTTCATTAATATACATGCCACATTCTTTAATAAAGAGAGCAACCGTACATGCTTTTTAGGAAGAACAAGATTTTCAAGAATATTTATTTTTATTAGGGCAATGACTGTTATTTATAGATTGCTTAAAACCTCTTTAAAGTGTGTTTACAGTAATAAAGTTCTGAACTACATAATTAAAATATTTACACTGAACGATAAATCTTTGTCACTCGTAAAATACGAAAATAGTTAAATTAATGAAAATATAAT
Organism: Chrysomallon squamiferum; assembly: GCA_012295275.1. Lineage (NCBI taxonomy): Eukaryota > Metazoa > Mollusca > Gastropoda > Neomphalida > Peltospiridae > Chrysomallon > Chrysomallon squamiferum. The sequence continues at coordinate 9,562,080 of CM022676.1, forward strand.
TTAATAAAAAAAAAAAAGAATGAATTAAATTATATTAACAGATGTAGGGGATGGATGGATGGATGAAAGGAATTGAGAGAAAAAAATGTCAATAAATAATTGAATGAAGACACCCATATGCAGAGAGAGAGAGAGAGAGAGAGAGAGAGAGAGAGAGAGAGAGAGAGAGAGAGACTATTATTGGGTTTATAAAATTAAATCTTTATCATACTGGTTTTTTAAAATTACATCTTTTTCAAATGAAATAAAAGAACTTATAAAATATGATAAGTTAAAGAAGAAACAAATTCTATCCTGAAAAAAAAAACTGAACACAGAAATAACAAACTGAGACATTTTTTTTTTTTCCTTTCATTCTTACACAAGCCTTGCGTCACGTAGACAATATTACACAAGCGAAAGGTTTCCACTACATAATGGGAGATAACTCGTCACTATCATTTAGTACATTGATTTGAGAGGCCCATATTAGGTTGGATTTCTTTCTTCTTTTTTATTTTTTATTTTTTTATTTTTTTATTTTTTTCTCTTATTCTTTTTCAGTATAAATAAAATCGAAACATATTCTTAAAGTGGTATCTTTTTCTCTCCCCAATGTTAATAATTATATGCGCATTATTTCAAAGACAAGCAATTAAAGCTTGATAAAAAGTATAAATAGTTTTCTGTGCAGACGTAAAATAAACGTTTTACAAAACCGAAAACATAAAACTATGCTACATATAAAATATATTCTCATTCTTCTTCTTCTTCTTATTATTATTATTATTGTAGTAGGAGTAGTAGCAGTAATTAAAATATTGCAGTAGTAGCTGCATACAAATAAATACAAAAAAAAAAAAAGAAAAAAGTTAAGTAAATACGTATTATTTATCTATTTATTTAGTCTCAGTATTATTACTACCATAACAGTTTAATATGTAAACTATTTATAACATAACACGAAGCTTGTATGTAACGGGAAATTTATCTTATTGATTTTTCCTTTTTAATCAGAAAGAGAGATAGATTTCGAAGAGTTTTATTTATAAGTTTTCAGAAACCTACTTGGCTGTTTCCCAGGCTTGCTATAGATTTCTTTTTCTCTCTCTCTCTTTTTTTCTTTTTTCTTTTTTCTATCAGAATTTCTAGGTAAAGAATAATATACATTTTTTATTTATTTATTTATTTTTTTTTTTTGTCTTCTGGAAGTATGCACTATACAGAATACAAACAAATAAATAAATAAATAAGAAGATAAGGATGAAGAAATGATGACAATGATGATGAAAATAACGATGAAACTGTAGTTAAATGGCGACAGTAAAAAGAAAACAACATAACGACGAAAAGTTACGACGTAAATGCTGATGATGTAATTATGCAAACTCCATTCATTAAACTTTCCATATTTTGTCATTGCCTAAAACGATATTACGGAAATGAACGAAGCTGAACGAAGTTGAACGAAGTTGAACGAAGTTGAACGACTTTGCACGAACGGAAATTTAATTCTTCTGTGTAATTAAGTAACGTGACAAATTTTTGTCCTTGTCAGCTAAGCTGACCGGGCCTGTTTACTTTTCTCATTAGCGGTGACCATTACTGGTCAATGGCCTTTATAATACCTACATTTCACTGGGCACATTAAAACTGGACGGTCCTGAAGGTTTATACAGTAAATAATAAAACCTATAATCATAATCAACTTCATTATTATTATTATTGTTATTATTATTATCATTATTATTATTATTATTATTATTATTATTATTATTTACAATAACAACATTAATAATAATAATAAAAAAAGATATTTTATTATAGATGGATATGCAGACAAAAGAGGAATATAAGAGAGAGAGAGAGAGAGAGAGAGAGAGTAAAAAACCATAATTACAGTGTAACCTACTCGATCTTGTTTCCGCATCATTTTTTATCTAAAATTAATCATCATTACAAAATTTAATTTTTAGATCATGAATCATTCATTTAGAATATTGTTATATTATAATAATTAACATTTAACTTAAATATAACTATATTTAAATAGTATAAAGGAAATTATAAAAAAAAAAAAAAAAACTCGAAGAGTCGGAATTAGCTTGTACGTCTGCTATCAACGGCACTTTTATCTAATTCATATACGTATATAATATATAGAAAATATTATCATTTATTATCGAGCGTATTATTATTAAAAACAAATAAAAAGAAGAAAAAAGTAAAAGCAAAAGAAAAAAAAAAAAAAAAAAAAGAGGTGGATATATAAATTAATTAATAAAAAAAAATAATAACTTTCAGAAAAATAATATTTAGCCTTTTCCATTGGCGTGAATTGAACTCTGACCGCCACGCGCCTTTTCGCGCTACTATGTACTGTCGAACTGAAACCATAATTTATTCTCGTCTCTCCCATAGTACTGACGTGACGTCATCCATAGTATATCACTAATGCAGTTATGGTTTTGTTCGTAAAAACTGACATGCGCAGTAGAGTTCCAGAAATAAAGCTGACATCAGCGTTCTGTTGAAAGTTGCTTTGTTTAAACATGAGACAAGCAAATAAAAATAAAAAAAAAAAAAAAGTAATAGAAAAAAAAAATGTTTTAAATATTCACGGGAGGATCTGGAAACATAGTAACGTGGGAGGGCAATAAAATTATATAAAGAAACAAAAAAAGAAAGAAAAAGAATAATAATATTTTAATAAAGGGGGAAAAAAAATCTGAATTAAAAAAGACAGTACCTTATTGAGATCGATACTAATTTTAAGATGAAATGTCTTTTCTAGTAAAGGTTATAAATAAATAAATATATTAAATAAAATAAAATAAAATAAAAATAAAATAAAAATATTAAAAATAACAGTAAGAAAAAAAAGTAACGTTTAAATAATAATAATAATAATAATAATAATAATAATAATAATAATAAATAAATAAATAAATAAATAAATAAATAAATAAAAATAAAAATTAACATAAGGGGAAGTGAGCGGCTTATATTATTCCCACCTATATTCGTCCAAACATTTTGAATAATACATATATATATATATATATATATATATATATATATATATATATATATATATATATATATATATATATGTATTATTCAAAATGTTTTTTGTACAAGTTCGGGTTCTGCCATGCGTGACGTGATCGTATAACCGTTAAATCTGATCAAATAAATCGTCAGTGAATCGATTGGCAAGGCTGTTTCGATAAATAGTATCAATAAACATTATCAATAAATTTATATATATAATATTTATTCTTAATTAATAGCGGTTTTTAATTTTCCTACTTTTTTTTTTTTTTTTTTTTATATTATTATTATGATTTAATTTAATTTAATTATTTTATAAAATAATAAACAGGAATTGTAGTGAATTTTATTGTTACGACAATTAACATTCAGTGAAATATCCCATTTATTTTATATGATTTATATGATTATTATTATTATTATTAATTTTAAAAAATGAATTGTAGTAAATTCTATTATGAAGACAAAATTGATATGAAGTGAAAAATCCACTTTTCAAAGAGGAAAAGACTGAAAATACATAAAAAGTATTTTAAATGTATGTTTGTGCATTTTGTATATTAATACTGGAAAAGGGTTGTCCCTTATAAAGGGTTATATATATATATATATATATATATATATATATATATATATATATATATATATATATATATATATATATATTGTGTGTGTATGTGTTCATCTCTGTTGTCTACATACGTTAAAAAGTAAGAATATTTCAAGAGCAAAATAAGTGTGCAGTATTAAAAATAAACACATATCATCCACGAAAGGAAATATGAAACTGGAGGAATGTATTTAGAACTTGAATTTACAAAACTTTTGTTACCACTGATAATGGAAATATTCGAATTCTTAAAATCAGCTGATTCGGAAGATTTCAAACTGATATTTCAGTAATAAATATTAATTTAGTGATGTAATGGTATTTAATAAATTATACCTGAAGTTTTCATGGGGCTAAGAAATG
>CM022676.1:9576085-9578585 GCA_012295275.1 Chrysomallon squamiferum
AGGTGACTAAGTGCACTAGGGCGGCCTTGTGACTCCTATCCTATCCTATGTATGTATGTGTGTGTGTGTATATATATATATATATGTGTATATATGTATATTATCTACTAGTAACTGTAATCACTGAGTATTACAGTAGATTGGGCAACAAACGTGAAGATGACTCATACAGTTAGTTACACAGTGTCACTCACCTTATTAGCATAACCACTGCGTGTGTGCGTGTGTGTGTGTGTGAGAACATTATTCCAGTTATTATATGTATTTATGTATGTAGTATGTATGTATGTATGTATGTATGTATGTATGTATGTATGTATGTATATGTGTGTGTTTGTGTATGTATGTATAGTATGTATGTATATAAATATAAATTATCTATATATCTATGTATGTATGTATATAAATATAAATTTAAATATATATATATATATATATATGGTGCATTTTATTGTATTACATAAACACACACACACATATATATACATGCAAAATACATTACACATGCAAATACGATAATAATAATAATAATAATAATAATCCTTTTCACCACCATCATCATCACCATCATCATCATCATCATCATCGTAGGTTGCTAAGATATATAAAATATAAAATAAAGTTAGAGAAGTTTTTATTTTTTTTTTTTTTTACGTGTTCATCGTTTTAATTCGTAGAACAGACAAACACACAGTTGACGTGAACTAACACTCCTAAGTCTGTTTTTATCATCAGAGTCTTTTTTTTTTTTTTTTTTTTTTTTTTTTTTGAATTATTTATTCATGTATGTAGTTCCAAACCTTCCTACACGTGCTGGGTTACTCAATTGTGACGTAGGTTACGTAAGTGCATTGTCTGGTAAAGATCTTTCAAATTACGTCAGATATTATTATGCACTTTGCTTGGTAACGATTAAGGACATCTCGTGGTAGACGAGAAATGGCGAGATCTTTAGTGTTTACTGGGAACTCGTCGGTTAACCCCAAAAGGAAATAATTGGTGTTATTTATTTAATTAAAGAGAAAATTAATATCAGTTTTTGTATCTCTCTCTCTCTCTCTCTCTCTCTCTCTCTCTCTCTCTCTCTCTCTCTCTCTCTCTCTCTCTCTCTCTCTCTCACACACACACACACACACACACACACACACACAAACACGTATATACACTCAGATACTGATTCATTCAACATACCAGAAAATCTCGTCACTGCATTTACACGGTCGAGATATTTTTTTACATCTCACATTGTACTACATACCTCTCTCTCACTCTCTGACACACACGCACACACATACACACACACACACACACACACACACACACACACCATACTCCCTCCTATAGTGCACCAGCACTCATAGACAAACAGAAACAAACACGGCCACAAAAACAATACACTAGCGTACAAACACAAACACAGTTTTACAGCAATTTTCTCTTGTAAATGATCGAGAGTAGACAGATTATAAACCACGTGACTTTGCCACATTATTACTGAACCACTGTTTGGAATGGGATATATAACGAAAGAGTTTCTCGAAAGGGATAACGATGATAAATAAAGTTTTAATTATTATTATTTTTTTTTTTATAAATCTTTGGAAAATAAAAATGACGTCATAAGCTTGGTCTCTTAGTAACGATACTGTCTCTGTGGTTTGTTGTACCAAATGAAGATGGCACAAGAATAATCAAAAGGTCACCAACAATCACAAACAATAACGTCAACAACAATCACCGCCAACCATAACGTCATCATCGGAATCAGTAGTAGCAACACTAGCAAGTGGTACCACCGCCACTACTATCATCATCGTCAAAGCCTCAAATCATCATTTTAATCCATTTTTATCAATCAATCAATAATTTATATCTAACATCTTCATCATATCTATCTTCTATCTATCATCTATCTATCAGTATATATATAGTATATAAAAGTCCTTCCCAGTAGTTGAACACATGTCATTATGTTTGGAATTATGCGTTGTTGTTGTAATAATAATAATATATATATAATAATAATTCCCATAATAATTTGAACAATAATCATTATGTTTGGAATAATACGCTATAATAATAATAATAATAACTGATTAAAAAGAGAGACTCGAGTTGGAACGGTAAAAAAAATATATATCTTTCATAAGGACAGGAAAATACATACCACAGACTTTTGGATATGTTAGTTATGACGTCGTCTGTAATTTAGGATATCAATTTTGATTGGCTGGTGACGTTGGCTCCGGTTGCAGTTTTTCGTTTTCTGAAAAAGACATAATCCCGAATCAGACGCGTCATGTATATATATATATATAGCCTGAGTAAATTATATAAAAATATTCTTCGATAGCCTGAGAAAAAGAAGTAATTACTACAGCTTCCAATAATTCACATTGAAACTGGAAAGGCTTCTTCACTTCAAAGTGTTTCATGGAGGATATTATGAAAGGCTATTTCTGGTAATGAACACCGGGTACTAATAAATAAATAATAAAAA
>CM022676.1:9591085-9656085 GCA_012295275.1 Chrysomallon squamiferum
CAAATCAAATCAAAATCAAACCAAATAAATAAAAATATAAATTAATAAATAATATAAAAATAATTTTAAAAGATCAAATTATATTATTAAACCTTTAATAATCTGAATACGCTTTTGATATTTTTATTTTAAAAATTTGTAATAAAAATTTATTTTAGCGACATTTTCTATGACAAAAGTCATTTCTTCTGTTTCGTATACTATGATCCAAATTTTCAATTATTCCTCACCTGACTAACAAAAAAAAAAAAAAAATAAAAAAATAAATAATAATAACAAATGAAAAAAAAAAAAAAAAGGTTATGAAATATTGTTTATGTACTTAAAATGCAGCAACAATGAGTCACCTGGTGAGTGATGACACCCCCACCCCAGAGTGGCTAATACGGGTAACTCAAACTTGAAATTGAGTTACCGGGGGGACTGTTCACCTTAGGTACAGAAAACATATTTAAAATTCACATTTAAATAGCTGGGCATGAGAACGTTGAAGATATGCAGCAACAGATATATTTTATCAGAGAGAGAGAGAGAGAGAGAGAGAGAGAGAGAGAGAGAGAGAGAGAGAGAGAGAGAGAGAGAGAGAGAGAGAGAGAGAGAGAGAGAACACACGTGCCCGAACGGAGATCCTTATACAAATTCATGTCTCAGAAAAAAAAAATGTCAAAAAAATAAAAAATAAAAAATATAGGTGGAGTCAGCCAGCCACACATGAAACAAGCGTTCATTAGAAACAAGATAACTGAAATCAATCAATCAATCAATCAATCATTTAATCAATCAGTCTCTCGATCACTCAATCAATTTCCGTCATCAGTAAATATATGTCATTGCCAAAATTTATCAGTTACGATTAAAAAAATAGACAATTTTAGCTGATCTTTATTTTTAGTAACTTATGTTCATAAAAATCGTAAACAGTGACGTAAGTATGATGATGTAAGCGCGCGCGCGCGTGCGAGTGTGGTCAGTATATGTGCAAATACTTAGATGCAAATTTCACAAAATCTGTTGTTATAATCTGTTGACTGATTTTGTCTGTGTTTATACGTGTGTGCGTATTTTGAGTGTATTTGCGTGTGAGTGTGCTTTCTGTTTACTTTTTGGGGTCAATTTTTTTTTATTTTTGTTTATAAATCACATTTGAATATCATTAGGAGAAACTATAGTGGTTACAGACATTTCGCTAATGTTTACTGAAAGCAAAAAACAAGAATTAAAACTGTGACAGAAGTTGATGTATGTCGCACAAATACAGTTAAAAACGATTTTTTTCGAATTAGTGATTTTCGGAACATTGCGGTCGTTAACGTTAACTGACGTTTCCACTCAGTGCGTCAAAGTTACGATTTTTGTTTACAAGATGTATTAATAAAACGAGACATTTTTGTATTTGCAGAGGCAATTCCGAATTGATTTTCGCCATGAAAATGCCATTTGTAATAAACATGGCGAAACAACCTTTCAGACGAAAAAAAGAAAATCAAAACAAATTTATGTTTAATTTGACGTGAAGTCTGCGCCTACGCAAAGGAAGTCATCGACTGTATTATTATTATTTTTGTTGTAGTTGTAGTTGCTGTTGCTGATGTTGTTGAGGATTTTTACTGTTACTAAAACTACAACAACTAGTACTGTAATGCTACTAATAACATTAACAATAACAACAATACAACTGTTACTATTACTGCTACAGCTACTACGATTACTATTACTACTACTACTACTATTACTATTACTACTACTACTACTAATAATAGCAATAAATTGTTTCACTAAAATTTAACTGACTTTTTGTTCCAGCATACTATATTATTGCTATTATTGTTGTTGTTGTTGTTGTTGTTAGTAGTAGTAGTAGTAGTAGTAGTAGTAGTAGTAGTAGTAGTAGTAGTAGTAGTGATGGTAGTCGCACAAACACACACATGCGTAAAATATGACATTTAATCACCAATTTATTTAAAAAAAAAAAAAAAAAAAAAAAAAACTGCGTGCGTGTGTGCGGGAATATGTGTACACATATTCACAAATACACACATTGTACATGCACGCACACATTGCTTTATCAAGCGGTTTGGCATTCACAGTCCGAAAATATTATGCGGTAAACTGTATTATTATAGTAGTAGCATAGAATACGCTATAATTACTGTAGTTAGTAAATTTACATGGGCACTAGCATTTCTTAGTAATGACTTTAAGTGGGGTTTGACGTTATGGGGTAAAGTGACGTCATTTTATATATAAGTATCCAGAACATATCTACGATTTTTCTCATCATCGGCGTATTTTGCAACCATATTCCCGCGGTATTAAGCATAATGTGTATACTTTAAAAACATGATAATAAAATAAATAAGTACAAAACGAGATTATTGTTGTTTAAACTTATAAAATAAAATAAAAAATCAGCTGAAAATTAAATAAATATAATATTCATCATGAAATGATTTCAAAGGACAAAGCATAATTAGACAGTTCTTTTAATTTGCTGACTGTAAACTAGAGTTATGTAACCTTTTACCAACTATTCAGATTAGAGTTATCTAACTTTAGTGAAAGCAGACTAGTTGTAAATGTTTACGTAATATTATTGACATAAAACTTTAGTTAACGATGTTATTATTACAGATAATCTTAATTAAAGTCAGTAAGTGTTGTCTATATTTATGTAATATTACTGCATAGATTTTAGATTCATCTAATATTTCGTAAAGGAAACAGCTTGTAATGTAATATTTCTAAATTATTCTTATTTTTTGGTTATTGTTGTTTTTATTGTTTTATTTTTTTTTTTTGTTTCTTTGTTTCTTTTCGTATCCATTGTATCGATATTAATTTAAATTATTCTACTTTGTTGTTAACAAAGATTGGTATACGTAATAAAGCAGTCAATATAAAAATGTACAGTTTATTTGTTTGTATTACCGCAGGCCAAATGTAACTGGTATTTATTGGGTGTGTTTATGGCATATACGTTATTAGTTAAACAGAATTTAACATTATATATAAGAGAGAGAGAGAGAGAGAGAGAGAGAGAGAGAGAGAGAGAGAGAGAGAGAGATGGGGTCATATGTTTCTCGGTGACTCAGTCTTCTTTAATTTTTTACCTGATCTGGATTATTTCATCTTGCATTGTTCTAAAGTTTTAGGATTTAAACTTTTACATAAATCCTAACACTGGATTTAAAACAGTGGATTAAGTTAGCCGCTTATAAATTTGGTTTCCGTGCGCGTCACACACACACGCACACACAACAACAACAAATCTTTCAACATATGGGAGGCTTGGAGCGAACAATTTTTATTTTGTTTATTATTATTATTATTAGTAGCATTAGTATTATTATTAGTAGTATTTATTTATTTATTTATTTTAACAAGCCCTGTTAGGGTTATTCATTTTTAGTTACTATTTTGGGCTTCAAACTACTACGAATAAGCAGAGATGGAAACCCAGTAAAATGGCGAAATAAGATAACTAAAATAAACATTAAGCTCTAAATTGGTTAACAATAACTTGCTTGAAACTGATACCAGTTGTTTATTTCTCGACTGCTTTCAGAAATAACAATAATTATTTTTATCTTGATGTCGTCTGGGCGAAGTCCATAAGTGACGTCTTAACGTTCAAAACGAGTACATATCAGTTAATTTATTTGACGGAAATGGTCGAGTCTATCCGAACCAAAATTAATTTTGATGTTTGCAGTATTCGAAGTAGTTATTATATTGTGACAAGCCAAATTGTTTACATACAGTTTGATTCCAAACAGTGTAATTAATAACGAGTTGATGGTGTAAATATTAATGCAAACCACAAGTGTTTAAAGAATAATGAGTAAGCACATCTGCGACGTGTTTTTCAGCCAAATGTCGGTCAACGGCCTTGACCTAATACCGTTTCCTTTTCTATTTATTATTATTTTTTAATCCATCCAAAATGTCGTGACAGCGTTGTAACTAGCAGAGGAGATCGTCGTTTGGCCTCAAGGAATGGCTGAATTTGATTCTTCCTCGGACAACGAGTTTAATGGTGACAATGCCGAGGATTTATCGTATTCTAGCTTGCAAGTGATACCAGAATGTGTGTTAGAAAGAGCGAAAAATTTGAGAGCGATTCAGCTAAACAACAACTATTTTACGATTTTGCCGGATTCTATCGGTCTGTTCGCAAAACTCGTGTCTTTGGACATTAGCTACAACAACGTGAAGTTTATCAGCGACAGCATTACCCAGCTGAAAAGCCTCAGAACAATAATTGCCAAAAACAACTTACTGACATCGGAATCAATTCCCAAAGATTTTGGCCTACTTAAAGAATTAGAAGTTATTAATTTTAGTGGTAACTGTTTTGAGAAGATACCCCCGCAATTTACTGAACTTCACAAATTAAGGTGCTTGTATCTTGGAGGAAATTTACTGACGTCTGTCACAAGTTCTGTTAGATTTTTGACAAGGTCAGTGTCACTGTCAAATTTATCTTATGACGATTGTTATTTTTCATTTTTTTTTAAAGTTTAAATTTATAATTATTTTGGTTTATTAAACAATTCTTTTTATAGTATAATTATCTTTAAAAAGACAACAACAACAAAAACTAAATTAATAAATAAATAATAATAATAATAATAATAATAATAATAATAATACAATTTTTGGCATAATTGTAAATATAATTTTATTTTACACTGAGAATAACTAATCATGATAAATCATTTATAGAAACTTATATTTATTTTAACATTCATCCATATGTCTGCTTTCTGTTTATAATATTACGAAAATAATGTGTATTTCTGCTAAAATTCGTAAAATATATTAATTTAATTGATTGTTTTTGTTGATGAGATACCATATTTATCTACAATGTCTACTGAGTTTATTAAATAAAAGTAGTCATTATTCTCATGTATTTGTCAATGTGATATGGTTATTCAGTCCTTTGATTAAACTGGTGATTACATGTCATTGTACATAAATACATACATCTGTATATAATTATACCCACATACACACATATAAACATATGTACATATAAATATATATATATATATATATATATAAACATACATACAAACAAACATACATACATACACTCAGACACACATAGAACCATAGGGGTGGTGTTCCTGTACACATTTACATATATAACAACAAATATATATTATATCAAAGAAGCTGGCCAATACAGTTCCAGCAACAACAACAACAACAAGAACAACAACAACATATGCTCCTGCTAAAATAACTACACAAACATGACCAAAACATCCACGATTAACAATAAAACAACAAATTTTAAAACAATCTGCTTTCATTCAGACTGGAGATACTCTATCTTGGTGGAAATCGTCTGACAGAAATCCCAGCAGAAGTGGGCCACCTACATCGACTTACCTCCCTTGTTCTGTGCGACAATCAACTTCAGAGCCTTCCACCAACTCTAATCAACCTTCGCAGACTGCGCTCGCTCAATCTTCCATAACAACCAGCTTTCGACACTCCCGCCGGAAATCGTGGCTCTCGATCTCGTCGAGCTGAGCCTTCGAAACAACCCTCTCGTCGTTCGCTTCGTGGAAGATCTTGTGTATGTTCCTCCCACTCTTCTGGAGCTCGCAGGTCGGTGCGTGAAGATCAACCGAGTGAAGTACTGTCGTGTCGATTTACCTCAGAACCTGGTTCATTACCTGCAGTCAGCTCAGAGGTGTGTTAACCCAAAGTGCAAAGGTAAGAAATTTTTGTATATAATTGTTAAGATGATAGTAATAATAATAATAATAGCAGTAACAGTAGTAAAGTTTTTGGTATGTATGGATGTATGTGTTTGTACATACATATTGAAAACGTTACTACTGTTACTGCTGTTACTGTTATATTTTTTGTTTTCAATTTGAAAGTTAGTTAAACTTTTTTATCTTGAAGTATATATATATATATATATTGAATACATACATACCTATGCAGACATCTACACACACACACACACACAATCACATATATAATATATATATCTATATATATATAGACATACATACAGACATACCTACACACACATACATACCTACATATGCACATATACACACACACATACATACACACACACATACATGCATGTTTATTCACACGCATACATACATACCTATGCACACATCTATACACATCTACACACACACACACACACACACAAAATAATTAATTTTAAGAAACCCAGCTCACAAAATAAATAAAATAAAGAACTGAAAAAATATAATAAATAAGAAGCTTCATATTCAGTTACACAGTAATTTGAATGTGTTTGCAGATTATAATAATATATAGCAAGACTTACATCTCTCTCTCTCTCTCTCTCTCTCTCTCTCTCTCTCTCTCTCTCTCTCTCTCTCTCTCTCTCTCTCTCTCTCTCTCTCTCTCTCTCTCTCTCTCTCTCCATCAGTTTCATTGCTTTGGTCTTTAATATTTTTTCAGTTATTTGGGTAATGGATAGACATATACATTTGTACATATATACACATACTCAAAGACCAAAGCAGATAGACATGTGTTTTAAAAAAAAAAAAAAAAAAAAATAAAATAAAATAAAATAAAATGAAATGAAATGAAATGAAATGAAATATATATTGCTGTTATCCATATGGTACAGAAAATGTTTATTTTTAATCTGTTTTCCAGGAGTTTATTTCACTTCTCGTATAGAACACGTCAAATTTGTTGACTTCTGCGGCAAGTACCGTCTGCCGTTGTTACAGTATCTGTGTTCCCCAAAGTGTACAACGTCGCTGCCGATGGTCATGTCAAATGCTAGCGACAGCGAGACTGATGAAGAGGATGGAGCAAGAGAAAGAATGAGACGTGTGTTGCTTGGTTAGCAAGGGAGATAATCAGGGGAAGATAATTCAAGGGAAGATAATTCAAGATAAGGCAATCTAGTGGAGGAAATTCAGGAGGAGACAACTCAAAGGGAGATAATCCAAAGGCAAAAACTCTTTATGGCAGTGCAGTTTAAAATTTTATATACTTCTTTTTTTTTGGTTGTTTTTGTTAAAGATTGATTATTTTAAATAACAGCAGGATCTGTAATTAACATAAATACTTAGTTATTAAAATTGTTTAAATATAAATTTACTTACTGCAAAAGTTATTACATTTTTTAATGATGAAAATTCATTTTTGATTTTTCTTGCATGTGATGGATTATATGCTTTGTACAGTCTAGATTTAGGCCTTGTATAAAAAAATATTTGGTTTTCATTTGTAAAAAGTGATATATGGATATGTGGCATTAGTTTCATAGAAATATATTTTGTATAAAAATATTACAGACTGTAGGCTTGGAAAAAGTGCTGTTTAGTTTTAGGTTTAGAATATTATGGTTTTTGGTTTCGAATTGAACAAAATTATTTTTATTTTTTAGGATAGATGACAAAAGAATAATTGTTTATATTGAATTACAATAAAGAAAATATCTGAAATATATTACCTATTAATACATTTAAAAGGAAATAAGTAAAAAAATCTGGATTTTTGTGTGTGTATATATTTCCATACATAATGATACCATGAATTATTTTAATCATTTCTTTTCCCCTTTTGGCAGAAACCTTAGTCATTTTGTTTAGGTTTGGACAAAAAACGAAAGATTTAAATTCAATAGTTAATGTTTGTGCCATTAGGTTTTCTTATTTTAAAATTAATAATTTCAGCTTTCGGTAAGTTTTTAATAAATACATTAAAAAGAATTGTTATGTGAACTTGTGGCAGGTTTTTCAATATGTTTTTAAAGTGACTGAGATTTTTAAAATAATTTTTATATCTTTGTTATGCAGTACACTTACATATAAAACATACTGAAAAACAATAAAATATTAGTTAAAATATATATATATATATATACTTCAAGATAAAAAGTTAACTAACTTTCAAACTGAAAATAAAATTTTATCAAGTTTTTATTAAATTACACATTGTTAAGTATGATAAAACTTTTAACATTGTTTTCTGACTTGATGATAGATTATAAGATAAAACCTGTTATGTCCTTGATAATATAAATTGTTCTGGCAAAAAAAAAATTAAAAAAAAAAATTATATCTATATAATTCCCTCTCTTGTATGCGCAACACACACGCACATGCACATATATAGGTCTATCTATAATCTATCTGTCTGTATATCTCTATATGCACACTCACACACACACACACAAACACTGTGTTTAATTATTTTTATCAAATTGGTGACATGATCTTTTTTATATTCTCCCCTTTTTATTGTTATCCAATAAAACAAACTGCTGTATTACAAAATGTCAGAGTTTTTAAAAACTGAAAGATAAATTACTTCCTTTTTACTATAGCCAGGTCAGAAGTTATAAAGGCTGCAATGCATTATTTCAGTATTCAGGCTGGTATTAATAATAATGGTAAAAACAATAGCGCAATTCAAATGCTGATCTCATAATTATCACCTCTCATATATATATATATATATATATATATATATATATATATATATATGTCAGTATTTATATACGTATATTCATTTATATCCAACACAAACACACACACACACACATGAATATATATACCCAGAATATTACATTTTAAGCCCATTTTTATTACAGCTAAAAGGTATACAGTGACTATTATAACAAATATATATATTATTTTTAAGACCACTATAATACAAATATTAATACTGTTACATATATTATTATACTAATTAATTATACTAATTAATTTATATAAATTGTAAAACTTAAATTAAACAGAATATAACTATTATAACTAACTGTACATTATTTTTAAAATGGTATTATAATATGGTGTTGCATTTATTATTATATTAATACTATGATTATAATGATATATAAATTCTATAAGTACAGTATTTTATTTAAACTGGTAAGATATAATATATTACATACTGTCAGTACTAATCTCTATCTACAGTATATTACATACTAATAATATTGTATTAGTTACAGATAGAATATGTAGCTTTCAGACTACTGAGGTATTCAGCTTTAAATTTTATATAAAAACAAAATATCCTAATTTAATACTAAAATCAACACAAGTACAGTGAAAACGTCATAGCACCTTCTTAAGGCATTATTTGTTTATATATAAATATATATACACACATGTGTGGGTCTCTCTCTCTCTCTCTCTCTCTCTCTCTCTCTCTCTCTCTCTCTCTCTCTCTCTCTCTCTCTCTCTCTCTCTCTCCCTCTCCACACAGAGAGAGAGCTTTAAGATCATAGAAATAGACTTTCTTTTAAGAACATAAAAATGTGGCATTTTAAGTTTATTTGTTAATAACATGAATATTCAATTCAGATATTTTTAAGTATGTACATGTATCTTTATATATTTTATGTCTTTAAACCATGCAAGTGTAAAAATTTTAATAAATATTCAATATGCTATTTTTTTAATTTCAAACAGTTATTATGTTAATGACCGTGCAGTAAGCAGTTTTTAAGTCCTATTTTTTATTTAAATTTTTTTTCTTTTCATTAATTACCAATATTTTAAAACTATACTGATTTTAAGATGATATTAAAAAAATATCTTTTAAGACCACAGTATCCAGCTTACAATATCAATGATTATATAATTGTTGATTTTTTTTTCTTCACATTAAACAGTTCAGAACATGCAAAATAAAGTTTCAAAAACCATATAGAATCTAGATTATCTGGAATTTAATACCATGTAGCATCTAGAATTAAAAACCATACCGTATCTAGATCCTAAAACCATATTCTAGACTATAAGCCTTGTGATAACAAGATTTTAAGACAATATATCTAAATCATAAGACCATGTTATTTAGGTTGTTACACCATAACATGTCTAGATTTTAAGACCATCTTGTATCTAGATTTTAAAATCATATTGTATCTAGAGTACCTGTTGTATCCAGGTTATAAGACCATGTAGTATCTAGGTGTTTAAGACCATATATCCAGATTATAAAGCCATTTAGTTTCTTGGTTTTTAAAACTGTAGTATCTAGAATTAAAGAGAGCGGTATCTAGATTTAAGATAAATGGTATCTAGATTCTAAAACCACATGGTATCTAGATTTTAAGACCATGTAGTGACTAAATTTAAATTGTAAAACCGTTAGTAGGATTTAAATTTTTAACACCATATAATGTTTGGATTATGAAATAACGTGTGGTATCTGCATTATGTATCTGGATTATTTGACCTATAATAAAGGTATCTAAGATTTAGAACAGTATCTAGAATATACAACAGGAGAGTAATTGTTATTTTGGTGTATTATAAGTCATACTGGTGTATTGTGTTATAAACATGCTCTACTTTCTACGTCAGGTCAAATAGTATGTAGATTTTTAAAAAAGTTTAAGTATATAATACTATGGCCAAAGATTATGATATGATGACCAAAAAAAAAAAAAAAAAAGATTATCATATAATGGTAAAAAAATGATCATATTATGTCCACATTTTATCATTTTGTGATCAAAAATTTCTCCCACCCCCCAAAAACAAAAATTATCCGGTTTAAATTTGCCTTCAAAAGGTTTAGCAGTTCAATATGCATTTATTAAACATTAAATTTTAAATTGTACAGTTAATGCCCATGATAGGCAGGCTTGAACAATTAAAATGATTTACCATTTTGTGTAACACAGATGGAAAATAATCACATTGGGAATTTTCATATAAACAGATTTGTCTTCGAGGTTAGGCTTAAATGCCCGACAGAAAGATTGAATATTAATTTGAATAGTAATTTTATGTATATTATTATTGTATTTTAATTATGCCAAAAAAAAAAAAAAAAAACACTTCATTAAAAAATATGTCTGTGTTAAGCAGTCATCATAGAGTATGAGAATGTGGCCTTTATAGAAAGGTGGTTGCTTAACAGAGGTGAATTTTTATTACTGATTTGATACAATGAAAGTATGGTCTTCATAGAAAGACAGATCAACGTATATGAAATTTGATCTTGTGTTTTTTATTTGTTTTTATTTGTTGCATTTTTGTTTTCTTTGGTAATGGGTTGTTAAGTGTCATTTCAATGAATTATGGTTAAAAAATAAAATGTTATTAGTTCAAAGGAGAGAATGTTATAGTGCTATTAATCGTAATACTTGTATTAATGGGTGTAACCTTTTTTAATGTTAGTTTTTACTTTGTATAATGTAATGTGTTTGGATCATAATTGTAGTGTTGTTATTTTTAAAAAAAATTTTTTTTTTTTTTTTTTTTTTTTTGTGTGTGTTTTTGTTACAGAAATGATATGAGAATTAATTGCATGGGATTTGAAAGGTTCCAGTTCACTCAACACACACACACACACAGACACACATACACACACCAGTACTATAAAACCATTACACTTCCATATTTCTTTTCATTCATTTCTGAAAATAAAATTGTCTGTTGTACTTATTAACATTTCAACTTTTTGTACCCCCCAAAAAAAATATTTGTTTGTTTTTGGAATGAAAATGAAATATTTCTGTTACTTCATTTTTTATTTATCTAGTATACAAAGAAGATTGTTTACTACACAAAAGATAAAATAATTAGTTTGGTGATAAATGATTGATACACAAACAAGATGGAAGTTTCCATGCTCAGAAAATGTTACATAAAATCTAATCTATTCATATTTTTACTCTTTTTTTTTAACCTTTATTATTATTATTATTATTATTATTATTATTATTATTATTTTGAAACTTATAATTGATGTACCTTCTAGATTAGAAAAATAAATAACTAGTCTCATATCTAGGGTAGATTCTAAATTTGGTTGCTAATGCTGAACAGTTGGTTACAGTCTCTAAAGCTTTACTTTAGGAATTTGAATTTTATTTATTTGCTATTTGTTATTGTTTTTTCGTTGTTTTTCTTTACTTTGTCAAAGTAGTTAAGTTTTCAAATACAAAAACAAGCAGGTATGCATGTTACTTAAATCGTGTTGCCACTGCCTAACATTTGGCATTAAACTGTTTGCCAGTTGACCTACTTTTTCTCTATTGGTTATTATCTTGAGAGAACAACAGATTTTTAAAATACTAAATTCAATGTACTTTTTTTTTTTGGTTTGGAATTTTTCAATTTTATTTATTTATTTTATTATTATTTTTTTTATATGAAAATAAAAGTTAATGTTAGTTTGAACTATGACTTTTCTCATGTAAGAAGATAACCAAAGCAATACCTTTTATATATTTCAACATTAAAACAAAAATTACCTGAACAGTAAACTTAAATTTTACAGATATGTCAGTAATCTTCCTAGACAAACTCAGGACTGATTGATTTTTATATTAAACATTTTTGAATTATATTATAAATTTTTGTATTTACGATTTTTAAATTCACCGATTGATTTCATATTAAATATTTTTAGAATTCAGAACTGATTATTTTTATAGCTAAAAGATTTTAAAATTCTGCGAATGATTTTAATGTTTAACATTTTGTAAAGTAAATTACGATTTAAATGTTGCATTTTTTAAAACCGTTTCGCACAAATAATCTATAAGGTAGCACAAACTGTATTTGAACTTGGACATTAATGTTCTTTTAACTGATTTTAGAAGTAATAAAAATTATATATCTACATAACTTTCTTGTTGCTTGTTCTTTTCAAATTTAACCTTCATTTTGATTAATTACATATTTTTATATTAATAATTGTTTGATCTGTTATTACTCTTTATATTTTTACTGTTAGCAATATAAGACTTTCACCTTTTTCAATTTTGTTTAGTATAAGAGTAAATTAAACAAAATTTGTCAGTGTTTTTAATTGTGTGTAGAATGACATCTGATAGTTCAAATATACTTTTGATGACTGGAAGAAATAGTCTAAATGTATTCTTCAGACATCAGTGTAATGTTTTATTAGGTTTTTGCTGTCCAATCTTAATTAATAATAAAGCATAACAATTAAACAGTACCAAACAGTTCTGCTGTTTTTCTTTGTGACATTATTACATCTAGTACAAGTCTTTTCACTTTAAAGCAGACATTTTTGTCCCAAGGCTCAACTTTTTAATTTTCAAATAGAAATTGTTTCCCCCATCAGCATTGGAGACATTACAGTATAATCTGAACATGTATTAAAAAGCAGAGCCACAGCAATGTAACAATGCTGAACTGGTCAAGGACATGCCTCAATGGCAGACTGACTAACAAGGTCATAATGGAGCAATTTTTTGGTATGAGTCTATGAAGCCTTAGATCCAGCTTCAAATGGCTGATAATTTTAAGTGCAAAGTTTTGAAAACAGTCGTATACTTCATTACTTCTGAATCCTCAGGCTATCTACCAAGCCTCATCTTCAGAATCACTTCTTTAGATTTTGTTTCTTCTAGCGTTGTCAGAAAACAAACATACCAGTCTTATCACATAATTTATAGTTTGATTTGTAAATGATAAAATGGTGGCTTTCAGATGGGTTTTTTAATAGCTGTATTTTATTGTCTGATTTTGGTAAGTTATTACAGCTGTCCCAAAACAATAAAAGAATAACTTGTAAGTATGAATAAATGTTATTATTCCATTTGTTCAGAGCTCTGCTGCTACACTTTAAAAACTGGAAAAGACATAGTAACAAAAAATGGCTGGGAATACATAGGGCAATTTACCATTCCAACCACTGTCTCATCAAAGGTTTATCAGTGGCAGTGGTGTGTGTTTAAGATAAAAGGAACAATAAATGGTTGGGAACACAAAGTAATTTACCATTCCAACCACTGTCTCATCAAAGGTTTATCAATGGCAGTGGTATGTGTATAAGATAAAAGGAACAATAAATGGTTGGGAACACAAAGTAATTTACCATTCTAACCGGTATCTCATCAAAGGTTTATCAATGGCAGTAATATAGGTGCTTTTGGTCAGTGAAATATATATATACATAGGATTCATAGCTGGTAGTTATTATTAATATTACTGGTAATTAATAAAATGTAAATTAATTTGATAATGATAGCATCTGATGTCTTGTCCAAAATGTTATAATTGCAACAGATAAATCAATAATAATACAGAAATTAAAAATTTTGATAAACATGTCTTTTGTGCATTTTTTAATTTGTTCTTTAATCATGTATTAGCTCACTTTAGGTTTAAATGTCAAAAAAAAAATTCACTGCTGTAAAAAATTAATTTGAATTATTGCAGACAGTAATTGAATAAACAAGTAAAAAAAAATTGAATTTTGACAAAAATTTCTTTATTTTTATCAAGTTCTTTTTATTTGTTTATAATTGTCTACAAGGCTTGTTTTGATTTAAGCTTCAGAAGATCTACTGAAATACAAAAGTAAAATCTCTTGAATTTTATCAAAACACTATTATCTGTTAGCTTTGCTTAGTTTTAAACTTGAGAAGATCAAACACAGTACAAAATGGATTCAAAATTTCTATTTTTAACAGACATCTTGTTAGGTTTAAACTTCAGACGACACCTTTATTTTCTTTCATTTTTCTTCTTCTTCTTCTTCTTCTTCTTCTGCTGTTGTTATTATCTGTTAGCTTTGTTTAGGTTTAAACTTTAGAAGACCAACTGGAATACAAAATGGATTCACTGTTAAAAGTTTAGGTTTATTCAGTGCCTCTCTCTGCCATGAAATCTTTTTTTTGGGTGTGTCTGACTCTTCATCATCTGAACTCTTCCTCTTGCTTTCATTTGGAGTTACCTCCCTTGAATCTGATGCACCAATCACATTTGAGGATTCTTCTTTATTTGTTGTTCTGTCGTTGGAGGTACATGCTGAATTATTTTCATCTACATTATTTGGAGTTAGTTCCCTTGATTCTGATATCCCACTAACCTCTGTGGTGTCTTCCATACTGACATGGTCTTTGGATGTAGTATGTGGTGAATTATTTTCATCTACATTATTTGGAGTTCTCTCCCTTGAGGATTCTTTAGTATTCATATTGTCTTTGGATGTACACTGCAAGTTATTTTCGACTCCATTTTTTGACTGATTTGTATCTGAAGTTTTCTCCGAATCTTTTTGAGTTTCGTTCGTGTTCATTGACTCTGCTTGTACAGCAAGATTATCTGAATCGGGATTAGAATTAGGATTATGCTGATTAGCATTAACTGGATTTATTTTTCGCCTCTGGCCACGTGAATCCAGACCAAATTCTTCTGGAAAATCTGAAGAAAATGATAAAAAAAATGCACTTATAAAAATGGAACTTACAAGCAAAGAAATAAATTTAAACAAAGAAACAAAGTAATGAATAAAAAATAAACTTAAAAAAACAAGACACCCTGCCAGCTTTTTCATCAAAAATCTGATGCAGGTTTACTATGTATGTTAACAATGGTATTTAATTTTCTTTTCTTATATTCTTGAAACGAGCTCACTTTTTCCTCTCAGTATAGATTTTCACAATCTCTATCGTATATCAAAATAACACGAAAAAAAAAAAAAAATAAAAAAATTTAAAAATTAAAAAAAGCCTTTTTATATGTTCTAACAATCATGGTTTGTAAACTGCTGTATTTTCACTGGTAAAAGTTTGCTGAGAATAATTAAATGCAGTACTGACAGGAATTGAACTTGCAGCCTTCAGTGTCACAAAATTCTACATCTAATATCAAAACCTAAAAAAAAAAAAAAAAAAAAATGTATTCTATGTTTTAACAATGTTGGCAACCTGCTATATATTTATTTCCATTGGTTAAAATTTATTGAATGTGGACCATTAGATGCACCAAAGAGATTTAATCTTGAGGTCTACAGCTTCAGAGATGATAATCTCATATAATTTAAAAAAATTAATCTCTATTTTAATTATCTCTGACACCTGTTGAACATTTATTTTTGTCTGAGAAAAGTTTACGAATGTGGACCACTTAGTACATTGACAAGATTTGATCCTAAGACATCTAGCATAAAAGTCAATACTCTTGTGTCAAAACTTACCATTTAAAAAAGCTTTATTCTGCATTTTGACGGTTTCGGGGACCTGGTTTATGTTTAGTTTAAGTTTCATCTGCGTGTACTTCCACCTCATAACCTTCTCTTTATCAACAGTGTCAGAGCTGTTGATCTTTTCTCTCATTCCATTCATCAGATCCAGCATGATAGCATTTTCTGAAGAAGAAGAAGAAGAAGAAGAAGGAGGAATAAATAAAAATAAGAAAAACAGAAAACAAAAAGACGGAAAAATAGAAAAACAAGTAGTAACTAATGATACATAATAATAATAATAACAACAATACTACTACTACTAATAATAATAGAACCAAAAACCCCCAATAAAATTAAAAATCTTATAATTTCATTGATAATAATAATAATAATAACAACAACAACAACACTACTACTACTAATAATAATAGAACCAATAACCCCCAACAAAATAAAAAATTTTATAGTTCATTGATAATAATAATAATAATAATAATAATAATAAAGATACACATTTTGTATGCATGTATACATATATTTATGGCTTTTTGTTTAATTTAATTTTTTATTATTATTATTATGTTACATCATACGTAACGCACAAATATAATTATTAAACTATATATATATATATATATATATATATATATAAAATAATAAAAAAACAGTTTCTGAATCAAACAGCACTCAC
This sequence comes from Chrysomallon squamiferum, assembly GCA_012295275.1. Taxonomy (NCBI): domain Eukaryota; kingdom Metazoa; phylum Mollusca; class Gastropoda; order Neomphalida; family Peltospiridae; genus Chrysomallon; species Chrysomallon squamiferum. The sequence goes on from CM022676.1 coordinate 9,607,716, forward strand.
CAACTGGACTCAGGTCAGGGAGGTCGTTACCACGGAGAGCAGCATAGATATAGTGATATATTCTTTTGTAGTTGGGTTTCTTTGCACTCGACGTTTCGTTTGTATGTTCATACTTTCCAGCCAGTTCCAGCACCTGTAAAAACCAGTGAGCAGAGTGTGAGTAAAGTGTGAGTAACATAAGATTCACTCAAATCAGTCCTTAACTCACCATCTAGCACATTCCCTTTACCTCCTCCTTAGCCCACTCTCTAACAGAATTAGTAGTTAATTTATTACTAACTTGCTCACTACTTCATTTACTCATTAATTTATTACTAACTACTTCACTTACTCATTAATTTATTACTAACTTGCTCACTACTTCACTTACTCATTAATTTATTACTAACTTGCTCACTACTTCACTTACTCATTCATTTATTACTAACTTGCTCACTACTTCACTTACTCATTAATTTATTACTAACTTGCTCACTACTTCACTTACTCATTAATTTATTACTAACTTGCTCACTACTTCACTTACTCATTAATTTATTACTAACTTGCTCACTACTTCACTTACTCATTAATTTATTACTAACTTGCTCACTACTTCATTTAATCACTAATTCCTAAAATGCTCAGTAGTTCAATTACTCATTTCCTAACATGCTCACTAGTTCAGTTATTCATTTCCTATCATGTTCACTAGTTCAGATACTTAGTTACATCCTAGTTACTTTGCTCACTCCAGTTATTCACTAACATGCTCACAAGCTCATTCACTCACTCCATAACTTACTAATTCATTAATCTCATTAATTTATTAACTTACTAGCTGCCAACTCACATAATAATTAGTACACATTATCTCAGGATAAATTTTACTTGTTTTTATTTGTTTAACAGATGAAGTCAGTGAACATGACACCTCACTGCACAATAAAACTGACAAAAACTTGCAGCTGAAATTAGCTCATTGCAGTTATGATATAACTGCCACTACAAACATATTTTAACCTTTTGGATTCAATGTCCTTGTATTCTGGTTTGGGTGAGTAAAAAAAATTAACAAGAGTGAGCAACTGTCTGTAGTCTGGGACAGACTCCATTTCTGTCTGATGTCAGATGGAGAGACTATCACAGGAAGTACATATACTTCATTTCTCAGTAATGTGAAGTATATGTACTTCATATTTTAGTTTTCTAGTACAGACATGAAGTACATGAACTTCATGTCAGTTTGATAGTACAGATAAGAAGTACATATACTTCATGTAACAGTTTTCTAATATAGACAAGTACATACTTCATGTCTGTTTTCTAGTACAGACAAGAAGCAATATACTATCTGTCAGTTTTCTAGTACAGACAAGAAGTACATATACTTCATGTCTGTTTTCTAGTACAGACATGAAGTACATATACTACAGGTCAGTTTTCTAGTACAGACAAGAAGTACATATACTTCAGGTCAGTTTTCTAGTACAGACAAGAAGTACATATACTACATGTCACAATTTTCTAATACAGAAACTCTGTGTGTTTTTTTTTTTCAGACCCGGATTGTATTTGATCAAAACTGGCAATGTCAGAAATAACTTACTATAATAACTATTACATTTAAGTAACAATAAAACTGTGACACGAAGCATAATGAGATAGGCTTACTGGAGTGAGGTGTCATTTACCTGCCATTGTAAACAGAGATGAGTCACGTCTAATCCCCTGGTCATTGTGTTCATTCAAAAATGGACAAAGTACAAGGTGTTAATATCAGACGCAAGAATACTTTTAATTAAAGGTAGTAAAACCGTGAACACTAATAAGGTAGAACAGGGTGGGGTTTAACAATACACATACAACCACTTTTAATTAAAGGTAAAAACAGGGTAGGGGGGTTTAACAATATACATACAAACACTTTTAATTAAATTAAAAATTGGCAAAATTTTTTTAAAATCTTCAGATCTGAAGACCTAAAGTTTTTAGATATTTTTAAATTTTATTTTAAGCTTTTATGTTAGTTTTATACCATTACCATTTTTTATTTATTTCTATATGTACAATTTATTTATTCTTTAAAATTATAATTTATATATAATGTTCTATGTGGTTTTGTCAAAAATTGAAAGTTTGGATTTATATTTTAGGATTAAAAACTGTTCCTTTTTATGAATTCTTTGTAATGATGACTGTGTAATGGATAAATGAATGTTTAATGATTCCTCAGCCACTAAACACAGATAGGCTTTAACTCTCAGACACAGGTTGTAGAAATTATTAGTATAAAATTAAATGTTAAGATTTCAAAAGTTTTTAAAACACAGCATAAAGAGCTGGGCAAAATGTTAAGTATCATATTTAATTTAAATTTAAAATTTATTAAAGACGTTTTCTTTAAAAAAATGTTAAAAAAAAAAGATTTGTGTGGAATCTGAACAATTTTACAACATGATATCTGTCATATTTATTCTTTGTTTTACAGTGGAACCTTGGTTTATGAACTTAATTTGTTCCAGAACTCAGTTTGTAAACCAAACTGTATGTAAACCAAAGTGATGTCAGACACACAAACACCACTTTCCTGTTTTGCAATTATTTATTTACTTAATCTCTACTGTGATACTTTTATACTTTCCATCAGCATTATCACTTTGACTTTTTGTTTTACTTGGGCACCATATTGGATAGGGTATAATAAAAAAATATACACATAAAAGCAGCAACACTTTAAGAAAAGTGAGCAGACAATCTCAATGCAAAAGTTGTGGAGTTGCAACTGCATATCAAAGACTAAAGACCCTGATTCATGATATATATTTGCTATAGGGCATTGCCAATAATCCTTACTGTGAACTCAGTTTTGATGTAAACTATTCTTATCTTTACCTGATGTCAAAAGAAAGCTTGTCATGGTGTATTGCTGTAGTTTGTAACTCAGGACATTATTCGTAAACTGAGACAAAACTTGCCCTAGATCACGGTTCATAATCTGATTTGTTCATTATTTCGAGGAATCGTAATCTGAGGTTCCACTGTATCTGCAAAATGACTGTATTTAACCAAAAACTGGTGAACTGTCAAAGTACGCTGACAAGTGCTCACAATGGGCTGTAAGGTCTTTAATTAATGGGTCAAATGTGTTTGACCAATGTGAACACAACACAAGGCTATCTGTCTATCTCAACCTTACTGCACTGCCTGTAGGAGGACTGCCAGTCTCTCAGGACTGGCTCAAAAAAAGAATAAAGCTTGTTCACGACTGCACCATTCCACTTATTCTCCCAAGTGGAAACGAGAAGTTTCAAAATCAGTACAGGGTACAATGGACCTTAACACATGACAAATCCTAAGCAGACTTTGCAGTAGTGTCTACTTTTTCATTTTCCCCTTATACCAGTGGTTCTCAAACTTTTTGAAGTCAGGGCACACTTGAAGCCTTACAAAAAACTGCAGGGCAAACTACACACAAAATGCTAAGAAATATAATGCAAAATGTAATAAAAAAAAAAAAAACAGAAATAACTGAAATAAGGGTTTATATGCCTTTAAACATCATCTATTCCGTGCACATTTGATTTTGTGTTTTTAGAAATTTATCCATTTTGTACGGGTGTATTATTGTAATATTTAATCTGATATCAAAATTCCATAAAGTATTAAAAGTTTTAGATGGGTAGTGACTGTGACAGTGATAGGAATATGTGTCACAAGAAAACTCTGGCTATTTATCACACATGCACACTGTATGACTCATACTGTCACTGATAAACTATTGCGCAGTCTTCAGCAGCCACGCTTGCTCATGAGCCAAAACTCGTTTCGAACCTGTTTACAACGTGTATAAAATCTTCTTCTGGGAAACCAGCTATTTCTTACTGGGTATCTTTCCGTTCTTAACATAATCAATTTTTTATCATCACAAATATCTACCCAGATCCTAGAATTTCGTGGGACATGCCTAAGCATGTCTCCATGACACACCCTTTGAGAACCACAGCCTTATACCAACATGACTGGGTACCCAACAAATAATAATGTATGTATTAGCAGTATTTAAAAACACACATTTCTTTATTTCCATCCCAATTAAAGGACGTTCCAACTTCACATGTTGTAAAGCTAGGAGACACAAAAGTGGATCTGTACAAATAATATATTTGGATAATGATAGGTTTTTTTTTAGTTTTTTTATTTGTTCCAGGGTTCAGACTTTGGCTGTGAGTAATGAATGAAAGAAAAAAAGTGATACCTGAGTGAGACATCTTGAATGATCAACTTCGTCATAGAAAATAATATCTTCTGCTAAGTTCAACCAGGGCTGAAAAAGAAAAAAGAAAAAAGAATTTTATTTTAAAATGCTGTTAATAAAAATGTTATAGTGGGCTGAATTTTAATATATAGGTGTATGTGTGTGTTTGTGTGTGCGTGTTTGCATATATATTTGTTTGCAGACATGGACAAACGCAAACACAGACACAAAATATACACACAAACACAACACACACACACACTTCCATAATAGAGTGTACATCTGGAAATGTATCACTCTTAATATACTCATAAACGCAATAAATAAAACTTTTTTTTCCTTTCAAAAATCCATACAAATATAAAAATTATCAAAACAAGAATCTCAACTATCAGATTAACATTTATTTATTTATTTGTTACATATTAAATACTACTTAATCTATTAAATAAAACTGAACAACATGACACTCCTAATAGACTATCTATTCTTCTATACAGCTTTATTTTATCAGCATTTAATTTCTCAAACTGTAAATTAAAAGATTATTCACTGATATTTTAAATAGAAACAAAAAACTCACATCCAGTGGGGTGGTCAAATTTTCATTTCCTTGAAATTCAAAGAAATTTTTTTTTTAAAAAGAAAATGAAATAAACAAATATGTAAGTAATAAAAGTTTATTATAAGTAGATTTCTCAAAATGGATTATGTATCATAAACTAGTAACAGATGTGGAATAATAATAATAATAATAATAATAATAATAATAATAATAATAATAATAATAATAATAAACAATAATAATAATAAAAATAAACAATAATAATTAACAATAAAAATTTTAGTTTCAATGTATTGTCTATCTCTGTTAGCTTAAAAGAATTTAATATGTTGACTAATAAAAATTATTATCAAACATATAAATCGTAATAAAATTGTGTTACAATCTATAACATAACCTATATAAGTTTTTTTTACATTTATATAAATATATACACATACACACACCTATAATGACATGCTTATCTTTGCATGCATCTTCATGTGCATGTAAGTGTGTGTATGTGTATATTTGCACGTGCAAATGTTTATCTTTGTGTTTACAGATATGAACGTATTTTTACTTCAGAGTAATCTGGCTGATCATTTCAAGCTGGTGTATGGTCAATATGACTTAAATGCCAAAAGAAATATATATATATATATATATATATAATTACCTTTTTTACTTCCTTCTAGTTTGTATATATTGGCTTTCAGCCTGGTTATCTCTGCTTCAATCTATCAAGAAAAATAATCTTATAAAATAAATAATATTAACTAACTTCTCTATCTGCCACATTCAATGATTTGTTTTTTAATTAATTAATTAATAATAATAATAATAATAATAATAATAAAAATAATAATAATAATAATAATAATAATACAAATAAAATAAAATAATTTTTTTTTTTTTTTAAATGGCTGAAATGTATGCCTGGTGATAAATAAAAATTGCCTGAATAGGTTTTAAACACAGTTCCAACTAACTGTTTTAGATGTTAGTGGTGCCCATTGTTTGCTAATAATAAAGTATGCAAATGAAATAAAATGGATGAATGTGCATGCAGCAAGACAGACAATTTCATTGTGATATTGTTCAAACTAATTAATTGACAAAGGGTATTTTACAATCATATAAATGCATTTTATTGTTGCAATTTAATATTTTTCATAATTAAATAATTAACAATCTAATTAATATTTGAAATACTTACTTGTCTTTTGTTCTTGGAAGGAATTAATGTCACCAATTTGTCTACATCCTCAGGCTGAATATATCTATATAATAATAATAAAAATAATAGTAATAATAATAACAACACTACTACTATTACTACTACTACTCCTAATAATAATAGTTATAGTAGTAGTAGCAGTAATAACATTGACAGAAATGATGATAATGATGATAGTGATGACAACAAACAACAAAAACAAAAACAACAACAACAATAAACAACCAATATATTTACAACTTTATGAATTAAAAAGCTATTGTTATTTGTATTTCAATAGTATATTTTTGACAACAACAACAATAATAATAGCAAGAATAAGAAGCATTATAAAAACAATAATGACAATAACTGCAACATCACGATCAACAATAATAAATATGGAATACTGATTATGTGATAGTAGTAGTAGTAGTAGTGGCAGTAGTAGTAGAAGCAAGAAAAAAAATAATAATCACATCAACAACAATAATAGCAATAATAATAACAATAATAAAAATAATAATAATAATAATAATAGAAATAACAATAATAATTTGTAACAAAAAAAATATAATAACCATTTAACTGCAGGATCAATAAATTTTTGATTAATAGCAGCACAAGATATTTTAATATTAAACTTATTAGAAGTCTAGCAAACATCTTCTTATAGTATTAAAGTTTTTTATTTTTTCTTTTTTTCTTTATTTATTTATTGATTACATACGAACAATTAAACTGACTCACATTAACTCACCTTTATTAACAAACCAATCAGAAATAAAATAAAATTCTTTGACGAGTTTTACTACAGACAGAACAACACGTACCACAAACCTTTTTAAAAATATAATCATAAATTTTTACTTTAATGAGAAATGGTCTTCAGTAGCCTAAAAGGATTCGATCCTAGTACCATACACACTTCAACTAATACTCTACAAGAAAATAAAACAGTTTTTTGTTTACTTTTATGAGAGTTAAACTTGTACAAACTTTTCAACAAATGCGTCCAGTAATTGTTTTCTCTCGTCAATTGACCATGTTGTGTCCAAGATAAAAAGTTCTTCTTCTTTTCCCTTTTTTGGTTGTCTGTTGCTTGTGCGGATTTTTGTACCCCAATTTTTGGTTTGTTTCTTTGAAGCACTTTTTTCTGTAAAAATGTTTAAATTGAATCAGAAAGAGTATATTAATATCCCTGTTTTTTTTTTTTTTGGTTTGTTTCATTCTTTGTTGCTAATCTTTCTGTAAAAATGTATAAAATTAAATTTAAAAAAAAAAAAAAAAAGAGTAATAATGCATTTCTGTTTTAGTTGTATATTTTAACAAAACTGAATGATTACTGAAAACATAATTTTAATGAAATTGTAATAATAATAACAATATCAATAATAATAATAACAACAACAATAATAATAACAACAATGATGTTGATAACAGCAATAGTAAATAAATAAAACATATCTATAAAAATAATATATATATATGTATGTATGTATGTATATATGTATATGTATATTCATACATAAATTATACAAACTTGTAATATCATCTTCCTTTTGATCATCTGTAGCCATGGTAACTAGTTTTAATCTAAATATATGGGGGCAGTCTTTTGTGTTGTTATTCTCTACAATTGGAATTTCTCTGAAAATAACACAATATATCTTAATTAATGCATGTATTTAGCTCTATATTTATGTATATTTTTATGAGAATATATATGCTGGTATATATGTATGCATGTATCTCTGTGTGTAAGACATACATATTTTTGCATGTTTGTTCATGTTTTAAAATTTGTATATATGTCTGAACAAGTACATTTACACTCTGTAACTTGGGTATAAATGGACACTGCTTTTAATGTGACTTTACATTATTTAATGAGAAGTATTTATATAATATTCTGGCAGTTAAGTAATCCTAAAATACCAAATATAGATATATATGGTTTGACTGAATTTAATACTCATTTATACCATTACTGCATTAACATTAGCTAGGAACATAAATAAATAAATAATAACTCGTCTAGTACATTTTTTTGAATTAATACATTTCACTAATTATTACTGTAACCAGTTATATTTCAAACATCACTTTATGTACAATGATGCCATTAAAGAAGATATCTATTATACCATTTCATTGTCTGTCATTTATTGATTAATTTACAGGGATCTCGCACGTACACGACCGTCCTGTCATGCAAGCACGTTCCTCCTGAATTGAATTGACCTAGATTTTTTGTTTAGTCAAACTTTTGGTCTGAAAGTTGACTGACCTCGATTTGTACCATAACTAAAAACCTTTAAATGGCCAATTAGCTACAACATCCTTTTTAACACGGATAAATATGTTAATATTTAAATGTGATGACTTGTCTTTCATTCATTATTAATCATTTTATCTTAATAAAAAATGTTGTTAGTTTTCTTCTTTTTCTCTTTCTTAAATACATTTATTATGAAGTCCGGATGTCATTCAACTGTCTTATTTTAAGCCAAATCCTGGTGTCTGTTGTATTAATTTAAAAACAGAAGAAAAATATTAATTCAGAAGAAGCGATGTGTGTCGAATTGTTCAAAAATTCGGATATGTATCACTGAAATGAAATTACTGACTGTATCGACGTTGTCAGGAATTACAAGCACATGATATTAATATCTGCTTAACTCCCCTGATATATCGCAATTTGTCAACGTCACTGAATCGGAGCTGTTACTATGCTAGCTCCAAACTAATGTGTCCCAGAAAAAAAAACGTCCATTTGTTAGATTGTTAAATTCGCAAATTAAATACTGTAGGTTATCATTATCATTATTAATTTATTAATACCATTTTTTATATTTTTATAACAAAATATATTTTATGAAAGCAAATGTCAAATAGAATACTTCAGTCCCTGTCATAATAATGATAATGATAACAATACTAATAAATTATGATCAGTCCTCCTTTTTATTTCAAATTCCCAAAATAAGCTCCTCCTATAATTTACAAAAGATGCAGCAAATTGTGTTCCATTCTGTATCGAGAAAAATAGCTTATAAACATTCTTCACTGCTAAAAGATAATAAAATGGTTGCAACAAGTATTCTTTTTCGCATTTATACGCAAAGTAAATAAATAAATAACAGTTGTTAAGTATAATAAACAAAGTATATTTCATACTGTCTGTTACGAATAGTAATGAAATATGGTTTTGTGGTTTTGTCATCGTGAAGTTATTTAGATATAGTAACAACAACAACGAAAACGAAAAAGAAATTAAAGAAAGAAAAATAATAATAAATTTAAAATCACGTGAAGAAAAAATATATGAAATATTTTATGGATATACTGTTATTATTAATTTTATTAATTTTCACCCAGTATTTTAAAGTTTATAATATCGAACTTAGCAAATATACGCTGAGCATACCTGAAAGTGAGAGAGAGAGAGAGAGAGAGAGAGAGAGAGAGAGAGAGAGAGAGAGAGAGAGAGAGAGAGAGAGAGAGAGAGAGAGAGAGAAAACGTAGATCATTAATTCAAATTTAATTTATTATTGACAAGAAATATGATTGGGACGTACTGCGCTAGGGGCGACTTAACTTAAATCCTCATTCGGAGAGTACTCATCTTAAATTTCCGCACAAAATCGTGCTTGTCCGTAAAGTTATCAAGGATGTTTTGATTAGTCAGCGAGCGTTGCCGAGGCGTTGTTTCCTATTCGTAACAATCGTCATTGTACGGAAATTGATCAGCCATTGGAAACGATTGCGAGAAACCAGAAACGACAAACACAGAAGAAATATTAGGAAAATAGATAATTTATCATCAGCTTCCGAGATCCATCGAAAGTTATAAATGATCATAAGACTATCAATTTTCCAAATGGTGACCAAATATGTTTTCAAGTGTCAATGGTTACGAGAATATGTGTTCCTTTCGACTGAATGTCAAGAGTGGTAATTTTGTTTTACTATCTGAAATGTAACAGACTTAGTTTTGCGAACATCATTTAGCCACCTGTGGACATTGGGACTTATTTTAATTGTTTTTGTATATAATGAGTGGGCGACCAAGGACGACATCGTTTGCCGAAGGTGGAAAAGCTGGACAGTCTGCGCCTTTTGGTGGAATGAAAACAGTCAGTAAGTAACTGGGGTCGGCCATGACAAAAGATGGCGGCGCTAATCAATTTTTGTTTCTTGTACTCAGCTGATTCTGCATAATTGCCTTTTTGAACGTTGATCTGTTAGTAATTGGTGTTGGTTATGACAGCAATTTCGGTCTTAATGTCTGTAATTTCAGGCCTTAAGTAGTAACATTTGGAATTATTTTAAAGTTAAATCTGTTTTGTAACGTTCGTTAAAACGTGCCTTTGAACACGACAGTCGTGATTGATCAACTGAATTTTAAAATTTTATTACTTTTTACTCTTTTATTTCATCGAAATAATTTGTATTAAACAAAAAATAATTTTCTTGTTTATAATCGTATTTTGAACATAATCATAAATCTAATTCCTGTAATAAAATTGAAATCACATTTCAAAGATAACCATTACTAAACGTTTCAGTTTAACTGGAATGCCTCGTTATGATGTTAATGTTACATGCATGCTGTTTTGTTTATAGTTTTTACTAAAATTATTGTTTGAATAACCAAAAACAGTGTCGTTTCATTACATCAGCACTCTTTTTTTTTTTTTTTTCCCCCCCCCCCCCACAAATAAAGCCTTGTCCATCTTTATCAGAAGATATTGATGTAAAGGTTAAGAAGAAGCTGAGAAAAAAATGCTTATCAGTCTGTTTTAGCAGATAGGATCAAAGATTTGTTTGTTTATCCCTTGGCCATTGTATCCTAGATGTTAGAAGGAAAATTATATTTTATATAGTACTAGTAGTAATATATAAATATATCAATGTAAATTTTGCCAGCCTAACCAAATCTGGATGTTAATATCCTTAAGGAATAGAAATAATAATAATAATAAAATAAAGATAAAGAAAATTTGTCAGACACATACCTGTGTCAAAGCTAATAATTATACGTATTTTTAAAATTAATATCATAATTTATTCGTTATAAATATTTTAAAATGAAAAATATTTTGGGAGGACACTATAAAAATAGAAATCATGTAAATCATCAACATATTTAAATATTAATATATGATTTTTTCATAAAAGTCTGTTGCTGTCTATTGATGAAATATGGTTTAAAAACTTCATCAGCAAGCGGCAGATTCAAATAATTGTAAAAATTATATAATATGATACATTAGCAGTAATATATATAAATATTTTAAACTTACGTTTTCTTTTTTATATGTGTGTTTAATGTAATATATTAAAATAATTATGTCCCAGAAAATCTATATATTAATTTTTCTTTCTTAATTTTTCTGTAAAATGTCATGTTTTTTTTTTGTTTTTTTTCATTTTCTAATTTCATTTAATTTTAAATTTATATATTTTTTTTGATCTGTAGCTAGTTATGCTTCAGTGTGCACCATGTTTTTGACATATTACAGCTGTATCATAAGTTAAATGTGCAATTTTTTTTTTTCTAAATTTAAATTATTTTTAAGAAAACTGCAATTTATACTTGACACAGAATTTCAGTGAGTGCTTGTGGCTTAAAACAATCACTACCATGAAATCAGAAAATCTCTGAGATTTGATGCAATGAAACGATTCTGACTTCCACAGCTTACTTCAGTTCTTAAGTGCCATTAGAGGAAATTAATACAGAAGAGACAAGATGGCAGGTACATGTAATGTGGTGTTTGTACGTAATATGCACCAGACTGCCAGATTATAAATATATGTGTATAGTAGTTTTATACATGTATATATGTATATATAGATCTCTTTTTTTTTTTTTTCTCTTTATTTTTTGTTATTGTTATAGTGTAGAGATCATATAAATATTCAGTTGGTTAAAAGTTCAGTTTAATCTATCATATTAAATATTAAAATAATGTATGATCTAATCCAGTTCTATAATAGTTACAGTACAAAAATTTGGATTGGTAGAAAGTGAATTAATGCAACGTGTACAAAACTAACAGTTCTCACAAAAGTACTAATTAACATAAAAATATATACATGTAGATAATACGGGTTATGTGTTTTATAAATCATAAAACTTTCAGTCCCTGGTTCAACAATACTTTCCAACTTTATCTGTGCTGGAACTAACAAATGGTCTGAATACATTTTTAATCATTTCCAAATTTCTGGATGTCAGTGAAATCCTAGTGATTTTTTTAAATCTTTTTTTTAAAGTTTCTGGTCCATTTTATTTCTCATACAAGAAGACTGAACATATAGCTTCAGTTATTTTTGAAGACTAACCTTTTTAAACAGTTCTTAATAAGAACCAGAATGTGTTAGGAATATTAAGTTTAAACCCTGTAAGAACCCCACCCTTCTTTTTCGGGATTTTTTTTTTTTTTTTTTTTCCCCTCTATCTCGCGAACATCTTTATTACTAGCTTTTTATAATAATTGTATTTTCTCTGTATCTATGGTGACTGCCTCAGAGGTTACGGTACACTTAATTTGTATAGAACATGGAATTATTTTTGTAATGTTTTCATCTGTCAGGGTAACTTTATGTCAAATATCAGTCTCGTTAGAAACAAGGCTCAAGAGTCATAACTGAATACATGATGGCAAAGTAAGGCTGCAAGAAAGAAGTTCTGCCTAATCTAACGTTTAATTTACTTAACATGAAATCTGTGCCAGGTCAAATTGCTAGGTGAATTTCAAATGATACCAAATTCAGTTAAATATCAAAAAAGAATTGTTATGTCAGCCTTTATTATCAGCAAACGTTGTTTTCTACTAATCTACAACTTTTGGAAAGAAAATACGATAAAAGAAATCACTAAAAATATATTTTTGGATTGTGTAAACTAATAATCAGAGTATATTTTAAAATATTTTTAAAAAATAAATCTTTTATTATAGTATTTATTTAGTCAGTTAAGGAACAAATTAATTATTATTAACAATATCAAGTTCTAAACATTTAGCTCACTATCTGGAATTGAATTTAATTGATAATAAGATAAATAAAAATAAAGTTTAATCTTCGGATTAATTTTATTTGGCTTTTTATTTGTTTTTGGCACAGACCACTATTCGGTGGCCAAGAAATTATAAAATTAATATATCTTAATTTATTATTAATAACATTTTAATTAAGAATATAAAAATATTGTACTTACGAACTGGATTTCTGGCATGTTCATCTAGAGATTAGTTAGACAACTGATGTCTTGCATGGATTACTTTAAATCATGAAATAATAAATTTAGTTTAAAAATAAAACAAAACCTTGCACATACACAATTTTTTGTTGTTTTGTCCACTTCACCGAGGGCAGACACTTGTTTTGCATGATACATATATATATATATATATATATATATATATATATGATTTTTAAAAATCTTGTTCTAAATACATCATTATTATGAAATACAAAAATTTACTCTCATGAATATTCATAAAATTTAATACTATATTTTTTTTTTACTGAATAAATTAACTGAATTTAAAATACGTTTTTAGAAATAAAAAAAAATTAGAAATTTAAAAACAAAGGATTATTTTTTTTGTTAACTTGATTGAGGCAAAAACATTCTTAGTATCTTCTGGCAGTAATAATAATAATATTAATAACAAAAAAATTCCTGTATCATTCTTCGTTCACCTTAATATCAAATTACAGTTTCTGCTACAGCATTAAGCTAACCCAACCATTTGTAGCAATCATTTTTTTAATTTATTTTTTTATATATTTCATATTTTATCTTGCTGTCTTAGCTGTGTCATTTTCTCTCTGTTTTTATTTTTTTTTTATATTATTAATATATTATTATCATTTTTTTTTTTTTTTTTTATTCTTCTTCTACATAATTTGTACCAACCTATTTTCATCTGTCATACCTTGGGGCAGTTTTTGGCTTTCTTCTTAATACCGGGAAATATTGGCTTTCAATAATGGCAGAGGCAGTTAAGACTTCTCGCGAATCTTCGAGGCATCATCATTGTTCAGTGATTTCTGTTCAAAATGGGCTTCCATGTTTAAATAACCACTGAAAAGCTAGATACTAATTGGGTAGCCCGTGGCAGACAATGTCCAAGTGTAGTTGTTGTCTTTTATTTCTTTTTTTTAATTCTTTTTTTTTTTTTTTGTGACATCAATGCAGTACACATGACAAGATGTCATCTTTGTCAGGAAATCCATTTGTGAAATGTTTGTAATAATTTTGTAATGTATATAAATATGACTTTTTAATGAAGACTTTATTATTATTATTATTATTATTTTATTTTATTTTTAATGAAAAAAATCTTCCTGATAATTTAATTTTAAAGTAATGATAAATATTCTTCTGTTTTTTTTTTTTTTTTACCTTTTTCTTTTTAAATATATTGTTTTGTTTGGCTTGTTGGTCATTAATATGTTAATAATGGAAAATTAACATGTTGAATTAAAAAAAAAAAAAATAGAAAATATTATATATATTTACACAGACACATGTTTATTTATTATTAGAGTTAAAAAAAACATTTGGACAAACATTAAATATATTGATATGACAGAATTAACAGAAAAGATTTATGTCACAGTTTATACAATAAATAAATTTAATATACATTGCAAAATGTAAACAGTTGAATGCATTTTTTTTTTTTTATATGGTTATATAATATATGACACACTGAATACATAAAAATCTTTTTAAACAATAAACATAGATCATTATTATAACAAAACAAACGTTAATTTTCTTCTTTAATTTTTTTAAATTAAATACAACACAACAGTTGAGATGACAGTACATAAAAATAAATAAATAAATAATAAAATAAAAATAAAAATAAAAACCAACAAAAGAATGAAGAAGAAAAAAGGACCCTACATTTCGGTGTATAACACATCAAATAATTAAGGAGTGGGAGGGAATCCATATTGGTTATTTTATTCTTGTTATTTATTATTAACAAAGATTTTGTTCCCTGTACAATTTCTTTTGTCAGTTTATTTTTCTTGGGTTCTGCTTTTCTCATAAAAATTTCATTATTCATGTGATATTTTGTAGCTGAACCAAAAAAAAAAAAAAAGAAAAACAAAATTACAAATAAAATTGACAATGTCGTAGTCTTCCTATTTATAATTTTTTTCTACTATCATTTTATTATTGGTAAAGTCTGGTTTGAATAGATAAATAAATAAATAAAATTGCATGGATATATACTAAAGGAATCCATACAGTTTGTTAGAACTACTGTGGAAACAATTAAAATATTTATAAACTTAAAGAACCATCACTTAGCTTTCATCTTGATAGAAATAGTTGCCATAGCGATATTTAGTCAGAAACCTTTTAAGGACAGAAGAATCGACTGTGTTTTTTTTTTTTCTTGAAATTTTAAATTTGAAAAAAAAAAGTATTTTTATATTTAAATATGTTAAATTTCAGATAAAACTAAATTTTCTTTTAGAACAAGAGATTTTGAAGAAGAAAAAAACACCAGAAAAACAACAAAAAAACCCATTAATAAAAGTAAATAAAATGAAAGAAAAAAGAAAATAGACAGAAACAAGAGGGGAAAAAAAAAAAAAAAAGAAATAAAATCTATCTACAGAAACCTGACATTACTTGAATAAGAAAAATGCCAGAAGACAAAGTTGATGTTAGGAATGAATATTTTGATCAATAATTCTTGTAGTTCATATGTCCCAGCACAGCTCATAGACAGACAGTTCTGTTGTGTGGTCTAGATAACAGTATATTTTTGGTTCTCAATGATTAAATGTTGTACCGGTGGGTTGCGAATTCTCATTAAATTTTAATTTTTAATTATTGATGTTTATCGGTATGCTTATATAATAAATTCTTGTTAAAAATTACAAAATCATTAATTATTTATTAATTGATCTTTCTCATTTCTGCTAGCTGGTCGTAAATGTTTTGTTAAATTTTAAAATGATTAATTGTTAATTGATAATTTTTATCATTTGTCCTGGATACTTAATCATTTTTTTTTTTTTTCTTTTTTTTTTTTTCTTTTAATTTTGCACCAAATTCTTGTTAAATTAAATAAATTTATTTTCAGTGACTAAATATTTAACTGCAGCTCAGTTCATAAATTTTAAAATAATTAAAAATTAATATTTTTTATTTTATTATTAAATCCTGAATGTGAATGGGCTGTAAATTCTCATTTTAGATTAAGTGATTAATTATTAATTTATTATTTTTAATTTCTTTTTATATATATATATTTATCATAAACTAATTGATTTAATTAATGTTTTTTTTTGGCAGGAAAAAGATTATCATTAAGTTTTAAAAGTAATAATTGATAACTTAAAAAGTTGATAAATGTCAAAACAGATATTTATGTTGATTGATAAATGTATGTGGGTTATTTTCAATTTTTTTTGGTTTTCTTTTTAAAAAAAAAAATATATATATTTTTTGATATAAAAACAAAGTGTAATATAAAAACAAAGTGTATAATTATTTCTATGATATTTCCTTTTTCAATGGTTATAAATGACTAAATTTGCATTTTGATCTTGGATAGGTGCCTAATAATGATTATCAGCCATAGTGAGATATAATTTATTGTTGATTTTAAAGTTGTTAATATTCTAAAGTATATTTCAATAATTAAATCTACAATGGTGGATAATAATACATTAATATTTTGTTAAATTTAAAAAAAAAAAAAATGTTATTATTAAGGTGGTAGATAATGATAGAAAAATTCCACATAGATTTATTTTTTTTTTTTTTTTTTTTTTTTTTTTTTTTTTTTTTTTTTTTTTTTTTACCTATATCTTAGGCTTAACTTTATTCATATTAAATTTTACACTCATTCATTACTCTTATTTTGAAATGTAGATAAATGACGTATAGATTTTTTTCAGTTATATATTCAGTATATTCTAATATTTTAACTTCTTAATTAGTGTTAGGTATTCATAGACTTAATATTTATTGATTTTAATCAAAAAATTATTGCGAGATGTGTGTGTATATATGTGTTGTGTGTATGTTTATATATGTATATATGGGTCAGTATCGAAGGAGTGACATTTCATAGGCGTGACATAACAAAGGAGTGACATAATAATGGAATGACATAGTGTATTGAAGGAGTGACATAAATAGTATAATTAAGGGATTGACATCACAATGCTGTGACAAAGTACAATTAAAATTTTATTTTGAAAAACCCCCCTAAAATTATTAAAACTATACCACTGAACTGTTAATATATTTTAAACTTTGTTAACAATTCTTTTCTCCACCACTGAAATTATCTTCCATCTCATAGTTGTTTGCATTTCTTGAACTGAAATGAAAATTGTGCTCAATTCCACGTAGGTATTTTGTGAAAAGGAACAGTTCCGTGTCTCCTGATAACAGCTGCAAAATGTTCTTTCTTCTTCTTTGTTAAATTGTTGGATGGTTGTCAAGCCTTTGAGATTTATATCTGAGGTTTCATTCGTTTGTTTATGTCACTCCTTTGAATAGAACCTGTACATAAGTATATGTATCTAATTATACAAATGATAGTATTAACAGATAACAATAACTATATCTGTAGATGACTAATTATAGTAATATTGTGGCTTTATCTTAATTTATTCTGCACCTGTTGCAGTGCACACATATCTATTGTTGTTATATATATGTTTGATATCATTACTTTAATATATAATTTTATTACTTTTTTTTTTTTTGGTTGGTTGGTTTGTAATAAAAACACTGATGTTTTGATTTTTAAAAAAAAATTCCCCTAAGTGTGCATATGATACCATTTATGTGTATTAGATTATATTTTTTTAATTTATTTTTTTTTTATTTATTTATTTATTTATTTATTTTGTTTGTTTGTTTGTTTGTGTGTGTGTGTATAAATTCATCTGATTTAAAAATATTTCATCGTTATTTTATATCAGTTGAATGCTAATAACTGAATTTAGGAAAGCCAGTCAATTATTTTTCTCCGGAGAAAGTAAAGTTTTTAACAAAGATGTAAATATTAACTATTAAATAGGATTGTGTTACAATAATGACAGTGATGACTCACTGCTACTAAAGGTACCTAAAGTAACATGAAATGTATTTATTTATTTATTTTTACTTATTTACAAATTACGAGATTTTCAAAGATTCGAGTCTCACCGTAATATGTTGTTTAAAATGAAGTTGCTGCTGTGAAAATATTACTGGTGGGAGTAAAGTTTATATATTTCTTTATTTTATTATTATTTTTATTTATTTTTTATTAAATTTTTTTATCTTAGGAGTTCTCAAGAAAATATTTTTAAAAAATCCCAATAATAATAATAATAATAATAATAATATGTACTGGGGTTTTTTTTAATTGCCGAAAAACCCCATTAAAATCATTTTTAAAAATCAATAGCTTTCACCTTCCTTTTTGCTTAAAATAATTTAACAAGACCAAAAATATATATATATTTTTTAAACTACTCAAAATTGTTAAAACAGTCATCACTCGTAATGAACTGTGTAGGAGTAATTAGTATTGATAACTTTATTTTAGGGAACTCACATAAATGATTATACTAATGAGTAAGATTTTTCCCATACGCAGGCAGTTATTTCTACATGAGTTCCAATAATGATTATTTTTTAATAATAATCTGTGTTGTTTGTGTATTAATGTGATCTTACTTTATGCATGTTTGGTCTGTTGCTAAATTTTTTATTTCTGCATGTTTTGTTTTTGTGGAAATGTCAACTTCATGCATGTTCTAAATTAATTTTTGTTAATTTGTTTCTACTAATATAATGTTACTAATATTGATAACGTATTGCGATTGAAATTACAATTAGTCGCATGTATGTGTGTGCGTGTATGCATGTATATACACACACATGTATACTTACTTAGATAAAGATGAATGTTAATATATTCTTGTAGAGAAAATTACTCTTCATAAGGCAGCTGGAAATACAAACTACTTTCTTAGACTTGAACGCAAAATCAGTTACTCTGTGTTAAAATGAACAGTACGAAGTTTCAGTAATTTTGTGTAATTATAAGCTGTAACTGTCATTATTGTAGGGAAGTCTTTTTTGTTTTTCTTTTTTTCTTTTTTGCCTAACAGAACTTACACAAGAATACATGATCAAGAGCAGTTGCTCACATCTAATTGTAAATTGTTACTTTCTAGTCATTAACAATAAAAAATTATATATCAATATGAATACATATATGGTTAATACGTGTGCACGTACATACATACGTACATACAAGCACAACTAATTTTAACTGTTACATATATTGCTTCTATAGATAAATAAAATTTAAAAATATCAATAAAAGCTTAATGTCTGCATGATGCTTTTTCACAAAAAGGATTAAAGTTCTTAGTGTGCATGTTTCAGTAAGAAAGATTAAACTGAAAAAAACAACCCCAAAACAATAGTTTTATGACAACTTGTATGTGTCTGTGTTTCAGGTAAGGATGGCAGTAAGGTTACGACAGTTCTTGCTACATCGGGAACAGGACCCGATAAGCCGCAGGAAGTGAGTTACACCGATGCCAAGGTCATTGGAAATGGGTCATTTGGGGTCGTGTACCAAGCTCGTCTTGTTGAAACGTCGGAACATGTTGCTATCAAAAAAGTTCTTCAGGATAAACGATTCAAGGTAACCTGTTTGAAAATGATACTCTCTACGTTCACAGTAAAATATAAAAATATGTTTCTTGTTAATACGTTTAATTCAAAAATATTTATTTTAAAAAAAAGTATTGGTAGTATTTGCCATTTAAATCCTGTGTTGACTGTTATGACGTTTATGCTGTTTGTACAGGATTTAAATGAACTTTTTAAAAATCAAGACATTTAAAGCAAAATTACTGTCAGTTTATCACAAGCTTTGTTGTTTAATGGAAGGTGCTGTCATGTGCAAAAATCTCACACTTTGTAACTGTTCATTTTCAAATAATTATGTTAAGATTGTGCAAGACAAATATTAATTCATTCATGCATGCCACCCAGATTTCAAAATATAGCTATGATTTAAAAAGAATTTTAAAAATAAAATTAAGATTGTATTTTATATTTGTTGTATTGTATATTTCAATGCATTATACATAAATCCTTGATTCAGATTTTTTTTTTTTTTTTTTTTTTTTTATATCTTGCCACCATACCTTGGCACCAAGAAGATGATAAAAAAAAAATTAATTTTGTTAAATAATCGTTAAATAATCATCTACAAAATGTCTTCTCCTCACACAGAATCGTGAGCTGCAGATAATGAGGAAGCTTGAACATCAAAACATCGTGAAACTGAAGTACTTCTTCTACTCGGCTGGTGAAAAGGTAGGGAAGGTGTGTCGCGATATCTAGATTTATATTTTCTGCATGAAACCCTCCTGGTGCTGGATCTTCTGCTGTTTTTGGTTTCGGTGTAAACTTTCTATTGCTATACAATTCCATTTATCACACTCGTATGTATTAATTTGATTAAGTTTGGTTTTTGGTGTAAACTTTCTATTGCTATACATTCAGTTTATCACATTTGTATGTATTCATTTTATTAAGTTTGGTTTTTGGTGTAAACTTTCTATGCTATACATTCCGTTTTATCACACTCGTATGTATTAATTTGATTAAGTTTGGTTTTTGGTGTAAACTTTCTATGCTATACATTCCATTTTATCATATTCATATCTATTAATTTTAGTTCGTTTGGTTTAAACACTTTCTGAGGTTTTTTCTGGTCACCATGATTTTGAAGTCTCTGCTGTCTAATTGTTTAATGTTTTGTCTGATCGTTGTTGTTTTTCACCCCAAGCTTGAATATCATTGTTGTATTTCGGGATTCAGTTTCCCCAAGAGGATTTGAACCAAGATCCTCAGTTTGAGAATGCAAGAATAATAAGAAAAATAACTTTTCCATCTGTAACCCACTGTTATATATTTAGATCACTACTATTGTTGTAAAATCTTTTTCTCTTACCAGTGGTTAATTCATTTTCTGGTCTTCATATGATAAAAACTGTTCTGTTTTTGTACTTTATCTTCTTGCATACTTTTTTTTTTTTTGTTGTTGTTGTTGTTTTTGTTTCTCTGAAACTTTGGTTGCTAGTTGTACTTTTTTGTTTTGTATCTTGCCTCCCCCCCAAAAAGTGGTATGTTCCTGTGTGGAATAAAAATTCAGCTTTCATCTTACTTCATGAAAAGTGTGGTTGATTGTTTGTTTGTTTGTTTGTTTATTTATTTATTATTATTATTTATTTATTTTTTTTTTTTTGTCTGGATGTTGTTTTAATATTTTTTTTTGTTTCTGGATGTTTTTTTTTGTCATATTTATAGTTCATCTGGATGTTGTTTTAATATTTCTTTCTTGTTTCTTCAGTGACCTACTTTTTATGTAGTTGTCATAGCTTTATAGTTCACTGACCTACATTTTATGTTGTGCTTTCATAGTTTTATACTTCAGTGACCCACTTTTTATGTAGTTGTCATAGCTTTATAGTTCAGTTTGATCTGTTTTTAAATATCAGCATCAGTGGTTTTTAGTTCATTGGAATCCATATTTAATTAAGTGGTGTCTCTTTTTATGCTTTATTGCTTTATTTGGTGACCTTTTTATATTTTTTTTTATTATTTTTTATCCCATTGCTCTTTTTTGATAGTTACTATTTTATTCTTGATTCATATGTTATTTTGACATGCTTTAAATTTATGTGTGTTTTTTTTCATTGTTAGTTTGCAGTGTTACTTTTAATGTTTTAAAGATTTGTGATTTGTTATAATTTGAATTTCTTGTGGTAACTTGTTTTAATTAATAATGGTTTATGGCTAACCATGCCCACTCACACCCATTTTCAAATTCATTCTAACAAAGTTCTGTTTAATCTGTCACCTTTCCAAGTCATCCTTCACATTTTTGTTTAAAAATTATTTTTACTAATTATTTAAAACTTTAAAAACACTTGTCTCCTAAAATTTATTGAGCTAAATAGTTAGATCATTGCCAAAATTTTTAATATATCTTGTTCATGCTGAGAATTCAAGGATATCTTCATTTGTGATATCATTTTTTCATAATCCAATTATTATTAAATAAAATTATCTTTACTAAGATATAGCTCATATTATAATATGTAAGATATATATAATAGAATTAAAATTGTCAGCAGTATTGACAAAGACATTTTATTGTATTGGTGATTGTTATACTAGTATTATAAAAATGAGGTTTATTGCATTTTATTATAAGTTACTTCTTTTTTTATTGTAATTGTTATAGTAGTATTGATTTTATTATAATAAAAATGAGGTTTATTGCATTTTATTATAATTTACTTCTTTTTTTTAATTGTAATTGTTGTAGTAGTATTGATTTTATTATTATTACCACAAAATGAGGTTTATTGCATTTTATTATAATTTGATGGATTAAAGTAAATGAGTGCATGTAATTCATTAAACATCTTGTTTTTAGTAGTTAATTTAGTATTTACCAATTATAGCTCTGTGTGTGTGTGTGTGTGTGTGTGTGTGTGTGTGTGTGTGTGTGTGTCTAAATGCCACTGGAATTGATAAAAAATGGATGGATATTTGAGAAGTGTTTTGTTCTGTTGACAGAAAGATGAGGTGTTTTTGAATCTCGTATTGGAGTATGTACCAGAAACGGTGTACAGAGTTGCCCGCCACTACAGTAAATCAAAGCAGACGATTCCCATGTTGTACATAAAGGTAAATATTTCAAAAATCAAAATCTGTGTGTATTTCTCTCTTTCATTTGTGTTTTTTTTAAATCTCTGAGTAATATATTTTCTTATTAACTTCTTCTTTCTTTTTTCTACGTTGATTCTTATCTTTCTTTTTAAAAATGTCTTAATATCTTTGTTTTCATTGTTATTCAAATTTCTTTTATTATTCAAATTATACTTTATTACTATTATTATTATTATTATTATTATTATTATTATTATTATTATTATTATTACTGCATAATTGAAAGAGAATAATGATTATAATTACTAGCCATGTAGCAACTTCAAGGGCTTTCATCAACTTTTGAAACTTATTTTCCAATTGAAAAAGATATTAAAACCTATTAAAACCTTACAAAAATTTTATATGTTCTTTCTTAATGTTTTATTTTACTCAGTAACTTCACTTTACATTTTACTCATTTTCAAATAATTTACACACTTATTACTTATTAGCTGGTTTTAAAACCTATAAAAAGTTATATAATTATCTATATTATGTACATACATTATTTTAATTTTAATGTTTTTTTTTTTTTTATTCTGCAACATTTCTTTATATTCTATTTACGGTATTGATAAATAACTTATATATTTCTGATTTATTATTTTTACGTATAATTATTTACTAAGTATTTTGATTTATATATATATATATATATATATATATATATATATATTTTTTTTTTTTGATGGACCCTTTATTACAAAGAAATAACCAATACTTCTGTCTTGTTTTCAGCTGTACATGTATCAGCTGTTTCGCAGTTTAGCGTACATTCATGCACAGGGAGTCTGCCATCGCGATATAAAGCCGCAGAATTTACTTCTCGATCCAGAAACTGGAGTACTTAAACTCTGTGATTTCGGAAGGTGGGTGCAGCTTCCAAATTAATTATAAATTGTTATTACTCTTACTAATGTATTCAGCTGTACATTTTAATCAAAACTGAAGTCTTTTTTAGTAATTTAAATTGCTATTTAAGTGTTTGTTATTCAGCAGATTTGTGGTTATCAGTAGTTATCTTGGAATACATTAACATATTTAATGATATAAAGATTATATTTTCAAGGACTGTAAATAAACATACTTAATGATGTAAAGATTACCTTTTTCAAGGACTGTAATAATGCCATTAAAAAGTATTCTGATTTTTATATTCAGTTTTTTTTTTTATATATAATTTTTCAGATTATTTTTAAATTATATTTCCAGAAAAGAAAATGAAATGATATGAGTTTTAGGCAGTTACTGTTAGTTATTGTGTGTTGTGTTAAAAAAAAAAAAAAAGATTTTATTTAATTAATTTTTTTTCTTCTTTTTTTTTTTGGTTTATTTTATTTCAATCAGTTATTTTATTTTTTTTTTATTATTAATTATTATTATTATTATTTTTTTTTTTTTTTTTTTTTATTTTTTTTTTTTTTTTTTTTTTTTTTTTTTTTTTTTTTTTTTTTTTTTCTTCATTTTATCATTATTATTTTTAATTTAATTTTATAAGATTTAATTTGACACTTCTGTTTTGATATTAATTTTTTTTCACTTCACTACACTTCATTTTATTTCAGTGCAAAAGTATTAGTGCGCGGAGAACCCAATGTTTCATACATCTGTTCAAGATATTATCGAGCTCCAGAACTGATATTCGGTGCTACAGACTACACATGTCAGATAGGTGAGTCATTTTGAGCAGTGAGCAAGATGTGTGACTTTGCTGAGGGGGGTGGGGAGGGTGAAAACTCTTTGAGTACCCATAACGACTGCTTTAAAACTTACGATTTTGACTTCCCTGTACCTGCTGTGAGTTGTATAGCGATTATAATTTTGATTGTCTCTGAATCTGCCTTCAAAATAAGTTGTTACAGTTTTAACTTAATCTGTGCCTACAGTTACTGTGTTAATGGTTATAATTTTGACTTTACTCGATGACTGCGTAATAGTGACAATTTTGGCTTCTGAAGTTTGTTGTAACTGCTTCAGTGGATACAATTTTGACTTCTGTTACACATACAATTTTGACTTACGTTACGCATAAAGTGACTGATAATGGATATGATTTTGAATTACACTGTACACTGATAACTACTCTTGTGGTCGCAACTTTTATATCCCTGAATGGTCAGTTACTATGGTGACAGCCATAATGGTTATAGTGACCCACATGCACCTTTTGTGTCTGTTGTTAAGGGTACTAGTTGGACTTTACCCCGTACCTATAGGTCTGCCATAGTTGTTAGAATTTTCACTTCCCTTGATCCTATAATGTATCATTATTATCTATTTTTAATCCAGAATTTTTATTTTTTATTTTGGATCTATGGTTATCTATTTTTAATTCTAAATTTAAAAAAAAAAAAATTTATTTCAGATGTGTCATTAATTATCTATGTTTAATTTTTAATTGGTTTTTTGAGATGTATCATAATTATCTATTTTTAATCCTAAATTTTTATTTTCTTATATGTATTGTTTCTATCTATTTTTAATTATAAATTTTTAATTTTTTTTATTTTTTTATTATTTCAGATGTATGGTCGGCAGGCTGTGTCCTAGCAGAGTTGCTTCTTGGCCAGCCTATATTTCCAGGAGACAGTGGCGTGGATCAGCTGGTGGAGATCATCAAGGTCCTGGGCACCCCCACCAGAGAGCAGATTCGGGAGATGAACCCAAACTACTCGGAGTTCAAGTTCCCGCAGATCAAAGCTCATCCATGGACAAAAGTGAGTCTTAAATCGGATTGTAGCGTTTTCCGCGACAATCCTCGTTTACGTTACGACTCCGTAAGACCGATTCTTGTGATGAAATATTTGTCATCAGATCATGGGTTAGAGATGATGATCATTATTTATCATAAGACTTTTGATTAAGCCCACTGCATCATAACTGCTGTTAGGTTAGGAAAGAACAATTTCGTTATTTCGATGTACGTTTTTAATTATTGCACTTCCATACGGCTGAAATGATGATTATTACCAGGCGACAGTTTTATGATTATCATCATAATGATGGATTAAACAAAATGATAATAACTGGCTGCATAGGCAAAATGATAATATTTATGAAAAAATGTACATGCACAGAATGATAATAATTATCATATGGCTGTATGCGAGCAGTGATAATTATTATCGTCAGCGACAGACAGTTGCATGATAATTTGTGAGTTCGCTTGTTACTTTTTTCTGAAGGTTTTCCGACCTCGGACCCCAGCAGAAGCGATACAGGTCGTGAGCAAGCTGTTGGAATATACTCCCTCTGCGCGAATCTCCCCCCTGCAGGCCTGTGCCCATTCCTTCTTCAACGAGCTGAGAGAACCGAACACCAGGCTGCCAAACGGAAGAGAATTACCTCCCCTGTTTAATTTTTCATCTGCAGGTGAGAAAAAAAAAGTCAAAAAAATAACAATTAGTAGTTTTTATTATTATTTTTTATTATTGTTAATTTTTTTATTTATTTATTTATTTTTTTTTTTTTTGTAGAATATTTTTATTTATTATTAAAAATAATCAGAAACATGTTAAATTAATTTAATATTTAATCATCTTATCAGAATTTTAAAGTTAGTCATCCATCTTTGATATTAAAATTAAGTTGGTACAGCTTTTTATGTATATATATGTATACTGAAATTAATAAAATTAGTTCTTTAAGATTAATCAAATCAGTAACAGAAATCAATTTACACCATAGTTCAATTGCTGTTAAAAGAAAATAATTATTTCTAAACCTTTTATTATTATTTTTTAATTAAATTAATTTTATTTTATTTTATTTTAATTAAGATGTTTCCTGATAATTGATTTTTTAAAGTAATGAAAAGCTCCCTTTTTGTTTGGCTTGTAGATCATTCAGATGTTACTAAAGGAAAACTAACATTTTTCATTTTTTTAAAAAGTACTGAATATATATATATATACACACACATGGTTTATTTAACACACTAGGATAGATTTTAAAAAAAGAAAAAATTATATTATCAAATACTAAAATATATTGATAACACCGAATTATTAGAAAAGATTTATATCCCAATGGCATTAAATTTTTTTTTTTTTTTTTTTTCAGAACTTGTCATTCAGCCATCTTTAAATTCAGTACTAATACCTGCACACGCTCGCCCCCCAGGAAGTGAAACGTCTGCTTCAGCTTGTCCTGACACCAGCCTGCCCCCAAACCAGGGCGGAGACGGGTCCCAGGCCCAGGGAGCCACCGCCTCAGGGAACGCAGCTTGAGATTGGCTGATCTGTAGGATGCGTTTTATACATATGAATACGATATGATATGTATATATAAATATATAATATTGTTTACCTATCAGTCACGCAATATTGGTTAACAACTCAGATGTGGTGGAAAAATTCTTTTTAAATTATTGGCCACAGATGATGATTAATTATTATTTTAGTTTTTGTTTTCTTTTTTTTTTTTTTGTCTGTGTGATTATTATTTTTTTTTGAATTATTTCTTTCTGGTTTAATTTTTTTTTTGAATTATTTTTCTTGTTATTATAGTTTTATTTAAAAAAAAAATGTTTTGACTGTGGTTCAGAAATTTGTGGTCACAAACATTGTGTACTGAAAAAAAACAACAAAAAAAAAACAACTGAAAAAAGGAAATTAAAAAAAACAATTTGTTTAAATTTTTAATTTAAAAAGAGGAAAAAGAAAGGAAAGAAAAAACAAACATTTAAAGGGAGAGAACTCTTGTGAAAAAGAGAAGAGTGATTTGTGTTGTGTGCTACAGACACAGTAGCGTTTTGGATACTGCCTTCATGTATTTTTTTGTTTTTTTTTTTTTTTTTTTACTTTCCCGTTTAACCCTTTTAACCGTCGAATTCAGCTATGGATAAAAATAGCCTGTGGATGATGTAACAGCCTGCCTTTTGAAGTGACCGCGAAACAGGTGAAAGGGTTAACGAGATACCACACTACATGAATCGACTGCATATAAATACCATTTATTTTTTAACCTGCCTCAAAAGTTCCGGTTTTTGAGGGATGATGTCTGTGTGTTACGTGTTATCATTGTTATCTTGTACAATTTTTTTTTTTTTTTTTTTTTTTTTTTTTTAAACCATAAATTATGTCTTGGTTATTTGAAAATATCGTTTACTTTGCATGCAGTAGGTATTTTTTTAATTTTTTTTTTTATATATATATATATATATTAAAAAAAAAAAACTGTTTTGTCAACTTTGTCATTGTGTTGAAAAATGGTTGAAAATTTCAGTGCCGTTTGTGTACAACTGGATTAATAAGAAATTTTCTAAGTCCTGTTCCATAATATAATTGTAACTGTTTGCCCTGCTCATAGCTGAATTTTAATTTTTTATTTTTTTTTACTTATTTATTTAAATATTTTTTTTAATCAAAACAACTGAATGCTTTAGTACTCATGTCCATTGTTCACAGCTGAAAAAGGTTTAACAAATTTTAGTTTCTCAAAAATCAGTGCATTTGCTGTTGCTGTTTCGCATTAGTCATAGTTGATAAAGAGTCAAAAGCATATTTATGCATGGAAAAGCAATCCATTTATTATAGCTTATTGCATTGGTCATGGCTCATAGGGGGTTAACAAAATTTTGCATCTGGAAAAGGAATCCATTTAATATATAAGCCTTTTCTTTTTTTTGCAATTTGTTAATTATCATGTACCTCAAAAGCAGTGTGCTTACTATAGCAAGCCTTTTGCAATGGTTGTGGCTGGTAAAGGGTTGAATAACCATTTTTTCTCAGAAGATTAGATCCATAGATAGATAGTGTCTTTGAATTGGGTTTTATGTTTTTAACCGTCAGATTAAAATATCCAATTCAAAATTCAGTCACACTGAGTAAAATAAAATCTTTTTAGATGATGGGTCTTATTCAAGATAATTCATCTTTTTCGTCAGTTAAAAGAAAATGATCTTTATGATGATTTTTTTTTTTTAAAAGCAGTAGTATATAAATAAAACTTAAATTCATGAGGATTTTGAAAGCTGTATGTAAACAAAATATATATTTATGATAATGTTAAAAGCAGTGTATAAGTAAATTTTAAATTCATGATGATTTTAAAAAGCAGTATATCAATAAATATTTATGATAATTGTTTTTTTTTTTAAAATGGAAAATAGGTTAACTGTACGTCTACAGTTATGTTGTGGAACTGGACTTTGTGCCATTGTGCAATGTTTTCATAGTTACGATGTTCTCACTTAGTTACGTCTGCTCATGGCGTTACATGTCTGATTGTTGTCTAGAGTTGTCTGCACTTGTTGAACAATAAGGCTTGAGATAAAAAAAAAGGGTTTAAATATTTTTAAAAGCCAGATAACTGGAATGTTTTTTTAACTTAATTAGCTAACAATCGCAGTGTTTTTTCAAGTCTAAAGAAATTTTGAAATGAAAACATCATTTTATTGCTTTTTTTTTAATTAATCCAAATTATTTGGGAGGATAATTTATTAGAAATTCGTTTCCTAGATCATTTGGAAAAATCATTTGTTGTTATCGTAATACAATTTACAAAATTCTCAGTGTTAATGTTTATTTGAAATCTCATTTATGAAAATAAAATCTGTTTTTGGCCTATATATATATATATAAATATTATTTTTAAATTTTCGTTTGGCACTAAATGCAGATTAAGCCTTTGGCAACCAACTTAAAACTTTACTGTCCTCATTTATTCATATTTCTGCAGTGTTGTTGGCAAATGTCAAAATTTTATTAACTGTTTTTTTTTTTTTTTTTTTTTTTTTTAAATGTCATTTTTGTCATGTTAATCTTAGATAGTTGTGTGTGTACGTCTGTACGTCTTTGTGTGTGAAAGAGCAAGTAGATTGTGTTATTTTTTTTTTTTTTTCTTGTTCTCGTTTTTTTCTTACTGTAGACTATTATATAAGCAAAATTCTTTTAAAATTATCGTACGTTAAATGAACTTGTATATTTTTTTGGATGTATGAAATGTCACTGCGTTCCAGTATTCTGGGGTTTTTTTGGTTTTTTTTAACTGTACAGAAAAAAAGTTTCAGAAAACCTGAAGTAAGTTTACTGTGTAATTTCTGTAATTTCATTTTGGTACTTGTCAAATATATAACAATTTTTTAGTTAATTTTTAATTTTTTTTTTAATGTTTATGTACTGCAGTGGAAAACCAGCAATAATTCAGTGTTATGGAAACAATTAAGATTCTTTTTAAAATAATCCTTTTTTTTAAATACATTTTTAAGTTAAAAATGTTCAATGAATTAACTAAATTTTTATTGAAACGAATAATAATAATTATTATTATTATTATACAGCAGTCTGGAAGAGTTTGTAAAGTTTATTTTGTCAGTTTTTTAAAGAAAAGCTGTATCTTTTGGTTTTGTTGTAACTAAACTGAATTTGCAGGAAAATAATAAACAGTTGTTTTCAAAATTTAAAACTAAAGAACCCAGATAAAAAAAATATATAAAAAATAACAAATAATAATAAATAGCTTTAAAAAGAATTTAAAAAAATAAAAAGTAATAATTTTGTGATAATACATTTTTTTGTAATTTTATATTGTACAAGTGTTTATTTTTAATTACTATTATTATTATTATTATTATTATTATTATTATTTTTTTTTTTTTTTTTTCTTTTTTTTAAAATGAAAGTTCTGTTCTGTTAAATTTAAATAAAAAGGAAATGTTAATTTTTAGTTTAATATTTTTAAAAGTGCGTTCCCTTTGTGGTTTTCATTTGATGATTAAATTTTATTGCAAAATAAACAAAATACTGTTTTGGAAACAATTTATAAAAAGTTTATAAAAGAAAATTATTAAAAAAAAAAAAAAAAAAGTTTAAGGTAAGAATTAAATAACAACTTTATACCTAAACAATAACAAATTATTATTTTCTATAACTACGTATATTAATTTCTTTGTTACCGTCATAACTTTCTTTGCTTATTTATTTATTTATTTATTTATTTATTATTAAAGGGGTAAATGATACAGATGTACTTTTTAAATTATTATTATTGTTATTATTATTATTATTGTTACCATTATTATTATTATTATTTTATTAAAGGGAGCATGATGCTGTATGGTTTTTCAGAAAACTGGTTTTAATTTGTTAGAAATGAGTGTGCATGTGTGTGGGTTGATATTTTAGAAATTAACTTTTTTCTTCTGTTTTTTTTTTTCAGTGTTGTTCATTCAGGTCATTTAATACTATGTTAATTTTTATGTGAAATATGTAATTAAATTTAAAAAAAAATCAATATGGCAAAGTTAAAAATAAAATAAAAAATTAAAATTTTGTTTCTGTTAATAACAGTGATAATAAACCTGGGTAGTTAAAATAATTCAGCTTGAGTCATTTTGAAGCATCTCATGAATATTCATCAGCTAACAGACATGAATATTCATCAGCTACCAGACATGAATATTTTATTTATTTATATTAAAGGGAACCAGTCACTGATTTTGTTTTTTTCTTTTTTAATTAAACTGTTTTAAAAATTTTATTTAGTGTTTTTTTTTCTTTTCTTCTTCTTCATCTTTTTTTCTGTTAATAAACAGATAATAATTGCATTAAAAAAAAAATAAAAAATAAAAAAAATAAAATAAAAAAAATAATTTACAAAAAATCTTAACAAAATCATAAATAAATAACATAATTTATATTTTGATAATTTGTAGATATGGGAATGGTACAGTTATATTGTTTGTTGATAATTCATATTTGTTTATTATTATTATGTTATTATTATTATTATTATTATTATTATTATTATTATTATTATTATTATTATTATTATTATTTTTCAAAATATTTCCTTATTTACTTATGTTAAAATTAATTAATTATTTATTTATTTATTATTTATACTGATGAGGAAAGATTTATTTTATTTTTCTATACCAACATTTCAGACTTCAATTTATAATTTTACTTATTTATAGAAATAAAACCAGTGACTGATTTTCTTAAGATTGTTTCATCATCCTTTACACTGCAAATAAAAAAAAAAAATAAATAAAAAAAATATCTCATAAACAGGAAAACCCTGATATCACAACTTGTATAGAGAAATGCAGAGAAAAAGAAGAAAAAAAAAAATTTGGGTTAACATTTAAGTTGAACAAGTACATTATTTTTAATGTTTAAAGAAATATATAGATACTTCAATTTTAGAATGTTGAAAAGATTTTATTTCAATTTAATTTTTATTATTTTATTATTTTATTTATTTATCAAGTTGGAAAAAAAAATGAAAATGAAAAAATAAAAGCCTACAGATGCTAAATTAGACACTTCATTATTTTTATTTTTGTTAACTTTATTTATTTAAATATTTATTTATTATTATCATTATTAAAGTCAGCTTTTAGTCCCCATCTCTCTCTCTCTCTCTCTCTCTCTCTCTCTCTCTCTCTCTCTCTCTCTCTCTCTCTCTCTCTCTTTCTCACACACACACTGATGAAAAATTTAAAAGAAATCAAAGATTTTCTTCATCTAGTCTATACATTTCTCTAAAATATGAAAATAGAATTCGAAAGATTCCCATACTAAATATCACATTATCTGAGTGGTAGGGGGGGGGGGAAACAAAACGTGAATCTGTTGCAAGTGATAACATAAGTTGATGAACAAAAACTAAAATATTAAGAAATAATTACTTGATAGTAGACAAAGGGAAGATTCCCTCCTCCGAACGATTGAGGACCCCCCCACACACACACACACAAATATTTCTGTCCTTTGTATAGAGACAACACGTTGCTGAATGACGTCATCTGTTTCTAATGTTACGTATTCAGTTACTGCAACTCGCGTATTCTTCATTTCGGTCATAAATAATTAAAAACGTGAAATTAAGGCAGGAAGAAAAATTATTAGAAGAAATGAAGAAGAAGAATTTGAAAAATATCACGAGGAACTGAAGACCGTATAGTGGTACAAAATGGTTCGGTTTTATAATTTCAAGCTAGCAAAAGAAGTGTTTTGTGATAATGACCTAGTTTCGTGTTGCTCTGATTGAAGTTATTTACCAACGAAAACTTTTCTCTTTATTTTTCTGAATAATAATAATAATAATAATAATAATAATAATAATAATAATAATAATAATAATAATAATAATAATAATAATAATAAATAATAATAATAATAATAATAAATAAATAAATAAATAATACGATAACAACTACTACAATAACGATTAAAACCAGCAGCAGCAACAAGAGTAATAATATATTACAAAAATATCACAATCAATATCATCGTCATTACCAGACAATAACGATAATAATAATAATAATGTAAAAATTTGGTCGTTGTTTATCGACAAAATTGCAATAAAACACGAACTAATTTCCAATAAGGCTAACAGACGAATAAATGCTGCTTTCATCATCATCATCGACAACAGTAACAACAACAACAACAGCATCACCAATAAAAACACGACATTAACCAAGATTAAAAGATAGAAGTTTTCTAACGTAAAATTCGCTACTTTTTCTTACGAACAATTCACAGAACGCCTGCTATAAAAACCTACTTGATACACGACTTCGGTTCAACAACCAGGTGAACCTTTGGTCCGTAAATTAGGCCTTCCGCTATGACGTAGATTGAAATGCTTGAGGCAGGTTCGAGAAGATGGTTTAATCAATGTCTGAGATAAAAATCGATATTAGTTAATGGATCAGATTACATGTAGTATTCGGAGACAATGCCATCTACGTCAAATATTTCTGAACAGTAATTTCCCCCTTTTCTCCAGTCTTCAGGATGAAGAGGTAGTTTTATATTTAAAAACCGAGTTAATTAGGGATGGACACAAATTTGATTTGAAAGTGAAACGAAAAATCCTTTTAACGATATATCACATTATGCATTAATTGCTTGATAGAGTTAGCTTTGTAATAGCGGTATTTAATCTATATTTACAGAGCGGAAACCCGATTTCTGATAGATGGGTTATATTATATTAGATTGGTTATGGGAAGGTATATTTAGGTACTCCATACACATTGCAGTTATTGTAATAATAACAATAATAATAACAATAAAAATAACAACAACAATAATAATCATAATAATAATAATAATAATAATAACAACAACAACAACAATAATAATGATTAAGATGAAGTCGACAGTGATGCAGCTTTGCAATGATGATGATGATTATGATGATGACAACGCAACGATACTGCCACTAGAACTGCTACTACTACCACTATTACTACTACTACTATTACTCCTACCAATACTACTACTAATGATAATGATAATGATGACCATAATGAAGATGACTATAATGATGATGATGATGAAGACACGGTGACGTTAGACTACAATGATGATGACAACGCTAAAATTCTGCCGTTACTACCACTATTACTACATGTACTACTACTACTAATGATAATGATAATGATGACAATGATGATCATAATAATAGTAATAATAATAATAATATACAAGTGTTTTTGTCCGTCCTTTTTTTGTATATTTATTTGTTTATGTGTATGAATCCATAAATAGACGTTCTGAAATAAGCAGCTGTTTTATATATATATATATATAGATAGATTTATTTGCTAACACTAACATGCAGTCATGAATCTTATATTAGTATATTTGTAATTATATAATTAATTTGTAGTTAATAATAATAACCATAGTTGCTGAAATGTACATTCATTTATTACTTATAAATAAATATTTGTTCTAGTTACATTAAACTCGCACGTTATGATCAGTGAATTTTTATTTTATTTTATTCCTACAAAAATATTTAATAAATTTTTAAATTAATAAATATTTAAACAAGAGCGTATTTATACCTCTCAGATGGAAATTGTATTCATTATTAAAAAGAGCTGTAGTAAAGAAATACAAAAAAATAAATAAAAATAAAACAAATTAATTAGTTAATAAGTACGTACGTAAGCAAGTAGGTAAATAAAACAAACAAATAAATAAATAGAAAAACCACCATCCAAACAATTAGAAAATAATTTATTAAAAAATAATAAGCATCATCAATCAGAAATTTATATAATAATAATAATAATAATAATAATAATATACAAATGTTTATGTCCATCCTTTTTTTTTTTTGTATATATATTTGTTTATGTTATAAATATTCATAAGGCTAAATTGGAAATCGTTTAGTCATTTCAGAATATACAAGGAGAATCTATTGAATTTGGTTTACGTTAACTTTCGTTTTTTTTTTTTTTTTTTTTCCCCAAGCCACAGACTACGACTCTGGTCGAATCTTCATCTTGGTAGATTTCAGAGAGTAGTAATAACCCTTCCAAGTCTTCCACACAATCCCATTACCGAGCACCGGATACCGGCCTCGCTGATACAGACCGTTGAGGTTCGAGTCGAGACAATCGGCAAACCACCAGCCTCCGTTAAACATCTGCGCACAACTTCCTGTTTTCAAATCGACGTCGAGGTCTCTGGTGGAAAAACCCTGTCCGTTGTGTCTGCTCAGACTGTCACCTGAGTGAGAGATCGAAGAAAGAAGTGTGTGAGAGAGAGAGAGAGAGAGAGAGAGAGAGAGAGAGAGAGAGAGAGAGAGAGAGAGAGAGAGAGAGAGAAATAGATAGATAAGAACAAACTGAGATTATAAAATATCCGTATAATGTTAATGTAAGGGGAATAACTGTGGAAGGAAAAGTACAATAATTCAAAGCCATTATTTCCCCTGCTTACTCTTATTAGCATTGTCCTGGGATTAATGTAAAATTAAAAGGAAAAATTGTTTTTGCTTCAGTACTAAACGAATTTTCGCTGAATTTCAGAAGAGTGCTGAATGTAACTTATATGATGTATACCAAAATTATAAGTAAATTTAAAGCAGAGGAAATAAAAATGTAAACTATAAGTAAACACAGACGTTGAGGAAACAAATATTTGTGATAAAGTCTCGATACTAAACTGAACTGAACTGAAATCGTTTGAGACGCACCGAATTGGAAAAAGTCTAACACTGACGAATCCTAACATGAATTAATTTTTTAATTTTTCTTTGGTTTGAACAGTTTTCTGTTATTTTCTTTATATATATATATATTTTTTTTTTTTTTTTTTTTTTTTTTTTACCTGCGGGTCCTTCCCGCCACGTCAGATGCAGTGTGTAGAAATCTGTGGCGGAGTCCACGGAGAAGTCGTCGTACACGGCGTGGCTGACGTTCTCTTCGAAATCCTCCAAGTCCACCTGCAGCTGATACCTTCTCTGACTCGTCAGTCTGTGTAGCTGTTCATTACCTGTAGATGTAGGAAACAGTGAGAGAGAGAGAGAGAGAGAGAGAGAGAGAGAGAGAGAGAGAGAGAGAGAGAGAGAGAGAGAGAGAGAGAGAGAGAGAGAGAGAGAGAGAAATATAATATTCATATATTGTAAAAAGAAATTTGTATAGACAAGCAAATAAATTGACAGTGAAATAGATATACAGACGTGTGTGTGTGTATGTATGTATATATATATATATATATATAACGCTTTGAATACATAGAGAACGAAAAAGAGAGAGAGAGAGAAATAGAATAATATTCATATATTGTAAAACGAAATTTGTATAGACAGGTAAATAAATTGACAGCTAGCCAAATAGATATACAGACGTGTGTGTGTGCATATATACATATATATAACGCTTTGAATACATACAGAGAGAGAGAGAGAAGTTGTACATGTGAATGTATGTCGCTGTTTGTGAGGGTCTGTGTGTGTCTGACAGTTTAGAACACACACACTTTATAAATGTCTATCACTATGGATACTTGCCTAACCAAAACTCGCCAGTAAGACTTCCAAATCCTCTCTGATATTCAGGCCAAGATCTGTAGAAGTTTCTGGAACCAGATGTTCGTCTTTGAAAAACCTAAATAAAGAAATCTCTAACCTTCAACGTTCTCATTTGAATTAAAAATATTTACGTTCGTTGCACACGTAACAATACTCTTAGAAACTGTTTTTGATCAAGCAGGTATTAAGAAACAACTGCTGACGAAAACTAGCGTGTTTAAACACGTACATCTTTTTGTTCTCGATAATAATAATGACAAAACTGTTTAATTTAGAAACATATCCATTTTTAATTTTGTGTGTGTGCGTGTGTTTGTGTGTGTGTGTGCGTGTGTGAGTGGTTGTGTGCATTTGTGGATGTATTACAAAAAACAAAATTAAAATAAAAAATATGATGAATTAATAAACCAATCAGAAACGCTCTTACAACTGTCTCTTGCAAACAGTCAAAGAATGTCTTATGTGCCTTGCACATATATAAGCTAAAATATTAATACCTGGCCAGTGAAATACTTCTTAGTCTTTTCAGGTTTGTAAGTCGCGAACAGCGCTATAACTTCGGCAAGATTAAGGTTTTAATAATGCTATCAGTGATGTTAGTGCGAAAGAGTGGAATGTTATACTGACAACGTTTCACACTTACTAGCCAGCCTGAGTCACCGCCTGACAGCTCACAGTAAACTTCCAAAGCGCGTCCGCTATCTTGTGGCAAAATTGTGTAAACCCCGTCTGAGGTGTTTCCCTGCATTTTGACGTCATAACAGTCACGTGGTAGTCGTTTCTCTGAAACAGGCAACTCGAAATGAATAAATAAATATTATTTAACATATATATATATATATTATTTTTATTTCTTTTGTTTATTATATCTGTGCAGAGAGAGAGAGAGAGAGAGTTAGAGAGAGAAAGAGAAATAAAAAAAAACCATCAACAATAACAACGACATTAACCTAGGTTTTCTTTTTAAAACTTGGACTGTTACTTCTTGCTCTCTCTGAGGTCCGCGTAACCTCTCTTTCTCTTTCTCTCTCTTCTCTCTCTCTCTCTCTCTCTCTCTCTCTCTCTCTCTCTCTCTCTCTCTCTCTCTCTCTCTCTCTCTCTCTCTCTCTCTCTCTCTCTCTCTCTCTCTCTCTCTCTCTCTCTCTCTCTCTCTCTCTCTCTCTCTCTCTCTCAAACGCATACGCCAACCCACCCACTCACACACCCCCACATTGCTTTACACTCAGTAAACCTCATGATCTCAACACTGTCATAAAGAGAGGTGACATTCCACCCGATCTGTCTGTGTGTTTGTCTACAAAGGTCAGATAAGTGAGACAAGAGTTGGAGACGCTTTTCAGGACCTGATATTTATCATTTGTCTTTGGTTGTCGATTACTTCACGCCATCGAAAATACCACAGATGTCGTTACACTATGATCAGTTTTTGTCTCTCTCTCTCTCTCTCTCTCTCTCTCTCTCTCTCTCTCTCTCTCTCTCTCTCTCTCTCTCTCTCCCAACATTTATATAACTTTTGGTGGTTTTAATCCAAAGTCTAAATTGTCAAACAGCAGAAATTCATGGGATCGCATCTCTATACATAACAAATATATAACTCTCTAATGTGGTAGTCAGTGTCTGTTGTATTTTATTTTATTTCATTTTATTATTATTATTATTATTATTATTATTATTATTATTATTATTATTATTATTATCACTACTATTATTCACATACACACACACACAAAAACACACACACAAACACACACACACACACACACAGACAGACAAACAGAACTACTTACCGGTTTTATTAACAGGTTTGCCCATCAGCGTGGTTTTCTCTTCCAAATCACGAATGAGAATTTCGATTTTCTCAAATCCATCATACATTATTTTTGCGCACCCCGGACTGCAAGGTCTGATGCTCCTAGTTACTAAGGCGGAATTTAAAATTACCAACAAAAACAAATGGAGAGTCATTTTCGGGAACAGCAAGTTGCAAAAAATGAGAGTAAATTTTGTTCAGGTTCGTTTTAAACATTTTGTGAACGGAAATAAAATGTCAGATGAAAAATATTTACATAACTGGCTAATTTCACGAAAACAAACTTCCCAAATTAATTACGTCGGCGCGTAAGTCATTCGATTTATTTGGCGGGTGTCTCCCGTATGGAAACTAAAGGTGCGGCCACACTGAACGATTGGTACATTTATTTTAAGTAGACGCTTTCTCGTGTGAGTTTTAAAACATCACTGACCAAACTGTAAAAAAACATTCATTTTAGTTATCAACGGAATTATTCAAATTAAAAGTTTATCGCAAATAATGTATTTTTATTGTTTATATTTCAGATTTGGGATACGATAGCGGAACTAGAATTTTATTTATTTATATATACAAAAATAATACATAAATTAATTAATAAAAATGAATGAATGAACGCGTCTGCGCGCGCGCGCACGCACACATACACACAAAACAGGTGTTTTTCAACATGTTTAATAGCATTGTTTTTACAAATAAATATGCATAGCAACATTTGTCAATGCAATAAGCACACACGAAAAAGATTAATTAAAACATAAAACTGTCAAATTTGTATTTTTATTATTATATTTATTTGAATTATCTAAACAAAATATTTAAAAAATTGTTTACTGAAGAATAACCGAATTATCTGAAGAATATGTACTAAAGATTGCTTATTATTATTTCTGCTAAAAATAATTTCAATTATTTCTACTAAAGATTATTTGAATTTTTTTCACCAGTGTTATCTCTATTCAAGATTATGCAAAGTATTTCTACTGAAGATACTATTATTTTTATTTTTTATTTTTTTAAATTTTTTATTATTATTATTATTATTATTATTATTATTATTATTATTATTATTATTATTATTATTATCTCTAGACAGAATAGAGGAGAAAGCTCTCTGCAGTTAAACATTTTAAGTCGATGATTAGATGAAGTAACAAATTAAATCTAACTCAAGAACATTAATGAATATCTAGTGGAATATTATTTAAATGACTCATGTAGAATATCTAGAAAATATCTCAAATCGAATATTAGATTAAAGTATTGGCAGATTAGATGAAGTAATTGCGACTTAGGATTAACTAAATAGCATCTTTAGCTGGAACGTTGAAGATTTACGATGATCGTAAAAAATGACGTTGAAATTTACGATGATCGTAAAAAATTATATTTATATTTACGATCTTTTTTTTTTTTTACACTTGATTTGCGTCTGTTGATTTAGTTCTTGTAGATGATTGTCTGGGACTCTTACGACAACAAAGTAACTTCAGCCCGTTTCGAAATCGCGCACCGAACAAACAATAATAGACAAAGTTTACAGCTGAATTAAAGGTGTAAAAAACATTGGCCGTGAGGGTCAGTGTTGGGCAAGCCGCTGGTTTGCCTTCTCGAAACTGACCCACAGAGTCCCAGCAGAACAGTCTGTCCATCTGAAACAACAGCAGCGTGACGCAGAACGTGAATATTATCAACAACGTCATGCGAGTTATCTTGTCGACAACCTCCGATTTCGCTCCGGACACGGCGGAATTTGCCGAAGTTAGCTTCCGCGATTTTTGCCACAACGTGACGAGAATGGCCGTGTTCAGAATGACCAGAGCCACAGCTGGAAGAATGAAAAGGAAAACTACCTCCATGTACACCATGTATACAGGATTGTAGAAGAAACTGACCTGCGGAGAGAAATTTCTTTCAAAATAGACGAATTTGGTGTAATTGTCGACGGGGTCGTACGCGATTTGAAGATAGCCCTGGAAAAACCTCGGTAAGTCGTACACGATCGAAACGAAGAGGATCGCGAAGCCTCCGATCTTTGCCGATTTCGTCGTGCACACGGTGACGGCTTTGAACGGAAAGAGAATCGCCACGAACCTCTCGGCTGCCAGCATCACCGTCGTGTAGATCGATCCAAAATGGCCGATGAACTCCATGGGTCGAAAGATGGCGTTGACGGGGACCACGTACAAGCCTGCGAGTCTGCCGGGGTCGATGAACTGTTTCAGGATGTGTCTCATGGTCAGAAAGAGAAGGTGTCGAAGGAGAATCAGCGAATCGAAAAACGACAGAAATATCAGCGTGGTGCTGTTGCACGACTTCATCATCGACGTCGACAAAACGCAGACGGACAGGCCGTTACCAAGGAGACCGAAGATGGCCACGCACGACCCGACTATGTTGAGCAAAAAATGATGAAGGAAGCTGAAGTTTCGAATTTTAGGGTTTTTCGTTGTTCGGTTGTTACCAGCGGAACAATTGGTGGTGCTCAGATCGTCAGTAATCAAAGGAGGTTCCACGCAAAGGTTTCCTTTGCTGTTTTTATCCTTCTGACGTAGTAAAGTTAGCGTAGGTGACGTAATAATTTCTCTAACCGTCTGTGACGTAATCAGATCTAAATTCCACGTGTTTGTTTGCCGAAGATTCTCTGATGATGTAATTTCACTAATCTCTGACGTACTCGTTTTTCTGACGTCAGCAGACACGGTAGTTTTTCTCATATTACTCGAAACAGTCGTTTCTTTTACATCATCTGACGTAGTAGTTTCTCTGACGTCACCAAACGTTGTGATTTCTCTTACGTCACCACCCGTATTTGCGGATGGCGTACTTTCCGATAGTTTAACGAGGGTAAAAATCAAGACACAAATAAACCTAGCCATCATCTGACAGAGATACTATCTGTATAACTTTTATTAACACAGTAATGTATTTATAATAACATGCAGTCTTCTCATACAGTTTTACATTCCAAAATCGTAGATAAGTATTAAACACGAGGACTAAATATTAATCTTGTTTCCCCAGTCAAGTTAATGAAGTTACAATAGAACAGTGTTTTTGGTAGTTAGAGAGTGATCATTTTGAAGGAGATGTATTACTAA
Source organism: Chrysomallon squamiferum (assembly GCA_012295275.1). NCBI lineage: Eukaryota > Metazoa > Mollusca > Gastropoda > Neomphalida > Peltospiridae > Chrysomallon > Chrysomallon squamiferum. The sequence continues at coordinate 9,649,225 of CM022676.1, forward strand.
ATAATCGGGTTTTTGTTGCTGCTGCTGTTGTTGTGTTGTTGTTATTTTGTTTTATATATCTGATCGAGACGTTGCCTTCCTCGTCGATGTCCACGCCTAATTATCTGAAATGATATTAAACCAAAATTGGTGACACAACAAGAATTTATTTGTCTTTATTTAGGGATGGGAATTATATAAAGTAAATATGCAATATTTTGGTCTTCTAATAACTATTATCATAAAGAGTTTATATTTTTTTTCTTTCAGTAAATATTAAATAAAATATATATATATATATATATATTATATATATATATATATATATATATATATATATATATTATAACTTCTAAATTGTTAACATTTAAAAAAAAAAAAAGAGGGAAAAATAAATAAATAAATAAGAAAGAAAGAATAAAAGAAAAAAAGATTTCCTACCTGGATGACCGAATCCTGAACGTGTTTAACACAAAAACAGGTGAAAATTCTAGGATTGTCAAAACAATGTTTGAAAACATTTATTCTTAATTGAAACATTTACATTTATGCTAATAAATTATGATTAGAAGGAAATCAGAGCTAAGTATTCGTACAATGATTAATGACAGGGTTTGTATTCCTCATAAACGAAACAATGAAGGAAGGAAGGAAGGAAGGAAGGACTACAACAAACATTTTACTTACTAGTAACATGCGCTCAAATTACGCCCTCCGTTATTGTTTCCGGTTTCTCGTATTTTCGTGAATAAAGAGTTTCCGAGTTCTGTTGTTTTTACGATAATTTCTCCCTACGAACTAATAGCCTCGTTCTCGCTTCGTTTAACATTCAGTAAACAAACCTCAGCTAAAGCGTTTGTAAACACATTTACAGATATTACTTGGGGCTATCATCACAACATCGGCATCATAACCATCGTTGTCGTTACTGATATCGTTATTATTGTGACAGATGCTATTGTAAATAAATAAATAAACATAAAGAGATCACATACATATATATATACATACATACATACATATATACATATGCACACAGAAATATATACATACAAACATACGTATAGACATATACATACACATGCATACGAATACATAAACCCATACATACAAACATACGTACGTACGAGTTTACATACATATATACATACATAAATGCATATCTACATACAACTATACACACATACATAAATATTACACATACATTGACACGCGCGCACACACACACACACACACACACACAAACATCCATTTCTACACTATATACACGCTAATGACAATTTTTTTTGTTTTTCCCCGTAATCTTTAAACTAACTGATTAAATTACACAAGTGGTTGATTTTATTGGTTTGTCAATTGATCCGGCGGAGCATAGTTTGGAACAGGAATTCGAATTTAAGTACGAACAAACAGTCTAACATAACGCAATTTCAAAATTGATTATCTTATTCACTGACACCATCCTTTCATAAAAATAAATCAACTGACAGTTATTACATGTAGTACAATGTACATGAAACAAATATTGTTTAGAAACACGTACATTTTATGACGTTATATATAAAATTAATATTGACTTGATAGTGACGTCAGACTTTTGAAGTGACGTCATTTTACTATCTTATATTAAAAAAAAAATGAATTTGTTAGAATACAGAGTTTATGATAAATATGCATGTATATATGTACCAAAAAGAAATAATAACAAAATATTTTTGTTTCGTTATTTAGAGTGGGTTTTATCTTGAAACCATCTCACTACAAAATTTTTTAAATTTCATTGTTTACACTAGTCAAACTGCGGCCCGAGCGGGTTTCTGAGCGGCCCGCGTAATTTCACAAGGAAAATAACGTTAATTCAAATTTTATAAAATGAGTCTATATTGTCATCTACTAATATACAAAAACACATGTAATTTTTCTTATTATTGTAACAGTTCCTGAAGTTAATGAAAATGAAAAATTTCTTAATATAAACTCTTCATAAAAACACAATTTTGACTAAATTAGTACCTGCGGCCCGCCTGGGAATGAGCCATGTCTTATGTGGCCCTTCTCGAAAAAAGGTTGCCCATGCCTGGTCTAGACGTTGGTTTTATTCAAAAAACGAGAAGAAATGCGGATTACAAGAGGCTCAGTCTATGTGGACTTTTTTGTCTCACCCATTTCGCTGAAAACGAGGTATCATATACGTCGTAATTGTAATCGTTACAGTAACTGATCAGATTAGAGTTCATTTACGTTTTAAATTATTTATTTATTTATTATTCTTTTTTGCATTTAAAATAATAAATCTATCAAAAAAAAAAAAAAAAAAAAAGAAGATTCATATAGCACGAATAAAATAACAACTACAGTATTAAAAGACACATTTCTTTCAAATCCACTTTTTTTAACATAAAGTTTTTTTTTTTTTAAATTTTCCTGTTTTAAAATCTTCAAGCTAGTCTGTTGATTATCTTATTCAATTCCGAAATGTGACTCATTTATTTTTAACCACCATTTTAACATGTTCCCCATTGTGTTTACATTTATTCTAATATGTTCAAGTCCATGTCACTTTATATTTCATTTATTAGTTTACACTGTAAAGCACTTACTAAGTATGGAAATTGTGCTGCGTAAATATGGTGTAATATAATATCTATCTTTACCATACGAATACGGCAACTTAATCATGCGCAAATGCATATAGGTATTAGACTCTGTAAAATCTGATGTTTTAATCAGTAATAATGAAACGTCTTGATATGCAATACTTTGGCTCGTAGAATCCTTTGTAACGTGGCAGTTTTAAATGTAATTTTAAATGTAACTGAGAGTTTTGATAACTGAAATGTTTTTATAACTGTAACTATACTTGTGATCGTAATGCTGTAATTGCAAAAATGCTACTTGGTATTTTGGAGGGGGTGAGTGTGAAAGTATGAGTGTCATTTTGGAAAGTGAAATATTTTGACTGTAATCATAAGTGAAATTCTGTTCGTACGGTGTTGATTTTCTTGGTAATGTGTAATTTTTGAAAAGGAAAATAATTTAAAGTGTTATTGATCCTCGTAGCTCTGCAGACAGCGTTTTGGGACAAATTTAGCAATAGTTGTGTTTAGTGTTTCCATATCAAATATAAAACACAACGCACACGCACACACACACACACAGACACACAGATAAAGAAACAGATATACACACAGACACACACACACAGACACACATATACAAACAGACATACACAGATATACACACAGACACACACACACAGATATACAAACAGACATACACAGATATACACACAGACACACACACACAGATATACAAACAGACATACACAGATATATACACACAGACACAGATAAACAAACATATATACACACAGACACACACACGCAGAAACACAGATATACAAACAGACATACACAGATATACACACAGACACACAGTCACACAGATATACAAACAGACATACACAGATATACACACAGACACACATTCACACAGACATACACAGATATACACATAGACACACACAAACACAGACATACACAGATATACACACAGATACACACACAGACATACAGATTATACAAACAGACATACACAGATAAACACACAGACACACACAAACACAGACATACACAGATATACACACAGATACACACACAGACATACAGATTATACAAACAGACATACACAGATAAACACACAGACACACACACACAGACACACAGATATACAAACAGACATACACAGATATACACACAGACACACACACACAGAAACACAGATATACAAACAGACATACACAGATATACACACAGACACACAGTCACACAGATAAACACACAGACACACAAACACACACACAAACTACACGTAAGTTATTCTTTACGGTATTTATTGTAATAATTTTAAAAGCTTTCTACATTTGTCTCATTTCGTTTCTGATGCAATCAGTTTTAGTGAAAATTAAAAAGCTAAAAAATAAACAAACAAAGGAACATTTATCTCATATTTTATTTACTGTTTTACAAAGTACAGAATGTTTTGTTTTCTGATTGTCTATTTATACATTAAGTTTCTTATATATATGTGTGTGTGTGTGTGTACGTGTATGTGTGTATGTGTGTACGTGTATGTATATATACACAAATGTATATATGTATATATATGTGTGTATATATATATATATATATGTATGTATTATGTATGCATGTATATATGTATGTACGTGTGTGTATGTATATATATGTATGTATGTGTATGTGTGTATGTATGTATGTATGTAAATCAACTCAAGTTCACTTACTTATTTTACTAATACGAGATCATCTTATATGTTCATCAATACGTTTATCATATCCTTTCCTATAAACGACATGACGTCACAAATTTACACAATTGCAAAATTACAATTCATTCCAACAGGTTTTTTTTTTTTTTTTTTTTTTTAATAAAAACCTTATGATCAAGACAAATATTCGTGTCACCTAAGACTTTAAAACAATCACTAGCTGACCATAAGTAATCCAATTCTCGCAATAACAGACCGGTAACTTTAATTGTTAATGTTTCAAAGTTTGTTATTTAATAAGATTAACATATCAGCCTAAGCGTTCGAGCACGATGTTTGAAACGGGAACAATGCGATCACGACTCTTGTCTTAAGGTCTCATTAAAGATCTAATTTCAGAGATGATTGAGGGGATTAAACTGCATAAAGAGATTAGTCACGAATGCGAGGGATTAAACCGTGTAAAACAGATTAGTGTTGTCTGTGATATACGATCCGTACACACACACAGGATGTAAAATAAATATGCAAAACAGACGAGTTAGAATTCAATGGACGAACTTTTTTAAGATAATGATTATGATTATTATATTATTAGTAGTAGTATTAGTAATAGTAGTAGTAGTAGTAGTAGTAGTAGTAGTATTAGTAATAGAGTATTATTATTATTATTGTTATTATTATTATTAGCAGTTGCAGTAATAATATTAGTAGTGGTAGTTGTAGTAGTAGTAGTAACAGTAGTAGTAGTTATAGTATCAGTAATAACAGTAGTAGTAGTAGCATAATAATTAAGAGTATGATTATGATTAATAATATTATTACTACTATTAGTAGTAGCGGTAGCAGTAATAATAGTAATAGCAATACTAGTAATAGTATTAGTAATAGCATAATGATTAAGAGTATGATTATGATAAATATTAGTAGCAGTAGTAGTAGCAGTATCAATAATAATAGTAGTAGCATAATGATAAAAAATATGATTATGATTAATATTATTATTATTATTATTACTATTGGTAGTAGCAGTAGCAGTAATAATAGTAATAGCAGTAGTAGTAACTGTAGTAGCAGTAATATAATGATTATAATTGTGATTATGAATATTATTATTTGTAGTAGTAGTAGTAGTAATAGTAGTAATAGTAGCATACTGATTATAACTGTGATTATGTATTTTATTATTATTATTAGTAGTAGTAGTAGTAGTAAAGTATTAGTAGTATAATGATTATAATTATGAATATTATTATTATTATTATTATTATGAATATTATTATTATTATGAATATTATTATAATTATGAATATTATTATTATTATTATTATTATTATTACTACTACTACTACTACTACTACTATTTTTTCCATTGTTATACGTGTATGTACTACTACTACAGTTTCTGCTACTACTGCTACAATAAGGATTAGTACAGTTATTAACTCCACGGCTATTACTACTATAGCTACTACTACTGCTGCTGTTGTTGCTGCTGCTGTTACCATATCTATTACAACTACGATAATATTTATTACTACATACCTTAATGCATATCCAGTTTAATTAATTACTTGAATATTACGATCATTATTATTGTTGTTGTTGTTGTCGTCGTCGTTGTTGTTGTTGCCATCATCTTCTTTTACCTCAATTTCTCTCTCATGCTACAGATATGTCCATCTCGTCTGCAAAAAACGATTCGGCCTCGACTTCCGCCTGTTGTGACGTCATCAATAAATAGTGACAGTGGATGCATTTACTATTTTTGCATTAAGGTGATAGCAAACGCAACCTCTATCACACTTCATATCTGACTCTGAAGATTCGTCTCTCGGTTTCCAGTTTAATCAACGTTTCATGTTGTCCTTGTTGGTAGTTGTTTTTCTGCTGTGGGTAGTTCACTTCAAACATTTCTTTCGTGACTGACGTCTTAGATATCGCTTGCTTTGACCATTGGGTAAAGACAGAGAAAGAGAGAGGCACAGATAGACAGACAAACAGACAGACAGACGGAGATGGATCGATGGATGGATGAATGGACGGCCTGACAGAGAGAAAGAGAGAAAGATAATGGATGGATGGATGGATGGATGGACAGATAGGTTATCTAAGTATTTAGTTAGAAAGAAAAACTCCAGAGAGGTAGAGAGAGGGAGAGGGATGGAGGGAGGGAGAGAGAGAGAGAGAGAGAGAGAGAGAGAGAGAGAGAGAGAGAGAGAGAGAGAGAGAGAGAGAGAGAGAGAGAGAGAGAGAGAGAGAGCGGAAAAAATTGCGAAATAAGAAATTGAAACTGAATTTTGAAAAGCAGAAACACATTAACAAGCGTGTAAAATTAACAATAAAGATAGAACAAAGAGCCAGAACTTCACCTTCCAGACTGTAACACATCGATAAAGAATATTTTTGTATTTTTTGTGTTTTTGGTCCGTGGTTTGACGGATAGAGGTTAGCCGATATTATGCATTTACAATTTTAATATATTTGTTAACGCACAATATCCGCAAAGCTAGAGTCCGTCTCAGAATTATCTCCCTTCTGTTTGAACTCTTTGTTTCTGGATAAAATGTCTACAGCATTCATCTTGACTTGAT
>CM022676.1:9661085-9663585 GCA_012295275.1 Chrysomallon squamiferum
CATCAGTTTTTTTGCCTCATGTTCATGCATTTGACAGAGTTTAAAAGCATTCTGTTGTCACATTCATTAAACTGATATTAAAAGTATGAATATTATTATTATTATTATTATTATTATTATTATTAAGATAATAATAGTTATTTTTATTGTTGTGTTTATCGATAAAATTATGGAAACAGTAGTATAAACACATCATCACAAAGAAAGAAAGAAAGAAAAATAAATAAAGAAAAGGAAGAAAGAAAATAAATAAATTAATTAAATAAATTAAATTGAGTCAAGCGATCACTTTTTAATACAGGACGGATATGGAGCCTTGAGAATGGCGAAATGGTTAAGTAATCGATTTAGTAAAAATATAATATGATCTGGGATCAAATCTGCTAACGAAATGAAATGAAGTAAAGTGACGTATTTACTAATTTTCCAACATACCAACACGTGACAAAACAGACCAGAACTGTTGTTTATATTCTCAAATAAACATTTATGACTGTATTACAAAATTAAATTAGAATTATGCTCTGATAAATTATCAACACTTTAAATCATTGTTAAAAAAAAATAAAAAAAAATAAAAAATCATCATTTAAGAAATGTTTACGTACGTTTTTCCATGATGAATTTAAACAGACCAGTTTATATTAGTGACTATTTAGTGTATGATGCATTTAAATGGATCGTATAGGAATGTGTCGTTTTGCAAGTGTCAAATCAAGTAGTATATCTTACATGTTACTAGATCGCGTAGGATTGTTTGCGTTGTTATGTGAAAATAAAATAAAACAAAAAATAAAAAACCTTCTCACAACGAAATACTGGAATTTCTGTCAAAGATTTAATTTCTTTGACTGAATTCAAAGATGATCTTTACCGTGTTTTCCAGTCACAGAATTTAGAACTGTATCGTCTTTATGAAGATGACTGTTCCATTCATCTCTTAACGAGATTGTAAGTAACTGACAAATGAGTTGAAAAGAAGAAAAATAGGAAGTGTCAAATTAGATATTCCATTTTAGCGAAATAGGTTAATACCTTAAACGTGGCCGTAACTAGGCTCTTTTCAAAATGAGGCAAAAACACTTAATCGCCGAGCGAAGCGGGGCAAAAAAAAAAATTGGTTGAGGGGTTTCGGGGGGGGGGTCATTTGGTTCACTGTAGTTACGGCCATGATTTATAACCGATTTTAGCAAAACTCTAAAAACCAAGAAGAAGAAATAAAAAATGGTAGACAAAACAAGAAAAAAAAAAAATTATAATAATAAAGTAAAATAAAATAAAGAAAGAAAAGAAAAGAAAAAGAAAAGAAAAAAGAAACAGTTATATATACTATCGAAAGTGAGACTGAAAATCGTTTCCGTTTTCACAAATGGATTTATCGCCCTTTGTCGTTGTTGTTTTTGTTTTTTCTTCACCGACATTTTTCATATCCTGAAATATCTCAAAATCGTACTGTGTTGCCCTTAGTTTAGAAACTTCTGCAGTAAAAGTTTAAAATTTTAAAACTTTGTTTACAGGATATGAGTAACAAGACGGAAGTGAAAACTTGAGAGAAACAGAAAACATCGCAGGTCGAGTCGACTCTCTCTGGTGGAGACTCATCCTTTATAGACTTTTTAACTCCATTATTTTATCATATTTAACATCATGATGATGATGATAATAATAATAATAATAATAATAATAATAATAATAATAATAATAGTAATAATAATTTATAATTCGTAAACCACCAAACCTTCTTTTTTTTCTTTTTTTTTTTTCAATAAATATTTATTCCAAGATTTGAAATTATTATTTGCATGCTAAGTTTAACTAAAACGATTTTAGTTGAAATTTATAAATACATTTTAAAAGTTAAAATTTCGCTTTTAATATTGTGGTTATTCGTGCATAAATTTCTCACTTGTTTGTGTAAATGATGTGAAGAGCATTTTCTGTAATTTTTTTTTTTATTATTATTATTTTTATGCATCATTTACACAAACAGCTGAGAAATTTATGGACAAAGTAACCACTATATTTGTCCAAAAATTTCTCAGTTTAAGAGTTGGGATACATATATATATAATTATTATTTTCGGTGTTAGTGGTAGTAGTAGAAATCAGAGTAGTTACTGTTGCTCATACAGACATATGTACAGAGAGAGAGAAAAAAGAATAGATAGATAGATAGATAGATAGATAGATAGATGCAGATATACCATTTATTGATGTAGATTTGTTACTGATTTTTGCAAAAATTGTTCTTGCTGTGGTTATTATTAATGATCTCAGTACACAGATTATTGACAATGTTGTAGATGTAAAAAGTTGTTGTCGTTGTTGTCTTTATATATATATATATATACATACATATTTCGATTCACAATTTGTTCCTACCGATGTTGTAGTAGTCGTTGTTTTATGTTTTTTTATCGATGTTATTATTAATTATTCCAACACACAGTTTACTGACAACATTGTAGCATCAAAAAATTTGTTGTCGTTGTTGTCTTTA
>CM022676.1:9666085-9671085 GCA_012295275.1 Chrysomallon squamiferum
TAATAATATCGGAACTTACAGTACTATTTGAACTGTCTGTTTTTTTCTCCGACGACTCTACCAAGGATCCGTCCACCATCGTCGGTCCTTCTTCGTCATCAATCTCTATTTCATCATAAGCTCGCGGACGGCGTTTGGGGCCTTCGTTCGCCGACTGTAACTGCTCGTCACTAACCTCGTCATACGGGTGATTACGCTTTGCTGAAAGGAGAAGGGAGATAATTAAGGCTCCGATTTTTTTTTTTTTTTTTTCGCTGAAAGCAGAAGGGAGATAATTAAGGCACCGTTTTTTTTTTTTTTTTTTTTTTTTTTTGCACACGCCGCTTGAAAGGAGAAGGGGGAGATAACTAAGGCTATAGGACGTTTTCCGAAACGTCGTTAAAAGGAATCGGCAGATAATTACAGTTGCCAGATTTCGGTGAAACGTATATTTTATGGAAATTAGTAGTTCGTAATAAGCATTGTAATGAGGATGTTTAAAAGAAAAATCATCGTTAAACGTAATATACTTTCGTGCGTTCCTTCTTTTCTCCTTATTTATTATTTCTTTTTTTTTTCTTTCTTTCTTTCCTTTATATTTTATTTATATTTATAGATATGTTTAAACGTTGCACAAAATGATATTCTTTAATATATAAAATAAATTAAAATCATTTATTATTTCAGTTTCTTAAACATATATTAGAAAACTGTGCATTAATCCATGTATTCATGACGTCACAGTAAGTCCGCAAACGTCATAAAATGACGAGAACAAAATACGCCTTTATAATCCTGAAATTTTTTCGTTCAGTATACTGAAATGTAAATAATTGCTTCTACGAAATACTTCCTTTATTTCCTGAAAATTCTATTTAAAGAACTCCACTTACATGCGCGAGACTAGGATATGACGTAACAGGAGTTTAATACAATGTACATAAATTACTGTCTGTTGTATAGTTACAGGATATAGAGATTGCAGTACAGCGATTATCATCATATGAAATGTGTTTATTTATTTATTTAATATGGTCATCATCATCATCATCATCAACATAATCATCATCGTTATTATTATTATTATTATTATTATTATTATTATTATTATTATTATTATTGCCGTTTTTTGTAGCAGTAGTAATAGCAGTTGTAATCGTGCACGTAACAGTATTTTTGTTCTTCTTAGTGTTATTTGTTGTAGTTTTTGTTTTACCGCTATGGCTCGTGTTAATATGAATAATTAAAAACGTAATTTCTGTCGTAACCGGTAGGTAAGCTGTAAGAAGATTTCAAAAGGAAAATGCAAGCCGTGAATAGTTTGAATGACAAATTAAAGTAATAAGGAAGAAGGAAAAAAAAAAAAAACATGCAATAAATTATTTAACTAAAGCGATTAGTTGTCATGCTGTGGTATGCAGACACACACACACACACACACACACACACACACACACACACACACACACAGACACACACACACACACACACACACACACACACACACACACACACACACACACACACACACACACAGGCGCACACACACACACACACACAGACACACACACAGACACAGACACACACACAGACACACACACACACACACACACACACAAACACTCAGATACACGTATATATAAATACAGGTAAACACATGCAATGTATATGTGTGCGTGCGCGCGCGCGTGCATGTTTGTATGTATGTGTAGGTATATATATACACATATATGCACATATATACGCACACATACACAGTCATATATACAAACACAGAAAGAATTAAGAAATGAAATAAATAAATATAGCATTAATAGAAAATAAGAAGAAGAAGAAGAAGAAGAAGAACAACAAAAGAATAAAAGAACAACAAGAATTATTAACAATAATTAATAAAACAAGCCGGGGAATAAATACTGCATTATTACTAATATATTAATAAAACAAGCAGGACAACAGTAACAACGAACAACAAGAACAGCATTAACGACGACACCAACACCAACAACAACAACACACAACAACAACAACAACAACAATAATTATAATAATAATAACTGACTAACTAAATAAACAAATAAACCAATAAATAAATAAATATATAAAATAAATAAATAAACAAATAAATAAATATAATAAACTAATAAATAAATAAACAAATAAATAAACCAATAAATAAATAAATAAATATATAAAATAAATAAATAAATTACCATCCTTGTTCTTCTGGCATTTCATACACCCTAAAACATCCTTGAAAAAACTCTTCGACATTTTTCAACAGTTACTTAGCAAAACACGCTCAACAAAAATTTCAAACTCGATCACCGTTAGCGTTTTTACTTAACAGGGAGTCCACATAACTGTGCGCTGTATGCAGTGTGTGCTGAACTGACTTCCTCGAAATGAATTAACACGAGAGGTACATGTCGTCGTCATTAATCAACACGCGCATGTCACTTCCTGGTCACGTGACACACTCAGAATGTCGGTCATCCGTCAAATGTGTGTTTATCGAATGAAGCATGACATAAGCGATTAGAGATTAAATGGAAAAAATATTCCGATAACGTTTCGATCTGTCAGTGACTCGATGAATTCAATGAACGAATATTTGTGTGCAAGCGACATATTTTAATACTGACGGGTTGTTTTTTTGTTTTTTTTTTTATGGAAGGGGAAATAACTATGAAGCATGTTGTGCATGTATGATTTATGCACATGTCTGCTGACAAAAATTTTAAAAAAATTTAAAAAGTTAAATTCTTCGAGAATTTGTGGAAATGGGAAAGGAAATATCATTTAAATGACTTAATTTATAATTAATGGGGGTTTTTTTGTGTGTTTTTTTTTTTTGTTTTTTGCTTTTCTTTTATAAAGCTGGAGAGAGAGAGAGAGAGAGAGAGAGAGAGAGAGAGAGAGAGAGAGAGAGAGAGAGAGAGATCTGTTTAAATCTTGGTCTGGCTATTTTTGTCATTTTTATATTTGTCAAATGGGAAAGAAAGAAATCAAGCAATATATATATATAAAAGCAAGAAAGAAAACGCTAAAAAGAAAGCAACAAAGGAAAACATAAACAAAAAAGATAACGACAAGATTAGACGCAGAAACGTTAGGCGTAACCCAAGATAAAATACCATAGTAACCAAATATTCCGTAACATCAGATGAGTGTACAAACATGTATAAAGACGTAAGTAATTTAATCTCTTGATGACGTCATTACATCGGATGACATTGAATAACTATTTTACGTAATGACGTTTAGTATTACATGTACCGGGTGATCGACCGGTAACTAGTTTCAAAACGCGTTTAACATTTCCACAAACTTAGATGAATGCCTTGAAATCACTATTAAAATGTATGTATGTGGATGTGTACGTGTGCGTGTGCGTATGTGTGTGTGTATTGCCAATTATTTTTTATATAAGTGCCTAGATACTTGCTAATCATAAAAGTATTTTATTACTAAATTAAATTTAAAGAACACCACAACTGCTATTACTACTACTACTACTACTACTAATACTAATAATAATAATAATAATAATAATAATAATAATAATAATAATACAGCTATTGCTATTGTTATTATGATTATCCCTTTTCATATGTTTCATGTGACTATATCTGTGCATGGCGTTAATTTATTTGGAATCGTTTCCGCTAATTTTAAGTGGTTATTTTATTTCATAATAATATGCAGTAGAATATAAGTATAAGGTATATATATCTGGTATACTTTGTTTCTTCCTAAAATTTCTGTTGATGAAAATATAATTAAAATACATTTTGCACGTATCCATTATTTTAATTATTATTATTATTATTATTATTATTATTATTATTATTATTATTATTATTTATAATGTAACAGATTTGGTGAAAACAATTTAAGTTTCTGCATTTTTGTATATTTATTAGTACTATTGCATTAAAAACAACTCAGTATGACTAAAATATAGCTAAAGCAGTTTGATTCCTAATAATCTCAGTTTCTCTACTTTTAAATTGTATTTATTTATTTATTTATTTATTTATTTATCTATCTATTTATTTATTTATTTATTTTATTTTATTTTATTTTTTTTTTTTTTTTTTTTTTTTTTATTTATTTATCTATCTGACTGTTTGTTTGATATTTATTTATTTATTTATTTGTCTGTTTATTTATTTGTTTATTTGTTTGTTTGTTTATACAAACTGGTGACATAATGCTATTATAGAGCTTAACGAGAAACTTCCTCTTTCCTCTTATTTAAGTTTTAGAGTGCAGATTAACTATATTAATATAGTCTTAATACAATAACGCACTCTCTGTGCATACAAACACACACACACACACACACACACACACACACGTACTAGGTACACACACACACACATCTTATTCGTTTCTTTATTTCTCGTTCTCTCCCTCGTGTGTGTGTATGTGTTTATAAACACACAAACACACACTTGCGTGCACGCTAGCTTACGAACACATACAAACATATAGATATAAAGAAGGATTCCGAAACCGGCAAAAACAATCAAACACACACATTTCTAGTCAATTAGGGAAGAAGCTCCGCCCCCTGTGATGTAACGAAGAGCGCCAACCCCCCCCCTCCCACTTGTACCGCCCGAATGCGTGACACATTTCGGAGCAAAATAACTGACATAAAGTCGTTTACTTTATCCTGCACATCTTTCAGCAGTCAGAGTGCCCGAACCTTGAATTGGACATGGGCACGTAAAAAGAGTTCTCCATCCATCAGCAGTCAGCAGATATTTTCCTTTCATTCGACCTGTCTTCTGTCTCTTTATTTATTTTTCTACTCTCTCTCTCTCTCTCTCTCTCTCTCTCTCTCTCTCTCTCTGTCTATCTATCTGTCTGTCTATCTATCTCTCTCTCTCTCTCTCTCTCTCTCTCTCTCTCTCTCTCTCTCTCTCTCTCTCTTTGATACACACACACACACATAAATATACCCATATACCAACAATAAATGTATATACACACATATTGTAACACAAACC
>CM022676.1:9673585-9758585 GCA_012295275.1 Chrysomallon squamiferum
ACGGAACGTTACGAAGATGGCCGAAGCGAACTGAAAGTAACACGTGGGTAAGGAATTTTGATCGAAAATTATTTCCCATCTTATTTGGTTTTCGATGAAGAATGTTGAATATTTTATAAGAGAAACCTGCCCGGCTCAGTCAAGGAACTGTTAATTTACTTAATTCTATAATCTTTGCATTTGGCCTGTTTCGACACGTTCCTACACAAAACATACACTTCTCAATTTAAAATATATTCGTAATAATTTTAATTACCAGAATCTGGTAACATTTTGTAAGTAAATGATATAGTAACCAGATAAGTGTAGTAGTAATAATGCTGGTAATGTAGCAGTAGTACTAGTAGTAGCAGTAGCAGTAACAGTATACTAGTAGCAGTGTTATTAGTATAGTACTGCTACTACTACTACCAGTTGTAGTAATGGTGGTAATACTAATAGCAGAAACAACAGACGTTCAGTAATTAAAGTCGTAATTATTCTAACTGGTGTTGTCATAACGACAACAGATGCTGTAGTAGTTGTAGTAGCAGCAGAAATAAGAATATCTGCATTAGTAGTTTTATTTGGCGTGTTCCGATTACGTTGTAGCAGTAGTAGTAATAGTAAAAATGTTTTAGTGTTGTTGCGATTAGTAAAATCTGTGGTTGTTATGGTTACCGGAAATAATAACAGTATGTAGCAGTAGTGGTGAGAGCAGTGGTTGTTGTTGTAGTAGAAGGAGTGAACATTATGGTTAACAGAAATAACAGCAGGCAATATTAGTAGTGACAGCAGTAGTAAAAATTTTAGTTATGTCTAATAAAACTAATAGTAGGTACTAGTAAGTATGATGGCAGTATTAGTAGTATAATTAGTAGCAGCAGCAGTTGTAGTAGTAGTAGTAGAAGTAGTAAAATTGTAATTATGGTTAGTAGAAGTAAAGTAGATACTAGTAGTGGTGACAGTAGTAGTAGCAGTAGTAGTAGTAGTAAAAGAGGAAGTAGTAAAATTGTAATTATGCTTGGTACAAGTAACTGCAGATACTACCAATGGTGATGGTTGCAGTAGTAGTAATACAATTATGGTAGTTATTAGCAGAAGTAATAAATAGATAACAGTAGCCATAGTTTTAGAAGAAATTACTTATTATTATTTAATTCTTCCTCTAAACTGTGTTCAGTTACAGAACTGGACTGGATCTTAAAAAAATGACTTGAGTGTCCATCTTCTATCAGTTTGGTCAACTGTTTATTAATGTTCTGCTGCTTATCTGTGAGAACAGACTAAAAATGCCAGCACCCTGTGCAATGACCAAATGACCAGGCAGTGACCAGATGACCATAAAGTCCAGTGTGTCACTCTTCAATAGTCTTTCAAGTTTTAAAATATTTGACTAAGTGAAGACGCTTACTTCCTATTCGTCAACGTTTTGTTTTAAAATTAATCCCTGATCATCTAAAAATTCCTCGCAAACTTTATTGCTGCTCTTTTTTTTGGTAATGAATTCAAGTCTTTGAGCTGCTTGCTGAACTGGAGAAGAGTAAGACTGGACTGTCAAAGAAATTATTGAACCATTTTATAAAATAGATTCTAAGTGAATGTGTTTCATAATGTGTCTTCCCATGAACTGGCATGTAAATGAGTTTGTAATAATTTATCTATACATATATGGATGGAGAGAGAGAGAGAGAGAGAGAGAGAGAGAGAGAGAGAGAGAGAGAGAGAGAGAGAGAGAGAGAGAGAGAGAGAGAGAGAGAGAGAGAGAGAGAGAGAGAGAGAGAGAGAGAGAGAGAGAGAGCTGTCCTTGTTTGTAAGCAGTATATCTCTCTGCAACCTTTGACCTCTGATATTACTGATAAACTCAAATTAACTTTATTCTTTTCTTCAGCTTACGCAGTTGTCTCTCCTGAATGAAACAAGATGGCTGTCAACATTTGGGGCATTGTTGCTCTTGCTGGGTTTTATCTGGTCATTTTCTTGGTTGGAGTAATAGCAGCAAGAAAGGTCAAAGGTCAACAGCAAGGCAACATTAATGTTTCCTTTGTGGCTGGCAGAGATCTTAGTACAACTGTTGGTATATTTACTATGATTGGTGAGTTTTTGTTTTCTTTGTTGTGATTGGTCAGTCTCATTTGTTTTCTTTGCTGTGATTGGTCAGTCTCATTTGTTTTTCTTTATCTTTATTGATTAGTGTTTTTTGGGTGTGTTTTTTTTTATTGTTTTATGATTGGCCTTTTGTTTCTTCTTTGTTATTAATGTCAAGGTTAATTTTTCTTTTGTTGTTTTGAGTTCTTCCTTTGCTGTGACTGTTCTGGGTTTTTTTTTTTGATGTGATTTGTTTATTTTTATTTTTTTATTGATTGGCTAGTTTTTATTTCTTTTCTCATTTCTTTATATATTATTATTTTTAATTTTAATTTTATTTTATTTTATTTTTTTAATGTATCTGTTGCTGTAAAATAAATAGCATAAAATCACTGTACATAAATTTGTTGTGTTTATCAAGTTGTCACTTCTTTGCTAATAATAAAGTATGACAAGCTTAAAAATGACAAGTTTAATACTGTGCAAAGGATACTGGCATTTCTCTTTCTTTTTGGGAATCACATTTCCTTTAAGTATTTCAGACTTAAACTTTTTTTGAATTTAGTGCATTTAAAGAATAAAATTATTTTTATTATTTCGCTTCTTTACTAATAATAAAGTATACAAATAAAAAAATATACAAACTTAGTATTGTGTGAATGACCCTGGCAATTTCTTCTTTTTTTTTTTTTTATGAATCATATTTTGGATATAAATCCTTCAAACTATAATCAAATTATTTTAAATGTAGGGTCTTAAAAAATTTAAATATTTTTCATTTTATTAATATTTAACAGGTTTGCTTTTCTTGCAGCCACCACCGTGGGAGGAGGTTACATTAATGGAACAGCTGAATCCATAGCAACGCAGGGTGTGGCCTGGACTCTGGCTCCATTTGGTATATTTATTGGTCTGTGTTTAGGTTGGTAGAATAAAATGAAAATCTTTAACCTATGTAATTGTTACCATACATCCTTTAACAGAAGCAAGGGTCTCTGATTTGAAGTGGTCCTAATTATGAATGCTGTTTTTTTTTTTTTTTTTAAAGGATTTGTGATATTTCAAAACTGAAGGTCATAGTTTCACTAACAAATACAAAACTTAGAGTAAAGGCTTAATAAAAGCATTGCTGTTTACACATTTCTGTTATCTTTATGAAAATTATTATTAATTTAGTACATCTTTTTTACAGTTAATAAGTTTTTATACAAGTTTTTTTTTACACAAACACACACATGTATATATACATTTATATACATTTATATACATAGACATTTATACACATATAAATATAATGTCATTATCTTTCCAGTTCTATATATGATTGACAGATTCAGTCTGTCTTAATTTCATTTATCATGTAACCAAGAAACTTGTTGTTGCATCACAGATGATTTCTGTATCTAATTTCCCCCATTTTTCTGTGCTCTCCACTGCCCTCTGGGGACATGGTGAACTGTTCATTCCCCAGTGATGTCTTCCCATCTTTTTGTCTCTCTGTTTCATCTTCTTCCTCCTTTTACTGAGACTTGCAGGATGATTGTAATGGATGGGAGACACGTCCCCATACCACTACAGTTTTGTGGTTCTTTACAATAATCAGTACATCTCTGTGTTGTGCAGTTACCTGATAAATGGGAGACACGTCTATGCCACTGCAGTTTTGTGGTTCTTTACAATAGTCAGGATGTATTTGTTTTATCTATTGCCCGATGAAGGGCAGACATGTCTATACCACTACAGTTTTGTGGTTCTTTACAATAGTCAGTACATCTCTGTGTTGTGCAGTTACCTGATAAATGGGAGACACGTCTATGCCACTGCAGTTTTGTGGTTCTTTACAATAGTCAGGATGTTTTATCTATTGCCTGATGAAGGGCAGATATGTCTATACCACTACAGTTTTGTGGTTCTTCACAATAATCAGTACATCTTTGTGTTGTGCAGTTACCTGATAAATGGGAGACATGTCCATATACACTACAGTTTTGTGGTTCTTTACAATAGTCAGGGCATCTTTGTGTTGTCCAGTTGTCTGCTGGATCTTGGCAAGGATTTCCACATTAGTAACATGATCTTTGTACAAGATATCAAGTATTTTGTGGTGGTACTTAATTTTCATGTCTTACGTTATTCTTTGCAGCTCTGTTAGGAGGGTTCATGTTTCACTAAACATTCAGGAATATAATATCTAATAATCTATGTTAGTTACATAGCATAAGACATATTTGTCACCATGACCAAAAACAAAATATATCCATAGATACATTTCTGATCATAATAACCAAACGAGCCTTGAAATCATAGTAGGTAAATAAATTACAACTGACTAAATTGGTGTCATACCTTACGTATTATATAAAAAGGGAATAGATTATTTAACTTTATTTTACCAGGAGGAGTGATCTACGCTCGTCGAATGAGAGAAGGAAGGTACATAACTCTGTTAGACCCGATTGAGGAGAGGTACGGCAGTCTGTCTGTTGGTCTCGTCTACCTGGCTTCGCTGTGTGGCGACATCTTCTGGACAGCCTCCATACTGTCAGCGTTAGGTAACCATAGAAACGGGCAGGGTAGCCATAGCGACAAAGTGTAGTAAAAAATAGTGCTGCTGAGTGAGTATCGTATTGTGTGTGTGAATTATTGTCCCCCCCAAAATTTTTTAAAAATGCATTTGGTAAAAAATGTGGTGATGTAAGTATTGTAACTATGGCAACCTGGCAGTGTTAATAGCTGCTTGTGTGTGATTGAAATTACGTTATGTTTAGTGATTGGTAACAAGTATGGTAACCCTAGCAACCTAAATGGTTATAATGACATGCATGCTGCCTGTACACCATTGGGTAATGTGTTGTGAGTGGTATCCATAGTAACATTTGTCCAATGTGATTAATTAATTTAATTAATTTGTAGTATGCTGAGCTGTCTTTATAATTTATTGTACATATACGCACACACATATATATATCTATCTATTTGTATTTATCTATGTATTTACTTATTAAATATAATATATATATATATACACACACACACACACACACATGCATAGATAGAGAGAGAGAGAGAGAGAGAATCAGAATATGGTAACCATAGTAACATGTTTATATAATCATATTACACAACCTACAGTGTATTAATTACAGATGACAAAAACGTTTATGTTATAAATTAAATTTAAAATGTTTCTCTTTGTTTCTGCAGGCACCACAATCAGTGTTATAATTAACCTTGACCTTTACATAGCCATCTGTGTGTCAGCCACGGTAACTGTTATCTACACTACGATTGGTCAGATCATTGCTGTGGCATACACAGATATTGCACAACTTGGTTTGATAGTGTTTGGACTAGTAAGATACTGTTTTATTATTATTATTCTTGTTGCTGTTGTTTTATTATTAATATTATAATTTTAAAATTATTATTATTATTTTCTTTCTTTTTTTTAGTAATTGTTGTTATTGATGTTGTTGTTTTATTATTATTATTTCTTTATCTTTATATTATTGTTGTTTTTTTATTGTTAATTTGTTATTATTATTATTACTATTATTACTATTATTACTGTTATTATTATTATTACTGTTATTATTATGATTACTAGTATCATTATTAGTATTATTATTATTACTATTATTAATGTTATTATTATTATTATTTTTATTATTATTATTTCTAGTATTATTATTATCATTGTTGTTATTATTATTGTCATTATTGTTATTATTACTATTACTATTGTTATTATTCTTACTATGACTATTATTACTATTATTATTATTACTATTATCATTATTGTTATTGTTGTTGTTATTATTGTTCTTATTATTATTACTATTATTACTATTATTATTGTTACTATTACTATGACTATTATTATTATGTAATTTTTGGCAGGACTTTTTATTCTTCTGCAGAATAATAAAAAAAACTGTGTGTCTCTTCTCTAAAACATAAACTATTTCAATACTGAATTTAATGTTTTACTGACTGACAAAGAGTTGAATATGTAAATACGAACAAACAGTCTAAATAGATTATTTATACTTCCAAGTTGGTATCACCTCATAGCAAAATAAATGATGAATTTAGGCCAGGTTCTTCAACAAACCAAACAAAAGCTTTATCCCGCTCAGGTCAAATAACCCAGTGCAGCTCGGCAAAGCCTCACAGAATCAGCAATTCTCACCTTCACTGAATATAACCGATACCTCAAGACAAGTAACCTGTTATTTCGTCTATAATTACATGACCTTCTGGTTTCTTCTCAGGTTCTCAGTCTGCCCTTTGTGTTGACCAATGAAAGAATTGGAGACATTTCTTCTACTTCTGGCATTTGGATTGGACACGTGGACAAAGAATTTGCTGGACTTTGGATCGATTTGTTTATCGCTATGGTAACCTAAACATTACTATGACTATTTTAACAATGAGTGTGATGATGATAATGATGATGATGATGATTATAATGATATTAATGAATTTCTAAAACAGGTAAAAATGTAATAAATGATATATAATTTATATTATGAATGAATTATTTGTGGCCTTTAGTCGTAAACAATATGTCTGTTTAAAAGTTTGACCTTGACCTTTTCAACATAACTGCTCTTTGTCATAGACGTATTGTGTTTAAAACATTCTAATAGAAATAAGAAATTTTAAATCTATTTAGAAACATTTTATTTTTATTTTATAAATTCTTAAGTTAATAAACTGCTGTGGTCTAGCTGTCTGATTTGTGTATGTGTATGTGTGTGTGTGTGTGTGTGTGTGCGTGCGTGCATGTGCATGCATTTATATATATATATATAGACATGCATACACATGCATACACACACACACACACACACACACACACACATGGATTTTAAGCTGCATTCATTGATATTCAGTACATTGGTTACATTGGTTACAACAACAAAAAAGATCAAAATGAGTGTATACACACACACACAGATATACATACATACATACAAATGCACACAGACACAAGGATTCTAATCTGTATTCATATTATACACACAGACACACACATACAGTGTACATGTGTGTTCCTATGTGTTTGTGCACACCAAAAAAAAAAGGACATACAGACACACACACACACACACACACACACACACACACACACACGGAGAACTAAATAAAGTATGTTAGTAAAGTTTAAACGTATTTTTTTAGACTTTTGGTACAATTCCCTGGCAAGCATACTTCCAGAGAGTTTTATCAGTGAAAAGTGGGAGACAGGCGCAGGTGCTTTCCGTTATAGGTGCCTTTGGAGCCTTGATTCTTGTGATTCCATCATTTCTGATAGGTGCTGCCTCCATTAATGCAGGTAATTTGTCCTTGACCTTGAATGCAGCCATCTTAGAAAGTAATCATAATGTTGATGTTTAACGCCAAGCAATCAATGAATGAAAATAAATAAATAATAAAAAAATACTAAATAAAAAAATCTTGGAATGTAATCGTATCTTGTTAATTAATGACAAGCAAATCTTAAAACAGTTTTTTTTTACCTTACTCAAATTCTGAAATTTAAAGATGGGTTGTTGTCCATTAACTGAATTTTAAAGACGATGTATCCAAGATTGAAATTTAAAGATGGGGTGTCCACAAACGAAATTTAAAGATGGTGTATCCTAGATTGAAATATTACTGAAGGATGTTGAAAGAATAATACTTTTAAAATTCTCAGCCATTTATTATTCAGTGTTGTTCTGTTAATTCTTACAATAGAAAAACAGATGTTAGTAATATTAATCTGTAGTAAGACAGGTTTAATATTTACTTGGCAGTGTGATTTGGACAGTGGCAGTGACTCTATGTCTGTCCCATTCAATTACTTATTTATTTATTTAGTATTGTTTTGTTTTTGTTTTTGTTGCTGTAGAGTGGAGAAATTCTAAACCGATTGATACAAGTTTGGTTCTTCCTCTCGTTTTACATGAGTTCACTCCTCCAGCTGTGGCCATTTTTGGTAAGTTTCATTTTCTACTTCTCTCTCTGTCTCTCTCTGTCTCTCTCTCTCTCTCTGTCTCTCTCTCTCCGTCTCTCTCTCTCCATCTTTTCTTCTTTTATCTTACTTTTTTTTCTTTTTTTCTTTAAAAATATTATTATAAATATATATATTTTTCCAGATGGAAACCTTTTTAAACCATTTATTTAGCTAATTCATAATCATCATCATCATCATCAAAGTTATCACCCTTATCATCATCCATCATCCTTAATGTATAACATACTATCATCATCATGATCACCATCATGTTGGTTTATTGTGTTCCTACTACTAGAATATAGTTGAGATCAAATTTCTGTTTTTATTAATATTATGACTACATTTTCACGAGGGATCAATTTTAATTTTATTTGAGGTTTGGGGGCATTGTCAGCAGCAGTGATGTCATCAATGGACAGCTCCATTCTTGGCTCGGGAACAATGTTTACTCACAACATCTACCACAGCATCATAAGAAAAAAGGTAAAAAACAATAAAATGAAAAAAACAAAAAAACATCCAGAAACAGTTAACTTATTAATGGCTATTAAAATATAATTATATTTAAAAAAAAATAAAAAATAAAAATTTATTAATAAATAATAATATTATTTAAAATAAAAACAACACCCCAAAACAGTTAACTTATTAATGGCTATTAAAATTTAATTATATAAAAAATATATTAAAGATTTCAAAATTTTATAATGAATAATAATATAATTTATAATAAAAACAACACCCCAAAACAGTTAACTTATTAATGGCTATTAAAATATAATTATATTTAAAAAAAAAAAAAAAAATTCAAAATTTATAAATGAATAATATAATTTTTAAAAAAAATTCAAACTTTTATGATCACAACTGTTTGTGAAATGGATTAATAATCATTAATTATGGATTAAAAACATTACAGATTAGGATTTCTAAATCTGAAATTTCTAAATCCCAATAAAATTCAAAATCTGAAGAAGAATTCATGACCAGATGTGACATTGGTACAGAGTTTTCCAGTGGTTTAGGGTTCACCATTTTTAGTTCATAACATTATTTTATATATATATGTGTGTATATATATATAGATACATGTATAAAATGTATTGTATAATAATTTATGTAGTTTATAATTGTTCATGTTGTTGTTATTATTATTATTATTATTATTATTAATTTTATGAATTTTTCTATTTAATATTATTGTTTATTTATTTATTTACTTATTTATTTATTTATTTATTTTTAATATTTTTTTAAATTTTATTTATGAAATTATTTGAATTTATTTAATTTCATTCATTCTCGTAACTTGTCTATTACATATTTCCATTTTTTTAGGCCACAAATTTCGAACTTCTTATCGTCCAAAGATTCGCAATTGTCGTCCTAGGCCTTCTTTCAACGATTATCTCCCTTCAAGTGCCCATCATCTACGGACTGTTCATCCTGGCAGCCGACATCGTCTTTGTCATCGTCCTACCACAGCTCACACTCAGTCTTTTCTTCAAACGCACCAACACGTACGGATCAGTCGCGGGATTTTTTGTCGGGACACTTCTACGAATTGGTGCTGGTGAAGACACTTTCAAATTCCATCCATTTATTTTTTACCCTTTTTATGACCCCGACAAAGGTCAGCTGTTTCCTTTTCGGACATTTGCGATGTTGTGTTCGTGTGTGACAATCGTATGCATATCTGAACTAGCGAAGTTTCTCTTCGAGAGAGATATTGTCCCGACGAAGTTCGATGTTCTTCATTTCCGAAAAAGGAAAGAGTCTGTGAAAATTGTGGCCGATGTCGCTGTAGTTGATGATGAAGAAAATGAAGTGGATGTTGAGGCTGAAGGGCAAAACGTTGTGGCTGATGAAAATTCACAAAGATTCGTGGAAGATCGGATGTGAAATTGTTGAAAATGTTTTGTGAATATTTCAGATATGAAAAAATGATAAGTGTGAAAATGTGTGCCTGATTTATCGGTAAAATATCTACAACTCGTGAAAAACTAATCATGTATAGATGAAAAAATATCATGAATAGATGAAGACATAAACAACATGTGAAAAAATATCAGACGTAATTAAAAGCTTGTCACAAACTGCAGGTTAGTGCTATAAAATGAAAAATGTTTACTGAAGATTTACATTTTTTTCTTGGACATTTCAAATGAAAAAAATATAAGTCTTATAAAAATTTAAAATTTATGTCAAATTCATGAACAAGATTTTAAAAAGAACAAAAAAAGTATCACAAATTGTTGAAATCATTTCATGAAATCCTAAAAATGTGCCATAAATTTTCAGTAAAAATTCAACTTATTTATTAATAAAATTCAGCTTTGAAATCACAGACTAAAAAAAGCTTTAAAAACAGTTGATGTGAATGATCATGAAAAGTAGTATACAAACTGGAAATGTTTCATGAATGAACTTGAATTGGAAATGTTTCATGAATGAACTCAAATTGGAAATGTTTCATCAACACAGTGAAGCTGGGAATATTTCATGAATGTACTCAAATTGAAAATATTGAAAGTTTCATGAACTCTTAAGGCTCTCCTTATAAAAAATGAAAATGAGTTTATAAGAACTCAAATGTCACAAAAAATATGGATATGTAAATTTAACTGTAACAGTAATCAAAAAGGAATAAATATTTATTTCCATAATCATGACAATAAGCATAATTTTTTTTTTATCTCACATAATTATCAATCAATCAGTAGATTATCTTGTTTGCTTTACATCCACACACATACACACATATAAAATAATCATGCATAGATACATTATAGACAGATGAATGATTTTATATGTATAAACAAGCACACATGTAATATATATATACATACATACATACATCCACACACATACATATATATATATATATATATATACACACACATACACCTACATGAATGTATATATAGATGTATAACATACACATATATAAAATCATGCATACATACAATACATTAATTTTTTTATGAATGAATATAATTATTAATATATATATATACGCACATACATATATATATATATAAAACTCATTAAAATATATTCTTTGTAAAATAACAGTTATAATATATATATACACATATGTATATATATATATATATATATATATATATATATATATATATACATACATATCTATATATATATAAAACTCATAATTAAAATGTATTCTTTGTAAAATAACAAACAGTTATAATATATATATACACATATGTATGTATATATGTATATAATGTAATATATTAAAAATATGTTACATGCAGTAGTAATATATAACTGCAGTAAAAGCTTTTAACAAGACATCGTCATGATGTCAAATATTTTTTATTTTCTCCAGCTTGGGTCATAGACCAGAGGGAAAAACTGTCCTGCCATTTTCTCTCCCTGGAATAAATAAATAAATAAATAAATAAATATTTGTTTGTTGTTACTGTTGTTTTTAACTGTGGGCACAATTGTTTGAAAAAGAAATATATTGATCTTACCAAAAACATGAGTATATTTGATTTTATTTCAAAATGGTAATAATAAAAAAAAAAATTTTTTTTTTTTTTTTTTTGTGTGTGAAATAATATTTAATAATAATATTATTATTATTATTATTATTATTATTATTATTATTATTATTATTATTATTATTTTTATATTGATTTATTATTATACTTTTTTTTCTTAATTACTTTGATGTTATAATGGTAGGTCACTCTTCAGTTGCTAAAATAACAGTCAAGACCAATAACTCTGTTTGAAAATGACCTTGGTAAAAAAAACTAACTTCACCATTTTGATATTGTTGTTTTGTTATTTCACTGAAGCTATCTAATGAAATAGTATATATCTAACAAAAATTTCAACCTGTCAGAATTTTGTTTTTTAAAAGCATCGTTTCAAAAGTATCAGTCATTTTAAAAATTTAATACCTCATAAAGCATCATAAATTAAGAGGAACAAAAAACTCCTTTCAACTGTTCCCCGTCTGTATCGGACACAACGCCATCTGCAAAATAGTTCAACACCGTCGCTCGTCGCGGCTTATCAGATCTGCAAGAGAGATAACTCTGTGCAACATATTTTCATTTCCAATAAAGGCACATGTCCTAATTAATTCTTCTCTTTCCTTTGTTTCTATAAAAAAAATTAATTAACACTGCAGAAATTGAACAGTCCAACAGTTTTGCTATAATTGTTTTGTTTTTTACTGTGTAAATAGTTTTGTCAGTGAATCAATCTCTCTCTCTCTCTCTCTCTCTCTCTCTCTCTCTTTTTTCTATAACAGGTAGATACATAGATATAAATATATATATATATATATATCTCAATGTGTGTGTGTGTATAATACATAGATATATATATATATATATAACCAAGATAAATAGATATAAAATATATGACTATATACAGAGTTTAAAACAATTTATAAACACAGTAAAAATTCAATGATTATTTATTCATTAAATTTTGACAAATTTTAAATGGATACCACCAAACTTAGTAAGTTTATAACAGCATGTTGCCATAGGAACCCTTCAGGTTGCTACAGTTACCATATGGGTGGTCACTAAACATAACATAATTTCAATCACACACAAGCAGCTTTAACACTGTCAGGTTTGCCATTTCAATGGCTTGAACATTGCCCTCTCTTTTTCAGTCAAAACATTTTTGAAATTTTTGGGGGGATAATAATAATAATAATAATAATAATAATAAGCATAATAATAACTTTTGTATTAATAAAATTCATAATGATAATGAACTGCAATGATAATTATAATACTTGATGATGAGGAACCATGAACAGCCAATGGGTGGTGAAAGCTGATGTCCTTATTTAGGTTTGATTTCATAATAATTGTTAATAATTCTTCTGTCAAAATACTAAAATAAATAATGATAATAATAATAATGATAATAGTAATAATAATGATAATGATGAAATAATAATGATGATGATAATAATATAACAGATATCTAAAGTCTATGGATTAGTAGATTTGGTGTTAGTGTGTGTGTGTGTGTGTGTGTGTGTGTGTGTGTAGAGATGGCTGAATGTAAATATAAGCATGGTACACACACACAAAAAATGTACATAAATGAATGAATGCATGTTGTGATTGGGCCTGTAATTAAAAATGTATTAATGTGTGTATACATCTGAATGAGTGTATGTGTGTGTTGTGTAGGGTTATATAGTGTGTCTGTTAATGTATGTGTGTTAAGTGTGCATATTATTGTATACAATAGTGTTGATATGCATGTGTGAGTGTGTGTGTGTTTGTGTGAGAGTGTGCATGCATCTATGTAGTGTGTGTTTGCAAGCATCTATATACTATATGTGTATGTGTGTGTGTGTGTTTGTGTGTATGTGTTAGCATGCATCTCTGTACTGTGTATGTTTGTGTGTCTGTCTGTCTGTCTGTGTGTGTGTGTGTGTGTCAAGGAGAATATTACCTGTATAGACTCCATATCATAAAAATTAAAATCTGTTACAGGTAGGGGATTACCATTTCTGTTCCACCTACAAATAACCAATAAAAAAAAAAAAAATAATAACAGTCTACATCATATGTAATATCCACCTCATTCACTTTCATAGTTTCTAAAAATCAGAGAAAAAACATTATGAACTCTGCAAGGTCAGAGGTCGAAGGTTACTGACCTGTGAGAACCTGGTATGTACATGATGGTGCCATTTTCTTCTGTCTGTTCGTCCAGTGCAATGTGTATCTGGGAAAAAAAAAAAAAATATCGAAAACATCTATAGAATTCTTTTTTTAAAATACATGCATATTTTCAATTTCAAAATACTGATAAACATAATTTTGTCTTAGTAAAAGTCTACAGTGTCTGATGAGGAGAGTAAATGGTTAATTATTATTCATAGTCTAAATTGTGTTGCTGATGCTGAGCAGTTCGTTAAGAGTTCTGTTCTCTGATGAAATACTCTCATTTTGTTGAATTATTAAAAATGTTCTTGAGTAGGAAATAACAACAACAACAACAACAACAATAATAAATAATAATAATAATAATAATAATAGCAGTAGTAATAGTAGTAGAAGTAACAGTAGTGGTAGTACTAGTAGAAGCCATAGCAGTAGCCATAGCAACAGTAACAATATTAATGATGATTATTAATAAAATAATATTAGGATTTATAATAATATCAGACTTGTATTTATCTATGGAAGGTTGTTAGTGTCATCTTCACTGGTTTTCAGACTTAGGATCTTTCTTTTAAAACTGAGAGTTTGAGTATGTCATGTTCTAGAGAGGAAATTAGTAAGAAATCTAGCTAAACTAATTTCATTTAGTTAAAAATAAATAACTAGTCTTGCTTAATAACTAGACTTGCTTACAGTCAAATGTTTCATGGGTTTAGTACGAGTCCAATAGGAATAATCCTGATGCCTGAAGAAGAAGAAAACAATTTAATCTCTCTCTCTCTCTCTCTCTCTCTCTCTCTCTCTCTCTCTCCTCCCTCTTCATCTCTCTTTCTCTGTCTCTCTTTCTATCTCTCTCTGGCTGTCTCACTCTTTATCTCTCTGTCTCTCTCTCTCTCTCTCTCTCTCTCTCTCTCTCTCTCTCTCTCTTCTGTCTCTCTCTCTCTCTCTCTCTTTCTCCCTTCATCTCTTTTGTTCTCTCTTTCTCTGTCTGTCTGCCTGTCGCCTCCCTCCCACTTTTTCATTATTCAGTAGTATAATAACATCCTTCATCCATATAATCTAGAACCTGTTTCAACCTTTAGGAGTTTATGTATTAGCTTCAGGTCTGAAGGAAAGGACCTGTAATTTCATTTAATGTCAGAATTCAAATTATTTACCAAGCTACCACTCCTCCATGTTTGGGAGGTTTTGCAAAAAGCTGATCGTGCCACAATCTGACTCCTACCTCCTTCTTGTTTTCATCAAGCAACTGTGACGCAGGAACCTGAAAAATTTATTTTCTGGAAAGTAGCATTTAATAATTATCTTTTAGAAAGTAGCATTTGAAAAGTAAGGTCTACCCTATTAAAATACTGTGAAGAATCTGAGAATCAAAAATAAACAGTTATCTTTTAGAAAGTATTTTTTGAAAATGAAGGTTTACCATTTTAAAATGCTGTACAGAATCTGAGTATTAATAATAAAAAGTATCTTTTAGAAAGTAGTATTTGAATATTAAAGTTCACAATATTAATATATTATACAAAATCTGAGTATTAAAAATAAACCAAGGTCTTTTAGAAAATAGTATTTGGAAAATAAAGTTAGAATAAAAATTTTGAAAATAAAGAGATCAAAATGCAACAAAAAATATAGCTTAAAATATGGTTACTAATCATAATCTTTTAGAAAGGTATCTATAAACATACAAGTTAATATAATCTTAATAATCAGGGGTAAAAATGAAATAACTAGCAAATAAATAAAAATATCAATAATAATGATGATGATGATGATGATGATGACATGATGATGATGATGACGATGATGATGATGATGATGATGATGATGATGATGATGATGATGATGATGATGATGATGACGACGATGATGGTCTCACCACAGCTTGGGGTAGGAAAATTAGATCATGGAACGCTTTTGTCAGTCGCCACTGGCCAAGTCCATGCATCAATACATTGTCTGGGTCACCTGACTGGTTGCTATGGTATTCATACATCATATCAATCCCAGGATGCCCTTCATCACCTCCCTGTAACATGTATAAATATAACAACACGAATGCAAACCACTATGTCAGTCTCTTGCATATAAAATTAGCTTTAAAGCAAATTATTATTTCGTTATTAGTTCCTATCCCTACACCTTTTCTAATAATAAAGTATTACAATTATAATAATGATGGCAGAGTTATGCTAGAAATACTAAGAGTTTAAAATTTCAATAAAAAAAATTCAAATTATTGATTTTTAATTCAGCTTTGACCAAACTGTAAGTTTACAATACTTGTTGCCATAGGAACCACAAACAGCCAATGGGTGGTGAAAGCTTGCAGGTCCTCTCTATAAGTTTGATTTCATTGGTTTGAACACAGCCCTCTGTTTCTTCTGGTGATTCTATAAACGACTGTTCGACTACCAAGATGTTGTTTTATTCTTCTCTGGAACGGATTCTATTGTCATTAATAATTAAATAACACTGCTACAATGGTGCCATTTTAAACCTTCACAATTCAAGTCTTGATGTCAACATGTATACAGCAGATGGATAGGTTTAGAGTTTTTTTCCACACTTCTGTATAAGACAGTATAAATACTATAAAAACCAAGAAGAATTTAGCTTGGCTAGCAATCCACTTTATCTAACAGCTTTATGTAATACTCCACTTGTCCATTAATAACTCTGACAAAGCCTTTATAGCATAGTTAGTAATCCTCTGTCTACTAAAACCACCTGTCCGCCAATTAACTAGTAACTTTCACTAGTAAACCACACTGGTTTTAACACTTATCTTGCATAATCCACTAATTTACCAATAATTTTCACACTCGGGGGCCAGGAAAGCTTGCTTTAACCTGTTACTTACGATGAAGTATTTGTAGTCAGCCAGAACCATATCACATTGCTCCTCTGTCAAGATTGGGATATCCAGTAGGAAGCCATTTTTCCAGAACTGCTCTACTTGGTGTTCGGTGAGCAGGAAATTATTCCATGCAGTCTTGTCCTAGATGGAAAAAAATGTGAGAGATATTTTAAGATATATTATTTTATTGTTAAATTATGATGATGATGATGATTATTATTATTATTATTATTATTATTATTATTATTATTATACAACTACTACTAATACCACTTTTAATGTTTATGTATCAAGCATAATTAATGGTATTTATACAATTTTTACAAATTTTTAATGTCTGTGTGTCTGTGCATCTGTGTACAGTTCTAGGCAAATAATACTGGTGTCATAGACACAAGTAAAAAATTTTTTTTTTAAATCCCTTTTTTTTTTTGAAGGTTTATTGATGATACCATTGTTTCTGAAATGCATGTGTCTATAATGTATGTGTGCACGAAAGCATGTCTGAATGTGACAGTGAACATATATTTCAACACGCATTATCTATTGTCAGTTAAGCATTCACGGCTTACGTGACATCTGATTGGTTAATCACGTACTGCGTCAGAGTAAACCGCAATTTGATTGGTTGGTTCCTTACCTTGATTGGTGTAAAGAGTTCTCCTATTGGCTGATGCACGGAACTCCAATCAGGAACTCCCGGTGCATATTCTTTTGGTTTAATGTTAGAAGACATTATGCTTTAACTGCTGAAAATAAATGTTATATTCTTTATTTATTGATATATGTTGTTTTGTTGTTGTTGTTTTTTTTAATTTATATTAGTATTATTTTATTTAGTGTGTATATGTATATATATATATATATATATATATATATATATATATATATATATATATCGTGTTTTATTTTGTTTTACATTTATTAATTTTTATTGAAGATGTGTCTGTTAATTCGATAGTGATAATTTGTAGTGTAACTAAACGAGAACACATAATATGAATATTTACGTAAACACACACACACACAAAAACACACACACACACACACACACACACACACACACACACACACACAGAGTAATTAAAATAAAAATAAAAATGAAGAAGGAATATTTTAGTTCGCATGATTAAATAACCTATTATCTGATTTCCCTCTTTGCTTTTTTTTTTTTTTTTTTTTTTTTTCGGTTCTTCATCTAATTCAGTTACCTTGAACCAACTTATTACCGCCCCTAAATCGTATTTTCAATTGACGCCACCCCTACCCTATTTAGCGATGACACGTATGCGTGTATCGCTCTATTTACTACACTTAAGCTCCAAGCTTGTACGACTAATTCTGTGACCTTCTGCTAAAACAATAAATACCTGAACAGTGTCAAAGTTAGTAGCACCTGCCATAGACGTGCCGTTCTATGTTACTCCCTCGTCCATTATTTTCACATTTAACGTTGAAAGCAGTGTTCTGGCATACTAGACGTTGATATTATGTTCCTGTTCGTTTGACTTTTGGATCATTTGACATGGATTTAAAGTAATGCAGTAGACAGGTATGTGACCTTAATGCGTATTTTAAAAGTTTAAAATATGTCTATTTATTTTAATAAGATGAAACGTAAATCAGCGTTTGGTTCCTTGACTGTTATGTATAAGATTATATACTGTATGTATTTCATTTTGTTAGACATATAGATATAGTAATTTAAAAAAAAATAAAAATAAATAAATTGTCAATTCTTATTTATGCCTGAAACCATTGAACATTAAATATAAGTAATAAATCAAAAGGACAAATACTAAAAATTATATCGTATGTTTGTGTGTGTGCGTGTGCGTGTATAAAGCTTTAATTAGAAGAAATGTTTAGCAATAATTCTATTCTTACTTAATTTTTTTTCCATTTTATTTCTTATTTATTTATTTTTCTGTTTTTATAACTATATATATTTTTTTTTATCTCATTATTTATCTATTGATCTATTGATCTATCTATTCATTTGCTATTTTTTTTTAATGACTATCTTCTATCTATCTATCTAGCTAGCTATCTATTTAAATTAATAATACAAATTTAAGGTTACTTGTAAATTAAAATATATCAATTACATAAAATGTATAATAATAAAAATCTGCTAAAATTGTTCTAAATGTGTGAAGAAGATAGAGCCGACTGATTCCGAGTATTCACGATGGCCGAATGGCTACGGGAGATGATAATGAAATGTAAGGGCGTGTGTGCGTGTGTGTGTGTGTGTGGACGTGTGCATATGTGTAAGCCGGTTTCATATCGTTTAGAACAACTATGTATCATAACGGCTAAGAGACAATAGTTTATTGCGTTCATTATTAATTATATCTGTTCAATTTATTATCCGCTGTTACGTTTCAAATGCATGATATAGTCAGATTTGATACATTTGAATGACGAGAGAGAGAATGTTAGCTAATACTCTTTTTGTTTTATATGTAATGTCCCGAAACTGGATCAAAATAAAAAAAGAGACAAAAAAAGTTTAAGAAATAATAATAATAATAATAATAATAATAATAATAATAATAATAATAATATTAAACAGAGGATATAATAGTTCATTTTTAAAACACGCTCAATGCTTGTAATTGCCAATTGCCATTTCAGTTTGCGGATCTTACCGATGAAGAGGTTGGTTACGCTTATCCGGGGGAGGTGAAAGTAACTGCATTGTTTGAAAACATGGAGGCGCTGGAATTCGGTATTATACACAAAGGGTAGACTTTATAGTAAGTATTTCTATATTTTTTATGAATCAGACTATACTATATTTATCTCGTTTATTTTGTGTATTTTGTACGAGTCAATGCTTTATGCATTAAACTTGAAACTGATTTTATTTGTAAGAAAGTCGCCATGTTCAAAACGGGTTTCGCCGAACACCTGGTCGCGTTGACTCGTTTTCGGAGGCACGTTGCTAATTAAAAGATAAAGGAAATGAAAAGCGCGGGCTGCTGTACTGAACCTTATCGTCTGTTTGTGAGTTCATTCTGCTACAGTACGACAATACGATGTTTTGTTTTTACACGACAGCACAATTGTAAGAGTCAAAATAGGTGTAGTGAGGTGTAGCTTTATTTAAAAGTATCTTCTCATTTATTTCGTTTTGTGATAAAATTTTCCTTTCAGTACTCGCTCAGACGTAAAAATAAGATAATATAAATGTACACATTCTGTATTTATTACTTATTGAAATATTCATTCCAGGGCTCTAATATATATATTTCATTAAAAAAAAATTGTCTTGCATTTAATGTTTGTAATAAATGCAAACATGGAACATCCATAAATTTATAATCATGATAATGATATTGTATATGTGCGAATATGTCAGTTTGTTTATATATGTATATATGAGAGGGTAGGACAGCTATATATCAACAGATCCCTATTATAATTTATTATATTTTTCTCTCTCACTTTTGAAATAATAATAATAATAATAATAACATAGGGCAAAATACATTCAGCTATTACACTTTGAGCAATATTATATTTCCTTTACAAGTCCACACACACATTTGCAGTCTTTAGATGTAAAGTATATTTTAAATTTGGTTTCTTTACTGTGAAATATATTAAGATCATTTTTAATGATTCTCTTTGCTAAGAAATACATGTTTAGGATTATTTTAATATGAAACCTATATGCTGTATTCTAAATGAAGGTAGCTTTTTTCTTGCTTTCTTTTTGGTTAAATTCTTGCCTGTATAATTTTTTTTTTTTTTTTTTTTTTTGTACATTTTCTACCTTAAGTTTTCAGTGCATGATATTTAACAAATATTTATTCCAATATCCAGCTTACTTTTTATTAGAAGTCAGTATTAAAGAAATTGCACCTTAACCTCTTAGTATAAAATAATTAACAAAGCTTCATTCTAAATTGTTTTTGTTGCCTTTTTAGGTGTAGATATTAAAAAAAAAAATTATTCTTTTATCTAGAAGTAAGTACTAAAGAAATTCTACATTTAATCATCAGTAAAAAAAAAAAAAAAAAAAAAAAAAAAAACTACCCAAGTTTTAGGATAGATCCTTTTTTTTTTCTTGTTCTCTTTAGATGTGAACATTAAAGAAATTCTACTTTAAATCCCACTACAAAACATTTTCTAACAAAGTTGGGTAGGACAACTTTTTTTTATCTTTTTGTCTTTCCTCGGATGTAAACTCTTAACTAAGTAAAACCCAGTCGGCACTGTTTGATCATGCCTGTGTGTTCACGTTTCGTGTTGTCGTGATCTTTTCTCTCTCAAACAGATGTAACTTGCAGAGCCAAATATTTGTTGACCTTTTCCCGAGTTAATCCTCGCCTTCCACTCAAATCGGACTCAGTCTGGCTCGGGCTCCGAGTTGGGTAAATATTGTCACTAAACTGCGATGTGGTTTTGAAACACTGATTTCCATTAGATCACAGAACAAAAACCTGCTGAGACTGTTTACGCGCTACAGGTAGCAGGATCAGTCCTTGAGAGTGGAGAGCATTTCTGGGAGGGAAATGAAAGGAAATTTTTTCGGTTTGTGGAGTAGTTGGTAAAATTTTCAGTTTGAGGAGTGGTTGATAAAATTTTCAGTTTGTGAAGTAGTTGGTAAAATTTTCAGTTTGTGAAGTAGTTGGTAAAATTTTCAGTTTGTGAAGTAGTTGGTAACATTTTCAGTTTGAGGAGTAGTTGGTATTTATGAAATTACGATTAAAGAGTTTAATTTGCATTTTTTTCTTCTATCTTTCACTCACTATGAACACTGTAGATAACAACTTTTCATCTTATGGAAAGCAATGAAGGTTGCTGGCTTCAATTCTTTCATCTTATGGAATGACTAGAAAGCTAGAAGAGGTTCTCATAGTGAAGATTCTCAAGAAGGCAAAGGGCCTCTGTTCTAAAACTGTAAAGGAATCGCATGGCTCAGTAATTACAGATATCTTCCTTGAGACACTGAACCTGCGGTTTAAGATGCTGCATGATAAATTCTTCTTGATTTATATACAACTCTGTAGGATATTGGTTCACCAGAAGTTTGCCTGGTGGACAGACACTCACTCCCAAAAGTTAAAAAAGGACAGTTGATATTTTACACTTGAGCTCAGTAATTATAGATAACTTCCTTAAGATACTGAAGTCGGTTGGAACTGAGATTTAAGATGTTGCATGATAAATTCTTCTTCATGGTTTCTAATGAATCTCATTATGACACTTCTGTTGTGCACATATTAAGCTGTTTTTATTGTAGCTGATGTTTGATGGGTTATTCAATCAATATCTGCAGTATTCGTTGAGTTACTTCTGTTTTTGCTCAGATATTTGGTCTCTTCTGAGGACTGTTGTACTGTTATTCTTGCTCAGATATTTGTGTTGCATTGCATACTCAGATATTTGGTCCATTTATTGTTGGGTTTTATTTTTAAAATTTGAATTGGTCATGATTTCATTATAATACTTTTAAAATAAACTTTTCTGCTACCATTCCATGACTATTTTTTTGTGCTATGTTTCTAGTTTCATATGTGATGACATACAAGTTGAGTATTCATTAAGCAGTTTCTTAATTTGTGTCTGGCTTGATCTTGTATGTTATGGACCTTTGTAATTTGTCAAAAAAAAAGTGCTATATTTCTAGTTTCATATGTGATGAGATTCAAGTTCAGTATTCATTAAGCAATTTCTTAATTTGTGTCTGTCATGATCTTGTATGTTATGGAGCATTATAATTTGTACAAAAAAAAAGTGAAAAAAGCAACCACTGTGCATCAGTTCTATTTGAGTTTTTATTGGGTTATCACCTGCTTAGGTTAGTGACTCATCTGGTTACCGCTGTTCACTGCATAGTTCTTTTCTGAGACATTGCAGGACAAATCCTCTTATGATCTTAGTGCTGCCATCTTTGGTGTATTTCAACCATTGTTAAATACTCGTTAAATGATTTTGATGGTGACTCAGAAACCATTGCTATGTTCCATTTAATTATTTTATTTTTTCTTTACTGCAGTGTTTAATAGTTTAAAAATTAAAAGAAATAACCTGTGTGTTTATTTCTGTGGGGGTTTGACTGTATAAAAATATCTCTTCTTGTAATATTGTAAAAGAAAATCATGGAGTAGTCAAAGAAGCTTTATTTTCTGAAATGTTTTACTGGTTATCATGTAACAAACAGTCCATGGTATGTAAAATACCATTTCTCAATCGGTACCAATAGTTTGGTATTTAAGCAGCTGGTTTAGTAATCTCACATCATTATCAAGAATCAATAATCATCAATATTAAAATGTGTTGATATTTATTCATTTATTCAAAATTGACATTTAGAGGTGACTTAATTGCGCATATTTATGTTCTAGACAATTTTAATTATTCAGAGTGTGTATTTTGTGGTAGGTTAGTGTTGAGTTTATTTTAGAAATATCAAGACCCAAATAGTCTCTTTGTTATTGATTTTGTATAACTATACGGTTCAGTTAATGTTCTGATTATTCTTGCTTTTTCTCTTTCATTCCCACTGTTTGTCTGTTTCTTTTCTAATCTTTCTTGCTTTTTATGTTTGTTTGGTGTTTTCTCTCTTTTTTATTATTTCTTTCTTTCTATGTCTCTATTAATATAATTTAAAAAAATTGAAACCCATTAAAGACTTTATATAATTGCTAACTATATTGTCTTTCAAGTCTTAAAAACACAAACCCAGGATTGGCCACAATATTACAGCATATTACATAATGTCACTTAAAGTCAGTAGATTCACCTGTTGAATATACTGTGTATATCACAGCCTAAGTAAACATGATGGCTTACATATCCCTTTAACATAGAGGTGCCTTCAATAAATAGTGTCTAGGATTAACCAAAGAAATCATTTTAACATAAGGGGTGTCTTGATAAACAATGTCTGGATGTTAACCAATAGAATTGCCTGTTTTATAAGATTAACCAATGACATTTGAGATCTTAAAGGATTAGACTAGACATGTACCCTGAGGATAAGCAGGTTTGTTAACTGACTGTATAAAACATTTTTATTAGTTTGGGTTTTTGTTTTTTTGATAATTAAAAATATTCTGGCTTTTGCACATTTTTAAATGTATACATATGTAAAAACCCATAAATAATAAAAAAATTTCAAGCCTGAGTTAGGAATGACATAGCTAAATAAATAAACGAATGTATGTCAGTCTACAAAGATTAAATAAAACAAAAAAGAAATAAATCTTACCTGTAATATTAGATCCAAACTCCAAATCTTGTTTTCTTTATCTTTTATTTATTTTTTTTTTTTTAAAGACTGTAGTATATGATAGTATATTGTTCCTTTTAACACAGTAATACAACTGTTTTATTTGATTCTTTTTCTAAATATTGTAGCTTTTATTACACTCTTATTATTTTGTTTTACTTGGGACACATGTCTCTATATAATCCTTTTAACTCTGATCAGTTACTTAACTGTTTTGTCCCCTATATCACACTTGTAATATTGCTCTGCATTATTTCATGTGAAACAGGATAGTGTGCTTTATATTTATTTTAAAGAAAGAAAAAATAAAAATAAAGTAAAAAATAACTTGACAGTTATAGATAACTTTTGTTCTCTGAATGATAAGAAATGACCTTGAGGGTGAGCGCATAAACATATCATCTGTTTTTGTTCACACAACAAAGAATGGATCTACTGATATAGCCAAAGCTACAGATGTGTGATATGTCTGTTTTCCATAATAGCTCAGATCAGCTGGGGTTTTTTTTTTTTTTTTTTTTCCTTCTTCTTCTTACTGTACCAGATCATTTCATTTCCACGTGAAATACTGCATGTGTGTTTATTTGTGTAAAACTGTCGGAAAATGCTTTAACAAACATTGCATACTTTGCCTACACCAATCTCTGCATTTTTATATTATTGTTATTGTTATTGTTATTGTTATTATTATTATTATTATTATTATTATTATAATTATGATTATCATTATGATTATTATTATTATAATTATAATTATAATTATTATTACTATTATTATGGTTGTTGTTATTATCAATATTTATTGTTACTATTATTAGTATTATTATTTAAATTTTCTGTTTACATAATTTTTTCATTCATTCCTTCTTTTTCTTTCTTTCTTTATTTAGTACTGAACTGGTAAACAAAATTATTAAATTTACGTGAAGGATGGCCATTAAAAATATATTTCTAATTTATTATTTTGAAAACTATATTAAATTTTTTTGTCTACCTTTATTGTATTTTATTAAGAGTTTATATTATTAAAATTTAAAAAAAAAACCCATTTAATATAATAGCTTGTAATACAGTATAGAGATATTACTGAATACCTACCTGATTAAGCAAGTGTTTGTCAAATTACCGTATCAAAATAGCTTGTTTTATTTTCAGTTGATCAGTTTATACAGGTGATATATTGTTTGTTAGGTAATATATGTGGCTAATTTTTAAACTAATGAACTAATACATAAACAAAATATCTTGTTCAAACTGCTTATTCAGGTAATATATTGTTTGTAATTGAAAGTAAACAAAAACAAATTTATTGAAAAAAAAGTTTACAAGACGTTAATTTATGCAGGTAAATAACTGTTTGTTAAATAATACACATAACTAAACCAGTAATCAAAGAAGAAAGAAAAATCCCTGATGTTATTTTACATAAACACTATTACTTGTTTAACTTTCAAGTTATCAACTAATCCAGCTAACATATTCTTTGTCATGTAATATTTGTAACTAAACTTAAAACCAAATAAAGAAGTATAAACAAAACAACTAAGTTTTGTACATAAACAAAATTACTAGTTTAATTTTCAGCTGTCAGCTTATCCAAGTAATATATTACATGTCATGCAATGTTTGCAATTAAAATTACATTCAAAGATGAAAGAAAACAAAATCCCCCTGGTACTGTACATGAAACTGAATCACCTTTAAATTTTCCAGGCGTTAACTTATCCAGGTAATATCCTCTCGTGCCAGGTAATTTCTGTTTACCTGTTTATCAC
The DNA here is from genome assembly GCA_012295275.1 of Chrysomallon squamiferum. Taxonomy (NCBI): domain Eukaryota; kingdom Metazoa; phylum Mollusca; class Gastropoda; order Neomphalida; family Peltospiridae; genus Chrysomallon; species Chrysomallon squamiferum. Next base: position 9,699,225 of record CM022676.1, read on the forward strand.
CTGAGCTCGTGCGTTGGTCAATGCATCTATAACTTAACCCGTTTTGTCTACTAAATGGACTTCATGTTGTTACAGCTATTATTTAGCTCGTGTTTACAAAACTCGATAACCGTTTTGAACTAATCCGAGCTGAAACTATTCTGTCACATATCCGTAACAGAAAAAGGTTTGCTTTTACACAGATTACTGGGTTTTTTTCCTCATCTGCTTAAGCTAGATATAAAAATCTTGTATGGTGAACATTATTTAATTTTATTTTGAGCTGCTTGCTGTCGGGCATGATGGCATAATTAAAACAGAAAAGTGTTATAGTGACGTTTTAGGTTTAGGTCATATGAAGTTTTTGAAGGAACCAGTGAGGGGGGAAGGAAGGATGTGGGGGAAGAGAGGGTGGAGGAAGGATGTGGGGGAAGAGTATAGATAGGTGTGAAAGTATGTGTTTGGTCATTTATAAGTTAGACTGTATTTCTGTGTGTGTGTGCGTGCGTGTGCACATGCACGTTCATGTACATGCATGTATATATATACATGAAAGAAAGATAATGTATATTGCCAGATGTAAGAAAGTCCAAATTTTGTGTGTGCTTTCCTTTTTGAAGTGTATGAGATATTTTTTTTTTTTATTTTTTAAAGTGCCAGTAATATCTGTTTGAATATCAGACAGAGAGAAAAACTACATTTTATTCTCTAAATAAATCAAATCTATTTGGCCACATGTCCAATGAAAAACTTCATACTAAAACACAGTATGCATTTCATTGTCTAATGTGTATCATGATTTATCATTCATACTGTCACTTTTTGTATTCTACATAACAATATTTACAATCTTCTACAGCCTTATATTTGAATTTTAAGAATTATATTTTCTTTTCTTTTTTTGTTGCATAGGCATGAACTTTAACCCTGTGACCCTTGACCTTTTTTAAAAAAAATCTTTAATCCTGGTACAGAGTGTTCTAAAGTCATTTGTGTATACAGATGCATCTGAATAAATTAGATAAAATCCTTTTTTTTGTTATCTCAGATGTCGGTGGTCTTTCAAAGGTAACCATGGCAACATAGCATTATCTCACTTTTGTTCAGATGTTAATCTGGGGATTAACAAAAACCCTTTGAAGATGCAACAGTTGTTGACTTGTTACTCAGACTGTTGCCACGGTAACCTGTTGTATTTGTACCAGCAGTTCATGTACTGGAGGTTTGAAGTGGTATGTTGTTACCATGGTGACAATGTTTGAAGTTTGTGTTTATAGTAGATCAATTAACTGAGAGCCTGAAATCCATTTTTATTTATTTTATTTTTTAATTTATTTACATATTAATTATTGTTGTTGTTATTTTTTTTTTTTTGTGTGTGTGTATATTTATTTATTATTTTAAAAATATATTAAGATCCTTGTTATTAAGAAATATTGAAGTTATTTTAGTTATCACTCATATAGTGGTATAACTCAATATATAAATTAATTTGATAAATATTTTCATTTATTTTTTATTATTATTATTATTATTATTTTAAATATTGATCCAGATTTGTCACCTTCAGTATACTCATTTTAAGAAAATTTATATTTTATGGGAAGGCACTTGTAAAATATAACGTTTTGCTAATTTACAGTAGATATTACAGAATGGCATCTAATTTTTTCTTTCTCTTTATTGTATAAAAGTATTCTTTCATAGAACAAATCAGACATTAAACGTTCTTTAAATGTTTACCTATTATTCACAAGATTAATGGATTTACTTAATTTTTACCTATTATTTCAAATTATTAATGATATCAAAAAGGGTTCTTTTGTTTTCCTTTGTTAAAAATTATTAGTAGTAATACTTTTTTTTTAATAATTAATAATTCATTTTTTAAATGTGCATATACTGTTAGTGTAGATATGTAGTTTCTTAATTAACTAATTTATTTATTTTTTACAGGAATCTATTTATCTGACATGTTGACATAGCAGTTTGGATAATTCTTAACCACGTGAAAAGTAAACTGTAAGTACAATTTTTATATTACAACAAAATGTTTTATTTGTTATCTGTGTCATCATTTCTAAACACACAAGGAATGTGAAATATGTTGAGGAACATTAGTGAAGATTACAATTACATTTGAGAAAATTCTTGCTAAAATGGAGTCCTGTGAAAAACGGCATTATTTTATTTTTTACTTAATCATAAAAAATATTTGCAGATTATGTGTGATTATTGAGAAAAAGATTGTTTTTTGGCAGTTTTTTAAACACTGTAGTGAAATTGAAAAATACAGTAGCATGATATTCCTTGATAAACTATTTTAAAGTCATTCAGTTATAAATGTACTGAAAACAGATGCAAGCTTGGACAACTATGCAAAATGGATATATCTCTCTCTCTCTCTCTCTCTCTCTCTCTCTCTCTCTCTCTCTCTCTCTCTCTCTCTCTCTCTCTCTCACACACACACACACACACACACACACACAAAAACCAACTTCACACACATACATTTAAAACACTTGAGACATACTTTTGTTTCACTGCTATCAAAAAAGCAAATGTACATTATTAAATAGATAACTACATAATTATAAAAATAAATAAATAAGTAATCAAATAAACAAACCAGATTATAAATAAATAAAACATTTAAACAAAAAATTCACAACAGAACTATTAACCATGTTAAAAGAAACCAACCTTTTCCAAGATTATTTATGTATACTTAATTGAATATCCTTACATGCATTATCTGAAACTGATATATTTATATTAAAATATTTGTAATCCAGTATGTTGATAGTTTGACGTAGTTCTTTTTTTTTTATTTTTTTTTTATTTTGTAAGCCTACCCACTTGTGTCTTGTTTGTTCTTTTGTTTGAGTAGAATGAATTCCTCCATTTAAATTTTAGATTATATATTGTGTTCTGTTCTTAACATTTTTTTTATCATTTCCTATTTGTGTGTCAGTATTGTTCTGTTGCTTCTGAGCAGTAAATTCCGCCTAGGAAACCAAAGCATTTAGGTCTTTTTGTACTCCATGTTTGAGCACTTGCATTTCGATACCTGCATATTTTGTTTTGTAAATTCCTTCTCTCAAATCAAAGCATTGCGGTTTTAGTTTAGATATTCTGTTCTACTAGTCAGAGCTTTTGAACTTCTTTTGTGTAAATTCCTCCTCACAGTTCCTCTGGAGTTAATGTCTCAGTATAATAATAATGTTTTAAATACTGTTTCTTGTTTTTTCTCATTATTTGTTATCAATATCATATGGAAGCATAATTAAGTTACAAATATACAGTAACATATGTTGAGTATATTACAAAGGACACACATACACACACACATACATGCAGACAGACATATTCACCAGCCTGTTTCTGTGAAGTAAATTCCTCCACACAGATGTGAGGACTCGGGTTTCATTCACGTAGCTTGTTTTTCAGTTTTGTAAACAGCCATGTTTGTTGTTGGATGTTTTTATTCTTTTTTTTATTTCAACCAAAGATTTATAACTTTGCTAAGATTAGACACTATAGTTTTTGTATATTTAAAATAAAAATTGTTTCATAACATTCAAAGTCTTTAGGGGGTGTTTATGTATTTTTTTTATCACAGTTCTAGTTCAACAGTTTTTATTAAAACAATATAAACAAGTGATGGAAAGTATAAATCATTTTATAATATTGTTTTATTTTATGTTCTTGTTAGTTGTTTCATTAACTTTTTTATATATTTTTTTTAATTTATTTATTTAATTTTTAATTTTTATTTAGTCATTTAAAATTGTTTTATTTATTTTTTTTTTAAATTTATTTCATTTGTTGTTGTTATTACTTATTTATGAATGTGCACACATTTCTTTAATTCAAATTTAAACACTTGTTTATTATTATTATTATTATTATTGCTTTGTTGAAGTTATTTAGTCTGAAATTACTTTTTCCACCTTTCTGAAACAAAATGAAACTAGACTGACTATAACAGAAGCTTTAATTTCAGGTTTTACACCTTTTAGTTCATTTCTCTTTTGTCATTTATTATTTTCTTGACATGCTCTTCGTTTTACATTTTCCCAAAACAGGTATGTCATTAATAATTCACTATTTGTATAAAGTCACTTTTTAGAACAAATCAAAACTGAACAAAGGAACTTTTAAAAACATTTCTATTTTTTTTTTTATCTTCTTTTTTTTTTTTTTTATATAAAGCTAAAAAAAAAAAAAAAGAAAGAAAAAGAAGACCGAAAATGAACCATGTGTTACGTTGATCAAATGATCCACATTTCACATATACATGTCTGTATGTGTGTATGTATATATATATATTTATACACACACACATACATACATACATACATGTGTGTGTGAAATGTAGATCATTTGGTCAACATAACATACATTTATACATATACATATATATATATATAAGCACTATATGGCTTATATTGGTCGACAGGATTTTTTTTTTTTTTTTTTTTTTTTTTTAAATCAGGAGTTTTATATGATCAGTATACCTTGGAGAAAAGATACAATTACTAAAGTGAATATAATTCTCTGTCGTACTAATGGCTTATTATTTCTTGTTCAGAAGGTTATAGGCATAAGTTTACCTTAGGGGAAAAGGAGATCACATGACTAAAGTGAACATGTTTTAGCAGACTACTGCATTGTCAAGTTTACAATGAAGGGAATGCAGTTAGATGTCTTCCTGATACATTTGTACTTCATAAGCAAAAGTTTGTAGGATCAATTTATCTGAAGTGAATACGTTTGAATTCATAGCGTATTGCTGTATAAGCAGAAGGTTTTGGGATCGATTTATCTTGCTGAAGTGAATGAGTTTATTGAAGTCTTAAAAAGAAAAATGAGAATATTATTTCATGATCAAAAGGTTTTTGGAATTAGTTTACTTAAGTGGAAAGGAAAGTCAATAAAACCAAAGATATTTTAAGAAAGATAATTTAACAAAGAGTTTTGCTCTGATACCTGAATATGAACCATTGATAAACAGAACAGAACTGTTAGTTGAGATTTTACCATAGAGTTTAAAAACATTTTTATAACATGCTAATTATTCTATATCTATAATCTATTCAGATCCATGAAGTTACTGCTTCAGAAAAAAAATGAATAATATTATTTATCTTCATGGAAATTAGATGAATTTAAATGAATTTAATTTATAATATGATTTAGTTAATAATAATTTAGTTTATGTAATAATAAATATAAAATGTTCATTGATGATCAGAAGGTTATGGGAACAAATTACCTGAATGGAAAGGATAGTGAGAATATGTAAATACATCAATAGTTTGATATCAATTAAATATTGATTGAGGATCATGAGCTTATTGGATCAGATTTCTTTAATAGAAACTAAATTGATTGATAAACACCGGAAGGATTTTAATATGAGTCTTGAAGGATCAGTTGACCAAAAGGCACAAAAGCAAGATTTTTACAACATGCACATACATAAATGATTAATGTTTAACAACAACACTGCTATTTTAAATTCAGAATGAATTTTTTATAACATGCACACAAGTAAAAAAAAAAAACCTCTAACATGTGAAGACATTGCTTGTATGTTCACTGCTATATTTCATTTTGTGAGGAAAAAAAAAAATATATATTAAGACGAGCTAAAATTTATTTTAATATAATGTTAAAATCATGGATCTTAAATGACATGGTTTCAGTGTGTCAGTTGGATAATGGAAATGTCGCAGCATGTGTGAGAGTTAGGTAAATGAATACGAGTAATGACACAGACAAAGAGCAGAATGTACATACTTAGTGTAAAACAATAAAACTGTTTGCGGCCAAGTGAAATGATGTATTAATTTGCAGTGGTTGACAGGAGGTTAACTATAATTGAATCCAGCTTAATGCTAAAGCTATAAAACTTGTTCCTTGAGGACCGAAAAGGTTTTTTCGTAGGATCAGTTTGCATGAAGGGAAAGAACGTTTATTTTTTTATTTTTTTTTAAACACCTGGATATGAGCTAATGAAAAATCTAGTAAAAAAAAACATTTGGTTGACAAGCAGTTTGTTGTTGTGTTACTGTGCCAGTGGGGAGAAAGAGAGTTTTTTTTAATGTTGTGTATGTAAGTAAATGTAACCTTTGTTAAAACCAGTAAAAGTGTTGCACAGGATGAAAACATTTCAACATTCTTAACACCATGCTGTGATGGGAGGACGTTTCTTCATTCAACTTTATTATTAACATAAAGTGTGTGGGTGGGTGGATGGATGGGTGGGTGAGATGGGGCAAGGAGGGAGAGTGTGGGTGAGGGAAGGAGTTAGAGAGAGAGGGGGAGTGAGGGAAGGAAAGAGGGGTGATTTTAATTTATAATTATTAATGATTCATCCCATGGAATGGAGGAGAATGATTCTTTTTGAACAGTTTAATAATTAACACGTGTTTGAACCTGATTTAAAGAGTCTGGCTGCTATCAACATTAGCACAAGTTCTCAGTTTTAAAAAAAAAATATGTGAAAAAAAAAGCCCCAAAACAAATCAAGACCTTCAAAACTGGAAGGTAAGCATTAAGATGAAGATATTAGTGAAAGAGGAATGCTGACATGGTGACTAATTTAAAACGTTTATACAAAAACGCTGCAAGGATCTTTTAATTTCATTTTGGACTGCATTGGCGTTAAGATGAAAATGATAACTAAGCTTGGGTAATCCGAGGTGCTGAAAGATTGAAAAATGTTTGTACATCTAAACATGCAGCTGTCCATTTCATGCAGGACAGGAACTTTAATTTAACCCAAATTTTGATTTTATTGGCATTAATATGAAAATGATTCAGATGGGGTTAAACTGAGATCCCTAAGGGTTCAAAATGTTCATCTGGGTAAACAAAAAAGGAGACCTGATTAAAATGAACCAGGATTTTAAATTTAATTTGAATTTTGAGCTTCATGATGCATTATGATGAAAATGATAGTACAGAGAGAGAGAGAGAGGTTTTTTAAGCTAAGATCTTTAAGGATTCAAAATACTCAACGTGGCTAAACAAAAAGCTACCTCCTTAGAATATACCACGATTTTTAATTTATCCTGAATTTTTATTTCATTAGCATTTAATGTTAAATGATACAGTTACGCTAAGATCCTCGAGGATTCAGAATGCTCAAATCTAAAAATGAAGTCGACAGTGTAATGCAAGCCGGGACATTAAGATGAAAATTATATTGTTTTCAGGTCAGAGGAGGTTGTGACTGATTGAAAACTTTCATGTGTACTGTCAGCATTTGGCGATTTAGTAATTGTGAATTATTGATTTGTCTGAAGCATTGAGTCATCAGAATGAAAAACAGTGGAACGTACATTAAACTGCACTTAGATTTCCAGATAGCTGTGTGTATCTGTGTGTGTCTCTGTGTGTCTGTGTGTGTGTGAGAGAGAGAAAGAGAATGTGAATTATATGAAAGACTGTGTATGATACAAATACATGTGAGAAGGAGAGAGAGAGAAAGAGAATGTGAATTATATGAAAGTTGTGTGATACAAATACATGTGAGAAGGAGAGAGAGAAAGAGAATGTCAGTTATATGAAAGTTGTGTGATACAAATACATGTGAGAAGGAGAGAGATGTGTATATGTGTAAGAGTGTTTTTTTTTTTTTGTAACTGTATGTGTATATAAACACAGAGATGTGTATATGTGTTTTTTGTAACTATATATGTGTATAGAAACACTGAGAGGGACAGAGAGAAAGAATGTATGTATGTCTATGGCTGTTTTTTGTAATTATATATGTGTATGATGTAAATATGTGAGAGAGAGAGAGAGAGAGAGAGTGAGTGTGTGTGTGTGTGTGTGTGTGTGTGTGTGTGTGTGTGCTTATTGGTAAATTCATTTAAATAGATATTTTACTTGCTGGGTAGCTTCAGGGATTTTGAACTTTTCTTACATATTGTGTCACTCTGTATTATACGTTTAGTTTATTTTTATTCCAGTAACTAATATTACTTTACTACATTTTAAACCAGTATATTATTTTTCTGTCTTTTATAACTACATATATCTGACTTTTAAACTTAATGTATATAATTACAGCTGTTTTAAAACTGTATATTATATCTTGATTTTTATATGTAATTACCAGTACTAATTCAGTCTATCATTAAAACCATATAAGTATATGGATAATAATCTCTATATTTTTAAAGGAAAGAGTCTTGTGTATTTACCTTTTACATTTATAATTTACATACTGTATTGGCTGGTACATCAATGTTTGGTCTTAATATTATTATTTTAACTAGCATTTCTTTCTTTTTTTTTCTTTTTCTTTTCTTTCTTGTATTTATTTGTTAAACTGACCTTTAAATTATTTTTTAAACTTTGATGTTTATTTTCTCTTTTTTTTAGCTTTGTATTTATTTATTTTTTTAACTTTGTATTTATCTTCTTTTTTTTTTTATCTTTTAACGTTTGTGTTTTTTTGGGGGGGGGTTAACTGGGAATTTATTATTTTTATATTCTATATTATTGTTATTTATTTATTTATTTATTTAAAACATCTTTAAAATCTCTTTGATGTTTCTTGTTCGTACACCATACTGACTAGCATCACAACACGGAGAAGATGCCTTATCTTTTTTTTCATCTGACATCAGAACACGGAGAAGACCTCTTTCTTTTTCTGTTTGCTGTTAACAGTGACTCACTGATCAATCTGTCAACATCGGGATCCATAATGAAAACATCAGCCTGATCAATCAGGTGTCATCCAGTGCGTAATATAATTACCATGGCAATTGGATGGGAAATATGGAATTAATTTCCACGGCAACGTGGGTTCAGTTCTATGGTAATACTCCAGCGAGAATGGGTAAACAGATTATGGTGTTAGTAATTTCGTTTTCGTGGTGTCAGAGTGGTGAATGTGTTGATGTGATCCCGTTAATTGAAGTTTATAAAAGATTAGTAGGGGGAGATGGTATGGAGTGGGGGAGACAGTGACTGTTCTGGAATGTTTTGGATTTGAGAAATTGGTGGTTTGTTCAGTTTTGTTAGTTTGTTTGGTGGGGGGGTTTTCTTAAAGAACTTTCTTCTGTTATTTTCTTATTTCTTCTTGTTCTTCCCTTTATTAGTATTTTTTTATTATATCTTCATTCAGAACATTCAGTTTATAAAAATAACAGCATTTAAATACAAATTTGCTTTTTCACTCAGAATGATTGAATACAGTCTCGTTGATAATGTAAGGTGTCTTAGCATGTTACAGTTAAATATTTTAAATAAAAAGAAAGAAATACAGATTGTGTTTATACATTTGTTTTTATTAACCAAAATAATTTGTATATTTCTGTATATTGTACAGTTTATTCATTGAAATGAATTAAGTCTATTAATTATCTTCTTTTTTTTTTTTAAATTAATTTTTATAAACAGAAAGGAGTGTGCTTTTAGTCATATACTTTCTTTAACATTTCCAAAAATAGAGAAAAAGATTTTTATTAAATATATTTTCAAAAAATTAAAAATCAAAAATCAAAAAAAATCATATCTCCAACAGTGCTATAGTTTTATCAGTTTCTTATGTACAGGGATCATTTTTTTATCTTATTTATTATTATTTTTTTTAGTGGGTGTAAATACACCTGCATAAGTAAAGTAAATTTATACACCTGTAGTTTATTACTTACAGCCAAAAAGTAATTGAAAACAGAAACAACTAAATTAAACTTGTAATTTATATGATGAAGAAAAATGCGAATTTATTGTTTCTGTAGTATTAAATAAAATAAAAAGTATTTGTTAGTTAATGGTGCCATTTTTTTTAGGTCTTCTTTGTGTTGTGATTTAAAAAAATATATATATCTACTTGTTTTTACATAGGTTGAAATACATACCTGTATTTATTACTTAACTTCAGCACCTTAATAGTTCAGATAAAATAAAGTGTAATGAAAAAAATCTTCATAGTGCTGACATTGCTTCAGATTTTAAATTTTATTTTGATGGCAATCAGTATACAATTTCAGTTTTTTAATCGTTATTTCTCTCTTTTTTTAGCATGTTATTGCATGTCTTAAGCTCTCTCTCTCAGTTTTTGATAACTCTCTCTCTCTCTCAATCTTAATCAGAATCTCAACCTTTTTATTGTTAATTTATCTCTTTATCTATTTCTTTGTTTTTCTCTTTGTCTCACTTCCCCACGCCTTGTCTTTGTTTACTGAAACAATTCTATTTAAATAACTAATACTTATTTGTCTAATCCTTCTCTTTTCATTTCTAGACTTTATAACCAGTGAAATTCATACTGCATACATTGCAAACAGAATAAAAGAAATTTTAGCCTGAATTGTTTCAGAAATAATACTTGTTCTCTCTAAACATTTGGTTTATTGTCGATGTTTTTTTTTTTTTTTTATGGAGGTCATAGATTGCATTGTGGTTAAGACATCAAGAATAACATGGTTATAGAATGGAGGGTTGGGTTGTGGTGGGGGGTTGATAGGAATGAAACGTACTTTTTGAGCATGGAGAATAATGAAGTATTTTCTCTTTTCTTTTTTTTCTTTTTCAATTTTTTTTCTTTCATTCTTTCTTTCTTTTTTTTTGTTCTTTTTTTTTCCTAGTTCTTTTTATTAGGCTTTCCGTTGTTTTGTTAAACAGGTTTTAGTTTAAGTGAGAGCCAACTGCACTTAAAATGAACAACAGAAACAGAAAGGGTCTGTTTTGGAAGGTGTTCAGTGGGGACACCTGTAATACTGTTACACGTATTGTTCGAATGTGTAAATCATACAATGCTCGTGTACCCATGTTGTGGGGCTTCTTATTGCAATGCATTTTATTTTTGTAATAACTAAACATATTTATTAATAATGTTAGAGTTTAAATTTGTTTTAAAAAAAAAAGAAAATATGTGGTGTTCATACAAATATACCTCTCCTGGAAACTGCCCTTGTTTTGGCTGCGGTGTTTTTATGAGCCTGCCTGGCTTTCATTCACAAAGAGACTTGAGAGTCAATCTCGTTTAACTGCCTAATTAAAATGTTTGCTTTCTGTCGCACACAGAACTGTTATTTGAAATATCCCAAGGGGAGAATAAAGGAATTAACTGAAAGTAAAACAGCAAAATTAGTGTAAAGCAGCATGTAGGTATGTGTGTGTGTGTGTGTGTGTGTGTGTGTGTGTGTGTGTGTGTGACAAAGAAGAAAAATATTAATGTAAAATTTTACATGGTTTTCTGAGCAGTAAAATAGTCTTGAAAAAGTGGTATATTGAAATATTCTAATGTAATTAATTACATACATACATTTTTTTAACAAAAAAAATACAATTAAATAAATAAATAACAGTATTACCTCTCTTTATTATTAATTCAACACTCATATTTCCTGAACTGTAAGAAAAAGCAACATTCTAAGACTTCTATTTCAAACATGTAGACCCTTGTTTTAACTCTGAAACATAAAAAGAGCAGTAATAGTTGATAATCACCTGTTTTAATCCCTAACTTATTGATCTACCCTGCAGAAACCCTACCCCACCCCACCTCTTGTTTTGAACCTTCACAGACAAGGAAATAACACTCATCTGTACCAAACTGAAGCCACCACCTTTTTCAAACCCACCTTTATTCCCCTCCCTCCCTCCCTCCCTGTCCCACCCAGACAGGTAATGAAACACTTGTCTTTAGTATCACTTTATTGACCCGCCCCCTTTTTTCCCACCCTGGAAGATCAGAGACCACTGACAACAATATGTGCCAGCAGTCAGGTTTATTTATGGCTTGGTTACAGAAAGTCATAAAAATCTGTTCCCTTCAGTGTGTTTTTTTATTTTTATTGTGTCTGTCTGTCTGTATGTATGTCTGTGTAGTTTATATACTTATTTATGTGGCTGTAGTGAAGTCTGAAGTAGCGAGAATTTGTAGTTTCTGACATATTTGTTTTTTCATTTTGTTGCATATTTTATTTTAATTTACTTTTATCTTTTTTTTTAATATTTTTTTTTTTTTTTTTTTTGAGCCAAATATTTCTTGGAATTTTAAAAGCCATTTAATGAAACACAACTGCACATGCCTAACTTTTCTTTCGTTTTCGTATTTAATGTGTTAAGAAGGTAAGATAGAATAAAAATGAAATTAAATTCTTGGGATTGAAGCCGTGTCTTTTAATTTTATTTACTTATTTATTTATTTTAATTTTCAGTCTTTTATTTAAAAATAAACACATAGTTCCTGGCCCATTTGTCTTCATAAACAAATCACTGATAAGAAAAAAAAAACTTTTTCAAAAATTTAAAGACAAAATTTAAATGACAAGATACCAAATCACTTCTACATTTTAAATTTATCAGTGTCATTACTACAGAAAATATAAATCTTTGAAATCTTTTTTTATATATATATATTTCTTTCCTTTCTTCTTTTGTTTATTTTTTTATTTTTATTTTTTTTTATATGTAAAATAAACTACAACCTTTGTACCAAATAAACTTTTATGTTCATGAAGTGAACAAAACTCTACACAGGTTGAGTCACGCTAACAGTGCACGTTCAAAAGAAAGCACAAAAAAAAAAAATAAAAATAATATTGTTGCTTTAAAACGAAAAGAACAGATCCATTCGACAAGTAATTTTGCAAAGGATTGTGGGAGATTTGTACCTTTACAAGAGTGAAGATAGAATACTCAGTGGATATTTTGTTTGGTTCTAAATTGGATATTTAGAGATTTAAAAGAAAGTTTGTTCTGTGAAAATGGATTCCAGGTTTTATGAGTGTTTTCACGTAACACCGACATTGTGTGATCTTGTTTGGAAATACACGAAGAGGGGGTTAACACTTAATCACACCTGATAGGTAGGCAGGTGAAAGAAACAGGTAATAATAATATGTCTACATTTGTAAATTTAAAAAAAAATCCAGGTGTTTATATTAAGGTTAATGAGGTAACTGTGTATGGTGTGTGTGTGTTTCTGAACATGGTTTTAAAAACTTTTTTTTTTTCCAGTGCATTTAGTAAATGTAACCTTTTTATATTTTAATAGTGTGAGTGTCTATATGTCAATAATGTGACAGAGGGATTGCATTTTTAATTTACTATAGCAAAAAAATGTTCTGTTATTTATAAACATTGATATGTAAATTTAAAGAAATAATGTTTATTAAAGTAAACTCAATCCTTTTTATTATTTATTATTTTTTTTTTTTTCTTTATCCATTTATAGTATGTCTGTGTATGTCTTTAAATGTGTGTGCTTAGAATGTTACTTTTGTTGTTAGCAGTAGCAGCAGTAGTAGTAGTAGTAGTAGTAGTAGCTGTGGGAAATATAAATGGTGTTCATATTTATAGTTGCAGGTGTAATTTAAAACCAAATGGCATGTTTATGGTTGAATAAATCTGTAGACATCTATATATCATTTTGAAATACATTTAAAAAACTTTTGCCCCAATACAATTATAATTTGTAATGGTGCTATATTTAAAAAAGATGTATATATTGTTAATTTATACATACATATATACATATATGTATATATATATATATATATATATATATATACATACATGTATAACAAAAATCTAAAACTCTTTCATCTTGACTAATTTAAAAGGGCTTTTACCTTCAACTACATATTTATAAATTTTTTTCTTCTTTTTCCCATTCTTTTTTTTTTTTTTTACTTTCAATAATGAGTTAAAAAGACAAAAATAAACAAACAAACAAAAAAAAACAAACACAACAAAACAAAACAAAGAAAGAATAGTCACATTTTATTCTGATAATGTTCTCACCTGTTTCCTTCAAATCTAATCTTTCTAGAAATCAAAGACCTTTCCCCACCCCTTAGGTCCAAAGTTCTCTGAGGGTGTGGGTTTTATGTTTCTACATTAAACAGCCACCTGTGTATTGGCCTCATTTAGATTGCAATATTCAGTGGCCTCTTAAGAGAGGTCATCATGGTACACTAGTAGGGTCTGCCTGATTAACAGCAGCCATCTTTGATAGACTTGTTCAGGGCTTTTAAAATGTATTTATTGTTTTATGATGTTCACTGGTCATGTCTCTAAGTAATGGAAGAAAATGATGTGTTGTGTTTGTTGGGGGGGATATGATAAAACTTTGCAGGAGGATATGTGATTATGCTAGAGTGTGTTTTCATGAAGGTCATAGGAATATTTTAGTGATAGAATCTGTGAAAATATAATTTTAAGATTTATCTATTGTGCATTGTTTTATTATTATGATCATCATCATCATCATTACCACCATCATCATCACTATTGTCATCATTACCATCACCATCATTATTTTTTTATTTATTATTAAAGTATGCTTAAATTTAAAATAAGGAAAAAAGAATAAAAATAGTTTTATAACTTACTATCTTAAAAAAAAAGTTTTATATTTTACTATCATCATTATTATTACCTATAAATTATTTAATAATTATTGAAGAGATAAATATAAAAGTTAAAATGAATGAATAAATAAATAAATAAATAAATAAATAAAAATAAAAATAAAAGAACATTGAAACAAGATCATTAATATTCATACATAGTACTTCAGAACCACAAATAATGAAAAAATAAAAGGGTAAAAGACTCCCATTTGTAACTGATACCTTCGAGCTATCTGTTTAAAACAAGTTTAAACTTAGACACAGGCTGATATCACTGGCAGCAGTTTCAAATATGTTGTCTAGGTAAAGAGTTATTCAGTGAAAATCTTACGGGGAAAAAATATGCTTACTCTTCAGTTTTATATGGATCCATTTTTAAAGAAAATTAAAGCTTTCTGCCTGTGTTTGTTGTGAGACATATTTTTTTTTTTTTTTTTTTTTTTTAAATAAATAGTTGAATTAATTTTTTTTTTTTTTTTTTTTAAATGGCTGGTTGAAATATATTTAAAAAAAAATAATGAATATTTTATAAATAGGTGTGTGTGTGTGTGTGTGAACAAGAAACTTTCAAAATGGCTGGGGTTTTTTATTCTGATTTTAATTATAAATATTGTTTATTTTAAAAAGTGAATATGTTAAAAAGAAGACTAAAAAAAAGACAATACAATAAAATAATTTTTTTTTAAATATGCCATTGATTTAAAAAATATGTTTAAGAAAAGATTTTCAGACAAAATTGAAATATAGAATTCACTCTGACAGCACCTATATATCTCTGTACTTTTAATTTTAAAATGACTGATGGAAATGGGAAAAAATAATTAAAGTGAAAAATGGAAATAAAAACTGAATTACAGGCCTTTATGTTCAGTAACAATGTGCTTTTATAAATAAACTGAAGAATTTTAAAAGACAAATAAAAAAGTAAATGATTGAAAAGGTAAAAAAAAGGACAGTTTTGATAATAGAAAAATGCTCAATTTTTTTTTCATGACAAATGTTTTGTTCATTTATACAATTCATTAGTAAAGAAAGAAAGTTTGTCGAAATGATAAATGGTTTATTAAAAATATATCTTCAGACTAAACTGAACTACAATTTTTTGTGTGGATTTTTTGTTATTATTTTTTTCAAAGACCATATATATATTTATAGAGTTCAGTTGCAAGTGGGTGAAAAACAAAATGATTTTTGCTGAAAATGAAATATACAGTTCTAAGTATACATATATTTTTTCAAATGATACGTTTTTGTTTTCTTTCAGTTACAAGATATTTATATAAAAAAAAATGAATCCAAAACCAAACAATAATTTTTTTTTTTTTTATAAAATTTATTTGTATATAGAAAATTTGAAGAGCATTAAATTTTGGTAAAACACACTTGTATGCACCACACACACACACACACACACAGATCATGTTAATTTTTCCATGAGAATTAATTTATTTTCAGTTTATTTTTGTTTTTATTTTACCCCCAGATATTTCAGGTACAAACACACACATAGACATGTTTATTTATATAAAAATTCAAACTTTATTTCTAAGCAAAATATAAATATTGTATGTCATCTATGATTCATAAGTAAACACTCCTATTTTAAGAGTATTGCAAGTGTTTAATATAACGTTTTATAACACACTGAATCAGTGCACTAGGTAATAAATTATGTGATACTCTACTCTGTGTTAACAGAAGTAATAAAAATGTCTGTGCAGATCAGTGCATTAGTAATTAAAATATATTTGTATTTGCTTTATTTTCTTCTTTAATTGCTACAGATAAAATTTTATGTGTTTCATGTTTAATTAGACTGAGCTTAGATACATATATACATACATACACATGCATACAAAAACACATACACACATTATATAGAAGCATAGATACATATGCATATACAGACACATATAGAGAGGCATGCATACTCATACACACATGCACATAAACATATATATATATATATATACACATAAACAGACAGATACACACATACACAAATAAATCAATTTTATCTGGCTGCAGAAATATAGGGTGCACTGGAAATGAAATATTGGCATGGAATAATGACCCCTTAAACCTGTTTTGATATATATATGTGTGTGTGTTTGTCTGTGTGTGTGGTAAATGTGGCTGTATTTCTGTCAGATATCTGTTTATGTGTGGTTGTATGTCTGCATCAGTGCATGGAATGTATGCAATTTGGTTTCTATGTCGTGTGTGTGTGTGTGTGTGTGTGTGTGTGTGTGTGTGTGTGTGTGTGTTGTGTGTGTGTTAACTAAGCTTGCATTTCTGTCAGGTATCTGTGTATGTTGTGTATCTGTATCAGTGCATGGTATGTATGCAATGTTTTTTCTGTGTCAACTGTGTTTATGTTTTTGTGTTTGCAAATCTAATATATCTTCTAGGATGATATCTCTTTATCTGAGAGAGAAAAAAAAAAAATTGTATTAAAATGTAATTGTAAAAAAAACCCCATAATATCCAAAGTTAAATAAAACATTTCTTTCTTCAGTTTTGACGTGTGAATCATTGCACTGTGAAAGATTTATGATAAGATCTAACTATCATATCATCAACAACAATCTGATAGATAATTTATCTTTTTTGTTAAGTACATTTTTTCAGATTTCATTTCAATTCTTCACGAATATTAATATTTTTATTTTTTATTTTTTATCTAACAATAAATAAATCATAACCACCTATTAAAACGTGTTGAGATAAAATTTTGGAATAAATAGTGCAGCATTTATTATTATATTTAAAAAAAATATATTTATAAGAATGAAATGAGATTACAGAAGGAAAGAAAAAAAGAAGAAGAAAACATTGACAACATCCTTGTTGTAGTAGTTGGGTACTTTGTTAAGAAAAAACTTTCATCAGAAAAGGCATTCATGTATTCAAACTATGTGCATATAGGCAAAAAGGTATATTTTAATCCATTATTTTAATAATAGGCATAATTATTATTCAGTTATTATTGTTATTTTAGTTATTAGTGATGTTGTTATTATTTCTGCTGCTGTTGTTGTTGGTGGTGGTGGTGGTGGTGGTAGAGGTGGTAGTAATAATGATGATATTTGTTGTTGTGTTTTAAATATAAGATCCAGTTATCACATCATCCAAAAAAAAAAAAAAAAGTTTTTTTTTTTTCCCCTTTCTTTCACAATTTGAACTGGCTTTGGGAATGAAACAAAACAAAAAATGAGTAGAAAAACAGCTCAATAATGAAGATGTTTGTTGTTTTATTTTATATATATATATATATATATATAGATCCAGTTATCTAACAGTCCAAAAAAAAACTTTCTTTGACAAGTCGAACAGGCTTTTTCTTCGAATCAAACACAACGAAAAATGAGTTGAACACTGAATGTAGGTTATGACTACTAGGTGTGTTGTCAATAACCAGCGAAGGATGACTGTCTCCTTTCAGAGCTCTCCTCTTCAGAAAGATAAGGTTATTATTTTTTTTTTTTTTTTTAAATCTTATTTTTTTCAGCGTCAGGGTAGGATTAAGTGAGATTACAGGGTGGTGGGGGGTACATGTCTCGTTTGTAATGAAATGAAATAAAACAGACAATAGCGGTTGTTATATCCTGCTGTGAAAAATATTTTGTTCAAATTTATATTTCTTTGAGGATTTCCAGTATATATATATGTATATATTTATTTTCTTCTTTTTTTTTGTGTGTTGGTTTAATGCTTAAAATTAGGGTAGATGTTTTTTTGGGTCAGAAAACCAAGAGTTGTGTTTGTGTCTCTTTGTTTGTCTCTGTCTCTGTGTCTCTCTCAAGTTGTAAATCTAGTTTAGTTTCAGCTTTTTTAAAAGCTAGTTATTTATATATTTATTTATTTTCATTATTTTTATTATATACATAGATATATTGTTTTTGTTGTTTGTTTATTTGTTTACTTTTGTTTATTTGGGTACAGGAAAAAATTTTGAAATTTTAATCTTAACTGTTTTTTAAAATACTTAATTATTTCCATAACTAAGTCTTAGGGTGGTAGATTGATGAAATTAAAGCCTACCATTTCTATAACATCTGCATAATATTCAGACAATCAAATGATCTTTTTGTAATAACTAAAGTGTGAATTTTATTTCAAAATTCTAAAACTGTAATTGATAAGTAAAACATTGTGTAACATGGTATCTATACATTTAATTTAATTTATCACTCAGTTATTTTTATTCAGTGACAGTGATGTATAACAAATGTAAAAGTTTTCATGTCACAATTTTTGCTAATTAAATTTGTAATACTGCCTGTTACATGAACAAAATCATTTTAGAATTTTCCATTTTTATATCATTTATTTTTCTTCATTTTTCTTTTAATTATTTTTCTTTTTTAATTTATTTTTTTTTATTATTTTTTTTTCGTTTATTTTTGTTTTTTAATTTATTTATTTTTATTTTTTTATTTTGTTTATTTTCATTTTTAGATTAATTTTTTTTTATTGAACCCGAGCCAAGCAGTTTTTCCCACAGTTTCTGCAAAACAGAATTTTGTGTCTGCCCGTTATCTTTCATAAAATGTGAATTTAAAATTTGTTTGACAGTAATGAATGGTAAATGTCAGGTTTATGTAATCTGACCAACCTTTTTCTCTTCAGGTAAAAAACCCAGGTACACTTTAGATAAATTTTAAAAACAAGTTTGTTTTTCAAATCTTTTCTGGTATGAGTGGTTGGCAAATGTGTTTTTCCCTCACATTTAATGTAGTTTTGATTTTTATTGATTACTTTTGTTGTTGTTCTTCTCTTTTTTTTTAGTTATTATTACATATATTTTATGTGTGAGTTGTTGGTTTTTTTTGGTTATTTTTTTTAAATTCTTCTAATTATTTAGGTTATTTTTCTGCCACATGCTTTGCCAGTTTCTGTTTTCTATTCCCATTCTAACTGGGACTGGCTGTACTTTAGTTTTAGTCTTGGGCATGAGATACAGTTGGTCACTGGATGAGTTCTTGTATCCATCCCATTGTTGTGTTTTCTCATTCCAACCAGTACCTTAGGCTTTACTACTTCTTCTTCTTCATCTTCTTATTCTTTTTCTTCTTCTTCTTCTTCTTCTTCTTCTTCTTCACCACCTCTATCAGATCACATCACTTGAACAAATGCTGCTGTATGTTACAAGTTCCTCGTAGGTCCATGTACCTCGTAACCGATTTACCTCGTTCTGTCTCTGCTCTGGTTTACATTCTGTGTTATTAACTTGGATAGATGGAAGATACATCAGAAACAGATACATGGGCTGTGTAGTGTAAGTTAATTATTTTTTTTTTTTCTCACGAATCCACACTTACCTGCAATCTATTTCTTAATCACTTACGCTTCTTCAACTCGAAAAGCCTCAGATTCATTTTGGTATGTAGACAAAACAGATTGGAAGTTGAAAAGGAAAAAAAAAAAGAAGAAGAAGAAAATTAAACCCTGGTTATAATTATAAGCGTAATAGTGGTTAACAGGTAAATGGTAATTTTAAATTTAAAAAAATGGTAAAGAGATTATTCATCTTCTGGTAGTAATAAGGAAAAAAAAGTCCTGGTTATAATTATAAGTATAACAATTAACAGTAGAAAGTAAAAATAAAATAAAATAAAGTAAAATAAAATACAGTTTACATATTGCATTAAAAAGGAAAAGGAAAAAGAGCATGATTATAATCATAGACAAAACAGTTTACACATAAGGAGTAATAAGTAAAAAAAAATCAGCAAAAAAATTATTCCTTTCTCATACAAAAATCATGTTTATAATTATAGAGATAATATTTTAAACATAGGCCGTATTAAATTAAAAAAAACAGCTAAAAATGTATTCATCTACACACCAAAAAAAATACAAGGAAAAAAATGTATGGTAATTACAGACAACAGTTAACACGTAGGTAGCAATAAGTAAAAAAAAAATTGGCTAAAAGTTTATTGATCTTGTCAGACAAAAAAAAAAATATGTATCATGTTTATAATTATAGACAAAACAGTTAACACATAAGCAGTAATAAGCAAAAAATATTCATCTTCTCATACAAAAAATTGAGAAAAAAAAAATCATGTTTATAATAATAGACAAAACAGTTAACACCTAAGCAGTCATAAGTAAAAAAAAAAAAAAAAAATCAGCAAAAAATATTCATCGAAAAAATACACATCAAAAAATCAAGAAAAAACCCCTCATGTTTATAATAATAGACAAAACAGTTAACACATAAGGATTAATAAGTAAAAAAAAAATCATCAAAAAAATGTATTCATCTTCTCAAACCAAAAAAAAAAAAAAGAAAAAAAAAAAATCATGTTTATAATTATAGAGATAACAGCTAACACATAGGCAATATTAAGTAAGAACTCAACTAAGAGGGGTTTTTTTTTAACTTCTAAGACGAAGTTCACACCACTGAGAGATAATTACAGCAGCTATGTGCTGTAGATACAAGATACAGAGTTCTGATACAAGATAGGCAGTACCGATGTTTTCATCATCCTCCTTCTTGCTGGCTCATGATCGTCATTCCTGTGGTGAGAGAGTTAGGCTTAATTTAATTTGATTACAGCTTATTGCAAAACAGTCTTGCAAGTCAGGCCTAATTTAATTTAATTATAGATCTTTTTTCTTTCTTTCTTTCTTTTTTTTTTTTTTTTTTTTTTTTTGTAAAGGAGTATTTGTATTCTTACATATGTTTTGGGGGTTTTTTCTGTCGATATTTTCTTCTTATTCTTATTTTTTTTTTAAGCTTTCACTGAAATATCTGGAGGACTGCATATTATGGTTGGAATTGTTTATCTATATCTATCTATCTATCTATCTCTATATTTATATATATATATTGTTATTTCTTTACTTTTTCATTATTATCTTTTTGTACAGTTTTTATTTATTTATTTTTTGTTTGTTTTGGTTTTAT
This sequence comes from Chrysomallon squamiferum, assembly GCA_012295275.1. Lineage (NCBI taxonomy): Eukaryota > Metazoa > Mollusca > Gastropoda > Neomphalida > Peltospiridae > Chrysomallon > Chrysomallon squamiferum. The sequence goes on from CM022676.1 coordinate 9,720,522, forward strand.
TCCTTTTGTTAAATGAATAAATCAGTTATATACAAAGTATATTAAGATATTTCTGTGTGTATAGGACATTTAGAAGTTATATTCAGTTTTTGTTGCCTATTTCAAGATTATTTTCATGCTTTTGTTTATGTACAGTTGTATACTATTTGAGAAATGTATTCATGTGTACTTGATGTATATACAGGTTATGACTTGTGGTTACATCAGACAGAATTTGTATACTACGGGGAGTGTGTTTATTTGTATCTGGCATGTGCAAAATTTAAAGTATTATGAAATCTTTACACATGAGGAATATATATATATATATATATATATATTGGATGTGTGTATGAAAGTGTATGTGTCCATGTTTATTAAGATAGAATTAGTTTTGTGTGTGTGTGTGTGTGGCATAATCTGTGTCTGTGTTTAGATTATTAACAAAAATTCTCTGTTACCTGGTGCACAATACATAATTTGTGTTTTGAGTGTCCAAAATATCTTTGTGTATACATCTGGAACATTTGAAATTTAAATACATGTAGAATATGTTTTATTATGTGAGCATACAAATATGTGTTGATTATTTTAACAGACACACAGACACTTGTACAAACAAGTAGATTAGACAGACAGACAGACAGCTATGTTGCTGATGATATATGAGAAAGTTCTGTTTCATAAAACAACAAAATGAACAGAGGAGATAGATATCTTTTTCTGATTATTATTGTTGTTGTTGTTATATTTTTTTAAATTTTATTTATTTATTTATTTATTTTTTTTTATTTATTTTGTTTTATTTTATTTATTTATTTATTTATTATTATTAATTTATTTTTTTAAATTTATTTTTATTTATTTTTTTTTAAAAAACAAAATTCCCAGTGTATTTTCTACTTAATCTGTTACTTTCTAAATACAATTCATGGCAACAAAATTGATTTCACACAAATAACATTATCGCTACTTTGGTGAAAATTAACAGTATTAAATTTTTTTTTAAATATCATAAATCAAATTACAAGCCACAGTGGGAAAATCTCACTGACAATACAATTAATATTTGTTCAAGTTTCAACCCATCATGAAATGGGATGATTACAAAATGGTGCAACTTTCTCCTTATTGAATTAATTTTAAGCGAAAAACAAAAAGTTAAAAAAATATATTTTTAATTAATTTTATAAATTTTTAATTTTAGACATATTATGTGTCAGATAGAGATTTAATTTATACATAATAGAGGCACTTTGTTGAATATTAATAAAGTAATTTATTTTTGTTAATAATTTCAGTAAAAAGTAAGCAGAATTATTAGATCACACAAAAAAAAAAGGACATTCTATAAAAGTCAGATGTATTTTATTCTACACACATACATCTCTGTGGATGGATTGATGAATTGATAGTTTATACATTCAGAAATATAAAAGAAAAATTTATTTTGTACAGGTACTTTCTGTCTATACACACAAATATATGGAGGACAGATACACTAAGAAATTTAAAAAAAAAAAAGAAACTTCGTATTTTTTATTGCTACCTCTCTCTCTCTCTCTCTCTCTCTCTCTCACACACACACACACACACAGACACACTCACTCTTGTCCCCTCTCTATTCTGACTTGAGTAAATAAACACTGGAGTGTCTTATAGTGAGTACCTCGGAAAAGACTGCAGTGGCTTTTATTATGTTAACATGAATCTCGTTTTAAACACTTCTAACACACTGCACCATTATTTCTTACTTTGAATCCCAAGTTACATACAAATTCAACTGTTGCGTAACTTGAATTTCATTATAATTTCTTTGTATTTCTTATAATAATAACTTTATAAGTTACATGAAAATTAATTTCAGAAGTTTTTATGTGTCGTAATTTTCATTATAATTATTTTATTTTGTGAACTAATTCCATCTATAAAATAATTTAACTTACATTTATATCCTCTGCATCTTGAATTTTATTATAATTATTTTATTTCTTTTATGAAAATAATTTAAATTAAGTTACATCTGATTAAGATTTTGTTGGATTAATCAAATTAGTATTTATGTTTCTTGCTATAATTAACAAGTTCTGTACAAATTCTGTTGTCAGGACTGTTTTAAGTCATGTTTATATGATTTCTTTGGACTGTACAGTTTGTGATAATAGTGCTTCAGATTACAAAGAAATTCTGTTCTTAAGACTGTTATTTATATTTAACTCAGATTTCAATGAATACTCAATTAAATGTTTGTACTGGGTTATGATAAATAACTCAAATAACAAGGATTAATCCTTTTTAGTGGAGTTTATAGAAATATTAATACAAATATACATCCTTTTTGTGAGCAGCTAAATAGGATTTTACCATAATCTGATAAATTTATTATCAGACCCATTGTCCAAAACCAGTTTTTTTTAAAACATACTAAACAGATAGTTAAAATGAAATCAAATTATAAAGAGTTGTCCAAGTAATTTATCAGACCATGGTCCAGAATTGATTTCTGTTAAACAATTTGTTTTTAAAAATACTCTGAACAGACTGTCAGTAATGTGATCAATATATAAACCATTGTGGATGTAATTTATTAGACCATTGTCCAAAACTGATTGATTTTGATTTATTTATTTTTATTATCATTATAAGAAAATACAATGAATAGAGTGTCAAAATGTAATCAGTTTGTAAACTGTTGTCTGAGACCAGTTTCTAAAAAAAAAAACTATCAAATATTCCTCCCCCTTACAAAGATTAAATTGTCCTTGGGTTTCTGCCTCGTTAGATTCAAAACACATTAAACTCGAGTTAACTCCCCTGCAGAGTGTATGGTACTTTGCATTGTATAGCAACATTGTGCTCTTCTGTCACGAAAGGTATAAAAAGAAATACAAACCTCTTCTGTGAGGAAGTTAAGAAAAATAAAACTGAACGATTTCTGATTGTAATATGGGCTCAAAAGTGTTAAGGAGATTTTTGGTCTCTTTGTGGAAATGGCAGCCATTATTGATCGCATGCAGTTCATGTGTAATGATTTTGTAATAAAATTCATACTCTCTGTCTTAATTTACATAATTGACCTTCATGGTTAGTTTGCTTTATTGTGGTTATTTTTTAACTTTTTTATATTTTTTTTATTGTTGTTTGTGGTTTTGTGGGAGTTTTCTCTTGTGATGCTTCATTGAGCTTCATAACTTCACTGGAGAAGTTTGTTTTTGATAAATAGAATCTGTTTCTATTGTGTTAACTGAAGAAGAAGAAGAAAAAATTAGAATGTTTTTCTCATTTTCATTTTTTTTTTTTTTTTTTTTATTCTTGTGTTTATATGAATAACAGTTCTTGTAGATTTAAAAATGTTTCTTTTTCATCTTGTTGCTCCTAAATAATGACTTTATGATTTTGTGCCATTTTTTTAGAATAATGTATGGTCCATATGGTTGTTACTGTTACTGTTGTTGCTTTTGTTATAATTATTATACTACTACTTGATTATTATTGAATTAATGTTGTTATTGTTATTATTGAATTAATGTTGTTATTATTATTATTATTATTATTATTAATGTTATTATTATTATTATTATTACTATTATTATTACTATTATTATTATTATTATCATTATTATTACCATTATTATTATTTTATCTTTTTTTATTTTTTTATTTTTTTATCCTGAAAAATGATTTCAAATTAAATTTCACACTTTTAACTGACGTCATGTTCTAATTTCAGTTCTAATCATAAAATCCAAAGAAGAAGAAAAAAAAAACCCTTTTAACACGACATCATCAACAACGTCATGGATGGCGCAGAGTCTGTCCGTTCAGGCCGAAGTGAACGTTCAGAGCGATCGCATAGAAGTCACGTTAGCAACCACAACAGGCACCCCCGACAACCAGGGTCACGCCCGCCAAGTCACAGGGGCAGGAGTGGGGACAGGTATGAGAGGAGGGACAGGGACTGCGACGAGAGGTCGGTAACGATCAAAACACCTGGGCAGGTGTCAGGGGACGAAGAGGAGGAGAGAATTGAAGTTCAGGTAACCATTGGCAACCAGCGAGACTGATAAAATATCAATTTAGGAACCGTCATGATTGAAAAATACATCTTTTGTAGAAATGTTTGAGGAGGTTTTGAAAAAAAATAATTATTAAAAATAAAATTCTCTAATTTAATATTAACAAAAAGAATATATATATATATATATATATATTTATATTTTTTGTACATTTTATAAAAAATTTGGTACTTGGAAACTATCCTTTGTTAATTATAAAGTATAACAATAAAATAACAGATTCATGCTGTTTAATGGAGGCAGTGTATTTTATTTGAAAATATAGTCTTAAATATAATTCTGAAAAATACCAATACAGCAAAACTTAACTTTTTATTATTTATTAAATTACTTAAGAATAAAGACATCAAAAATAGAAAATTGGCAGTCATCAACAGTATTAGTAGTACCAAAATTTATTATTAGCAAAGGTTGAAGTCAGTTAAAAAAACCACAGAAAACAAAAGAAAATAATATTAAAGTATATAAAGAAGATGGCAGTCACCAAAAATATTAGTATTACCAAACTTTATTATTAGCAAAGGTTAAAATCAATTATTATAACAGGAAAGCAAAAGAAAATAACATTAAAGTATATAACATTGTCAGCATATTTGTTCATAACAGGAATGTTTTAACTTGACACCCACAACCACTGCAACTTACCAGAAGGTTTGAATAAACAGAAAGTTTTAAAAGTAATTGAATATACTAACTGTAGAGCGATACACTTAAAATTGTAACAGACTATAAATAGTTCAAGCGTTAGAGATCCATCTTAACGAATTGTGACTTGATGCACTAATGGACTCTGTAGCTTTAGTTTTACAATTAAGTTTACTTCTGAAACAAGTGTAAAGTAGGGTTATAACATTTATCAAGCTGGGATGATTTCCTGGAAGTTGAAATTCATCAGGGAGTTGTTGTCTGTTTGACGAGTTGCGAAACAGAAAGGATCTGGTAATGGAAACCTTCCCTCTGGAGTGCTGTTACTTCTCCACATTCTCTTGTGGGTGTTGGTTTCAGCTGAATTGCTATGTTTGGAATTTAAAACTAAATTATTTTTCAGATTCATCACACAGATGGGCAAACACACACGCATGCATGAAAGCATGGACACACGCACACACACACTGTATAATTTAATACACTTACACATACAAAACCTTACCCACACTGTACATACACAAAAAATAACCACATACTCACAGAGACAAGACAACATAAATACATATGTATGTACATGTGTGTGTGTGTGCATATGTTGTGTTTATATGTATGTGCATGCGTTATGTTTATATATATACAAACACATATAAATGCACAAACACACCAACACACAAGAACATACACACATTAACACACACACAGAAACACATTAACACATTAAAGATATTATACACAAAATAAACACACATATATATACAAACACACAACTTGTCCACTGAATTCTTCTGGAACATTCAATATAATGCCCATGCCCTCATGCCTTCCTCATCAAAAACACATTGTACAAAACATCAGACTTGTCTTAAAACCATTGTTAAAAAAAAACAAAAAAAACTCAGGAACAAAAATTATTCGAAAACAGTAACAGCTTAAGTTTATTTTTAACAAAAACAAAAATTGTTTTGTGTATACACAACTTTATCTAGTAACAATTTTGTTTCTTTTTATAAAAATTTTATAATTTTTTTGAAAAATTTCAGGTGATTCCTCAGGATGACAACTGGGGTGACAACACCACCGCCATCACTGGCAACACCAGCGAGACTGGGTTCTCAATGGAGGACATGCACAAATTCTCTAAAGACTTCGATGACAACAACAACAACACCGGCTTCGGCTGCGCGCGCTACGTCGGCACAGCCCTGGCAGCGCTGCTCAGCATCTTCGGCTTCCTGTCGCCGATAGCGATGCTCGTTCTGCCCAAAATCGGAATCGTCGACTGGAACGTGGTGGAGGTCGCCGGGGTCAAGGTCACGAACGATGCCCTCATGGAGTGCAAGCCCGAGTGCGAGGGCCTGCTGATCAGCTTCTCGTTCAAACTCCTGATTCTTGTCATGGGAACGTTCGCGCTGTTCTTTCGCCGGCCCAAGGCCACCATGCCGCGAGTGTTTATATTCCGTGCGATTGTTCTCTTCCTGGTGTTTGTTCTGACCTTCGCCTTCTGGCTCTTCTACGGGGTGAGGATATTCAAGGACCGGAAGGCCACGTATTACGGGATCGTTCAGTTCTCCGTGTCGCTCGTCGACGGCCTCCTCTTCATTCACTACCTTGCGATAGTCCTGCTGGAGATTCGCCAGCTTCAGCCTCAGTTCGTGATGAACGTCGTGCGGTCGCCCGACGGCGAGAGCCGCTGCTACAACATCGGCGCGTACAGCATCCAGCGAGCCGCCGTCTGGGTTCTGGAACAGTATTACAAGGATTTCCCCGTTTACAACCCGTATTTGGAAAACGCCACGAAAAGGACGACAAAGTTGACGGGTTTTAAAGTGTACGATGTTGACGGTGGTGCCAACAACGTCACGCAGCAGGGACGTTCACGCGCGGTGTTTGCTGCAGCGGCGCGGCGACGTGACGCGAGCCACAATGATAGGTTCTATGAGGAACAGGAGTATGAGAGGAGGGTGAGGAAGAGGAGGGCTAGGTTGATAGTGGCAGCTGAAGAAGCTTTCACGCACATCAAGAGAATGCATGATGAACACGGTTTGTACAGAAATATGCTTGTTTAGATTGTTTGATTGTAAATACAGTTAAAATTGTTACGATACAGGGACGTTTTTTTGAAGAATTTTTTTAAAACTATTTTTTATTTAATTTAGATTTTTTTTGCGTTTTTTTTTATTTTTTATTATTAAATACAATATTAGGATAAAGGAATATATTTTATAAGTATATTTTTTAATATTTTGTTTTTTAATTTTGGTGTTTTTATACGATTATTATTATTATTTTTAATAAATACAATATTAGGATACAGGAATATATTTTTATAAGTATTTGTTTTAAATATTTTGTTTTTTAATTTTGGTGTTTTTTTATTATTATTTTAATAAATACAATATTAGGATACAGGAATATATTTTTATAAGTATATTTTTGAAATATTTTGGGTTTTTTTGTGTGTTTTTTTTTATTATTATTATTATTTAATAAATACAATATTAGGATACAGGAACATATTTTTATAAGTATATTTTTAAATATTTTGTTTTTTAATTTTGGTGTTTTTTTATTATTTTTAATAAATAAAATATTAGGATACAGGAACATTTTATAAGTATTTTTTTAAATATTTTGTTTTTTAATTTGGTGGGTTTTTTTTTATTATTTTTTAATAAATACAATGTTAGGATACAGAAATATATTTTTATAAGTATATTTTTTTAATCTTTTGTTTTTTAATTTGGGTGTTTTTTTATTATTATTTTTTAATAAATACAATATTAGGATACAGGAATATATTTTTATAAGTATATTTTGTTTAAATATTTTTGTTTTTTAATTTTGATGTTTTTTTTATTATTATTTTTTAATAAATAAGGTGATACAGGAATATATTTTTATAAGTTGTATTTTTTATATATTTTTTTATTATATTTAGGTGGGCGGATTTTTATTTTTTTGTTTTTTTTATTAAATACAATATTAGGGTATAATACTGGAACATATTTAAATACAAGGTACATGATAATATGTTACAAGTATTCAATATCCAATCGAATGTACAGTGAACATGATTTGTACAGAAATAAGGTTTGTTAATTCGTGTATTTAGAAATACATGATCACAGTATAAACACATAATTTGTAAGCATTATATTGTAGAATGCACATACAACATGATTTGTAAAAAATAAGAATTGTTAGATTATCTAGCATGCTGAACTTGATTTATTTGGAAATTTAATTCTTTAAATTTTAGATTGTGTATTTACAGGGTTAATACATTAAGACATAGTTTATAATTATTTCTAATGTGAAGCCCAAATAACATGATTTGTATGGTTTGTTTAATTTATAAACACAAAAAAAAATGGCATAAGAAATAAATTTGGGGATGACTTATTTGGAGTAAAAGCATAATCATAAGATGTATAAAATATAGATTATTGAGACTGTTTTAAAATATTAGGTATAAGAATGTAAGTTTGAGGACTTTATTTGCAGTAAAAGCTTTATAAACATGATAAATACAAAAATAGGATTTAGTTACTTTAGATTATGCTTTTATAAATACAAGTTCAGGATATAGGAACTTATTTTTCAGGTCTTTATTTGGAGTAAATGATAATATTACTAATACTATTATTATTATTATTATAAATTTCATGTTTGTGAAACCAAGATATAGAGATATAATTCATGATTATATATTAATAATTGAGATTCTCAGCTTTCTACAAATATGTGGAGTTTTCTTTAAATACACCAATTTTAAAATTAAAGTAACTAGATGCAGTGAAATCAAAGGATTTCAGTTCTGAATGTTGTGGAAACTAATAAAACATTTCAAATACTCACTGTACCTTCTTTGATTGAGTTGTGAGCAAAACATCCAAAACTGTTCGATTAGAAAGCAAGGGAGGTAACCAAGATGAACCATGAAAAAATGAAATGATATAAATGTTTTGATCCGAAGAAGGTCCACTAAGTATTTGAAACATTTTATTTATATTTTACTAACATTTTGTAGAAGATACCAGTCTGTTTAATTGGAAGAATATCCTGTTTCATTTCTTGGATCTGTTTTAAAAATCTACATACTCTTTGAGACCTATAATCATTAATAATTAAGTTTGTTAACAATCACTCATTCATAGCAGTATAAACAGTTTTTCTTGTTCAGTCAGCTAATATTCTGTCACAAACAACTGACATGGGTACATTTCCAGTCTGTTTTGGACTAGAAAACATTAAAAAAATCCATTTGTTAGTCATATTATTTCAAAGCATATTAATCTTTTCCTTACAGCTTTGTAGTATCGGGGGGGGGGTGTGTGTAGTTTTTTATTGGTTTTTTTATATGCAATAAGCAGCCTAATAAAATATCTATATTAAATAACCTTATGATTTTACACATATTTAAAACCCCAAATATTTTAACAAAACACTTTGATGTGGCTTTAAATTTTCTAGTTTCTTTTCCGTAGTCTAACAAAATATTATCTGTTTTACATAACCATATAGTATTTATTTAAAAATCTTGTTTGTTAATATTACCGTCCCCAATACATTTTGGTTACAACTTCATTTTTGCTAGTTTTTATTCCAACATAATGTACTGTTACCTTTATTACATAATCATAAAACATATTCAAAAACTCACTCAGTAATATATTTTTGCTCAGTATACTTTGGTTATGGCTTTGTTTGCTAGTCTGAATTCTGTTCTGTATAATGCAATGTAATAATGACCCATAAATCTCATTTTCTATAAGAGCACTCAGTGTTTGCAGTAAGAACCGAAATATTTCAATTTTCATTCTGAAATTTCTAGTACAGTAGCACTGCACATGGACACTCAGTCTTAATAGTATAAGTGTGCACCTCAGGTAACGCGTTTTCTCAGTCTGAATAGTTCATTGCACTTATTGTTGCTACTTAAGTTTTTTTTTTTTGTGTGTGTGTGTGTGTGTGAGTATATTAACACACATGTATTATATGATTATTATTATTATTATTAATCTGACTATTGCTATTCTTGTTACTAGAGATGTACATAAAATAATCCAAACTTGTGTCAACATGTATGTCTGTATAAACACATGTTGTTGTTATCATCATTACTGTTATTGTTATTATTATTATTACTAATATTATTGTTGTTTTATTATTATTATTATTGTTGGTATTATTATAATTATTATTTTTGTTATTATCTGTTATTATTATTTGTTATTTGTTATTATTGGTATTATTATTATTTGTTATTAATGGTATTATTATTATTATCATTATATTATTATTTTTGGTATTATTATTATTACTATTTGTTATTATTATTTATATTATTGTTATAATTATTATTATTATTATTGGTATTATTATTGTTATTGGTATTATTATTTATTATTATTTGTTATTGTTATTTGTTATTATTACTATTGTTATTATTGTTATTGTTATTATTGATATTATTATTTGTTGTTATTATTATTTGTTATTGTTATTATTTGTTATTGCTATTGTTATTATTGTTATTATTATTATTGTTGTTATTATTATTATTGTTATTGTTGTTATTTTCAGGTGCTGCAATTCCCATGGACCCACAGGAGGCAGCACAAGCTGTGTTTCCCTCGATGGCGCGAGCCCTGCAGAAGTATCTGCGCATCACCCGACAGCAGCCGCGGTACAAGATCGAAACGGTGCTGGCACACCTCGCCAACTGCATCGCCCACGATATGAGCCCCCAGTCGTTCATCCAGCGCTACCTCACGCAGGGGGCCGTCATCCTCAACGACAAGGACTACAGCTCCGTGGCGCGCTGGGTCCTCGTGTGCGACCAGCTGCTGACGCGCGAGATAGAACACGGCTGGTTCTTCCAGCTGCGTCACGGTGCGACGTGTCGCTGATGTGTTCCGTCCGGCGAATTCCTCATTTCAGTCTGACGGAAGAGGTGATTGATCCGAAGAACAATAAGTTTGTGCTGAGGCTGAATTCAGAAACATCCGTTTAGTGTGAAAAAATGTTTTTTTTTTTTGTTTGTAGCAGATCTCAAAAAAAAAAAATTATAATATTTTTTTTTTTTTTTTTTTTTTTTTTTTTTTTTTTTTTAAGTTTTTATATATGCAATGGCAGCGGAAATGTCAGTTAATAATGTCACAAAGAAAGCCAAATGAAAGAATTTTTTATTTTATTTTATTTTTTTTTTGTTTTTTTCGTTTTTCTTTCTCTCAGCTTTGAAAAAAGTTTGATTGGAAACCACAGATTATTTTCCCACTTGTATGATTGGTGGATTGATAGCTGTGAGCTAAACTGTGTTGTTAAATTTCATTGGCTGAAACTGTGTTGTTAAATTTCATTGGCTGAAACTCTGAAGTGTAATTCTCCACAGATCTTATCTTAATTGTGATTGGAACATTCGTGCCATGATTAGATGATTTCATTGGCTAATACTGAAAAAGGAACAAACCATAAAACTGATCTGTATTGGCTGTTTAATGATTTGTAGAAGTGATTGATTCTGATTGATTGATATTTAAATTGTCAAAGTCAATGACCTTTTCATTGGAATGACATTTTAGAAAGCAAGGTAAATAATTGTTTTTCAAATGTTGTGAGTTTTTCATTTGTTTTCAGACTTACAAATCCTCAAGTTTTAAAAATATTTATAAATGAATGTATTTTCTCATTGGATAAAGTGCAAATTACACTTTATCAGTGGCTGTTTGTGATTCATGTAATTTCTAATTATTATTATTATTATTATTATTATTTTATATATTTCTTTTAATGTGAAAAATTAAAAATTCTTTGCTTTTTTTCTTCTTTCCTTGAGAAAAGGCAATGTTTCGTTTATTTTTTTTATTTTTTTACCTCAACAAGAAGTGATATGAAAATTTAAACTTTAAATATTCCAAGTTGTGAAATTAATTTTGAAAAATTATCTCTAAATTACTATTTCCAGCATAATACCAAATAAATTATCTAATAAGAAAACCAAATAAGAAATACAATGGGATCCTGACCTATTGTATCTAGATATCCAAATGTAATTTAAACAGATATATTTTTTCTCGATTATCAAAGGTTAGTAAAATAATATTTAAAATAAGATATTTTTATTTTTTTAAAATATTTTCTATTAATTGATGTCAGTGCCTCTTTGCTGTTATTGTTGTTGTTGTTATTATTATTATTATTATTATTATTATTATTATTATTATTATTATTATTATTATTATTATTATTATTATTATAGTTATTTCATCTATATTTACTTTAAAAAAAAATGTACTTCTTTAAACAGTAAGTTACATTTTTTACTCTCACCTCATCAATACAATTTATTTTTTTTCTTTCAGGTAATTTCACACACCTGTTTAACTGTAAATTGAGTGTATAATTACATTTATCATTGTGTTGCTTAAATGAAACTGTATTTTGAGTGTGGATGTGGCTGTGTTTGTGAGAGAGAATGCATGTATGTCTGTCTGTATATGTGTGTGTATGTCTGTACATGTATTAGCTTTTAAATGATTGTTTTATTATGTTTATCATCATTATGTTGCTTAAAGAAAAGTCTATTTTAAGTGAGAAAGAGTTTTGTGTGTGTGTGTCTGTTCATGTGAGAGTCTGTTTTTTGTCTGATGGTCTGTACATTATTTGCAAAAATATACTGTTTTTACATTTCAGATTCTATATGTATATTTCTTTCACTTTGTATATGTAGATAACATTTTCTGGTTTCGTATCTGTTATTTCTATATCAGTTGTTTTATATCATCCACAAATACACACATATTTAAAATATTCTGATGAAAAGTTGAGCAGGAGTTTAAAAATTGAAATAAATTATTATTCATAAATATAATAACAAAGTATTTATACTGACAGCTAGTCTTATTTATGTTAAATGTGTTTGAAATATAATACTCAGATTTAGATCAAAATTGTACTTCCTGAGGTTATTAATTTATGTAAAACATGGTTTCAGAATTTTTTTAATTAATTTTTTTATATGTAATACCCTGTTTTAAAATATGTCAAAAAAGTTGTATTAATAGAGTTTCATTTTTATTTAAACTTTTGTTTTGAAAATAATAAAATTTAAATACATCAAGGTTCAGTTTTGACATTATTTGAAACTTTGTAACAAAATGTTATACTTTTAGATAAAAAAAATTAATGTTTCATGAATTAATAAAATAATAATAAATATAAAGAAATGTTTATAAATTTTCTGATAGTAAAAATAAAAATAATATAAAAAAAGTGGTGATTATTTAAAATATTTAAAATGTTTTAAAGTTAAGATTTCATGATATAAAGGTTTAAAAATACTTTTAAATTAGTTAAAATAATAACAATAATAATAATAATAATAAAAAATGTATGAGAAATTATTTTAAATGTTTACTGAATGGTATCTTCATCATATCCACATTGTCATTTTGATTTCTTTTAAAACTCATTTTTATTTTCCATTTTTCTCCACTCATCCTACTCCATAATATGTAGCCTTGATATCTGGGGTTTATTTTTAATTTTAATGTTATTATTCTTTAATTAAACCTGCAAATAATCCATTATCATTTACATAAAAAAAATTCAATTACTCTTGATAATTTTGTCAGACATAGATACATCAAAGTAGAGTTTCCCACCACAACAACAACTTCAGCACACAGTGTGACTGTAACTGCGTGCGACGTTGTAACAGATGGTGTTTTGTACATGCATATCTGTCCATTTTATCAAATAGAGTAATAGGTTTTGAGACTTTACGCTTCGATAAATTCAGAATATTGAACTAAAATGGTTGGCACATTGAAAGTAGTTTCTGTCATTTAAATAATGCGAAAATAAATTTTAAAACGAATCTTTTATTTATTTATTTATTTATTTATTATTGTTTTTTAATTTGTAATTTAAATATAAAACAAATCTCATAATGAAAAAGCTGAATTTCTCTTAAGTAGAAAGCCTGATGATTTTAATATTATTAAATTTTTTAATTTTATTATTTTATAATCTTTATTTATTTATTTTGTTTGTTTTAAATAAGCAAAATTATTCAGTAGTTAATAGTTTTTAAAAGTTCAAACACTGCCAATACTTCAGTTTTTTTTATTTTTTTATTTTATTAATATTTCATTTTCTTATTTTTTTTTTTTTTTTTTTTATCTTTCTCTTCTGTTATTTTTTGTTTTTTTTATTTATTTATTATTATGTGGGCTATTTTGTGATGTTTACTAAGGTGTTTTGAAAATATAGACATGAAAAAAAGAATAAAATGCAGTTGTCTGCTTAAGGAACTCTTCAGTTGAAAAAGTCAGACAGTTAACCTTGTTAGAAAGCTCTATAAAAATAAAAATTATTTAAGAAGTTTTATTTTAATTTTTTATTTTTTATTTGTTTTTTTTTTATGTTTCATCTCTGAACTACAACAAAATGATATTAAAGTGAAAAAAAAATATATAAAAAAACACAAAAAACAACCAAGGTTATTTTGAAGGATAAAGTGAAGATGTTTTCAGTAGTGTAAAAATAGATACTAATGATTTTGTTCCTTTATAACACTGAAATAAAAATGTCTGACATTTTCTAGGTTGTAAGAGAATTGGTATTTTGATAAATAAGATTAATTTACTTCATTTTGTTAAAAGCTATTATTAATGTATGGTTGGCTTTAGTTCTAAATTACGTTTTGTAATTTTATATATATATATATATACATATATATACTTTCTTTTCTGGGTTTTTGGGAGGTTTTTTGGTAGCAATAATAATAATAATAATAATGCATTTAAGAAATCTATTTAGAATTACATAGTTTAAGTAGAAAAAAAAAATTGTTGAATTTTAAATGATAACGTTCATAGAATTGTTCGAATCAATCATACTAAAAAATATTGATTTAAAAGAAAAGAAAATTAAATAAAAATTAAATTTTGTTACACCAGCTAGAAATATAACATAGCTTCATATCAAAGAATTGTGTGAAATGTTTGAACTGTTACATATAGATCTGAAATCCTTTTACCTAGCTGTGATAAGACCAATGATTTTGAAGTCCATAAGAAGCAGTTTTAAAATGTATTTAAGTAACTAACTGAAGTCAGTTTTAATATTTAAGAAAACCCATATTGCTGGCACCAGATAATTATTAACAGCACTGTAGATGTTTTTAAATATTCAAATAAAATCTTTACTTTAAATATTTTTTTTATATACTTTTTTAAAATTATTATTATATTTAGTTTTTAAATGTAATAAAGTGGTTAATTATCTTTGACATAATTAAGTGGCAGTCTTAATATTTACCAAACTGTAGGCAGCTGATCATTATTAAAATATACTGAGGGGTGATTAAGGAATATTTAAACTTCAATGTGTGATGCTATAAGAACAAAAATGTAATATTAAAATAATTAAAACCACATAGATACATAACAACCACTGATTTTTTTTTTTGAATTCTGATGGTTTCAATAAACAATTCATTCATTTTATTACCAAGTTTTATTGTTCCTGTTGAACAAAAATCAATGCACAGTTGGAAGATTTTGTTTTCCTCTGTAAAATGGGTATATAAAAGAAAATGTCAGTGTTAATCATGATAAAAACTGATGTCCTGACAAATTATATTAACAGCAAAATGTTGTTTTATTTTTATTAATAGGACAATTTAATAAGTGATTGATAACCTGTTGTAAAGGACTTACCGTCATGCTTTATTTTTAGCAAAGTTTGGTATTAAAAGTTTTTGTTTTTTTCAAATATCTGAGACTCCACCCTCATTCCTAGAACTTGGAAATATATATATCATATTTGCACTTTATTATTTGCAAAGTTTGGCTGCCAGTGAACAGTTTGAAACATGTATCGTTTGTTTAAGCAAAAACTGTAATTTGCAAGTAAATATGCCATCACGACCAGCTGAAAAATCGGAATAGGATCTGAATAAGCTTACAAATGTTCAGCAATAGTTTTTGATTCGTATGTCATTAAATGTGAATATTTCATCTGATTATAGTATTCATAATAATTTAAAATATTCTGTACATGTGTATTTGCTGCTGTGAATTTTGTATGCGTTCTTGTCACGTCACAACAAGAGTGCCTATTTTTGTAATAAATTTCTCATTATTTATAAAAAAACAAAAAACAAATGCTTTTTTATATAATTCTTTTTAATAATTTGTTTTCTTCTTTGTACAGGTTCATACATTATTTTTTTTTGCATCATACCTTTATATATAATTTTCTTTTTTTTTTTTTTTTTTTTTTTTTTTTTCGATAGAAAATCATTTTGTAAATATGTTCATGATGAATAAAATACAAAGATTAAAAAGGAAAAAAAAAATGGATTTTTGTTTTGTTTCAAAAGCTGATATAAAATTTGTTGAGTATTTAATGATGTTGAACTGTCATAAATAATCTTTTATAAACACTTCCATGTACTTGAAAAAAACATACTATAGTTTTTTGTGAGTTTTTTTGCTAAATCAATCATAAAAGAGAGAAACAGGAACTTGTTCTACTGATTCTTTGATATTCTTTACATATGCACTCTGAAAACAGCCTTTACTACTATTACTGTTAACACCATCATTATTATCATCATCATCATCATCATCATCATCATCATCATCATTATTATTATTATTATTAAGCTGAATATTTATCGATTTTTATAAAGTTTACCTCGAGTAGAATACTTATTATTCTATTAATCCTCTTTGCTTTGCCCTTTGGGTTACATCTTACTCAGTAATTTGTTGTTTGCTTTCTAGACAGAAACAAGATGCAGGTTAAAAGCAATCTTGATGTGCATTAATAAAACCATTTCATGGAGTAATAGAGGTTTTCATAATAAGAATTTATCTTGACTAGAGATAATATAGAATTAATTTTTGCCAAGAACATTTAACCAACAGAATGCTGATAGAATATTATAAAAAAAAACCCACTTGAACCTGTTAATTATTTTACGAGTTAAAGTAATGTTTTTCAAAGAAATGTTTGAAAAGTACACCATCAATAGTTTTCTTGTGCTCTCTCTCTCTCTTAGTGTTTAAAGTTTAAGGTATAAGAGTTGTATGAATACAGAAATTTTTTGAACATTCTCAAGAAGGGATTAACTATCTTTTGCACAGCTGTGATCAGTTATTGTATCTGGCAATACCAAACAACAGGTTTTATCAAAAAGCATAGTTAAACTAATATTCACAACTCTGTGAGAAGGTGAATATAAAAAATTACTTGCTGACTATTCATAAGACTGGCCTTTATAAGGTTATGCGCCAGTTGCTAGTTTTCTGTTATACAGTTTATTATCTAATAATACAATAGTGTTAGACATCTAACAAACATCATTAAATGAATGAGGTGTTTTTAAGAATTCATTCATTTTCATCATCATTATTTTATTAATATTAAAAAAAAAAAAAAAATAATAATAATTCTACCTTGTTTTTGGAGGGTGTTTCTTTGGGTTTTTTTTCATTCTTTATATATATATAAACAGCAAGAATAAATGATGTTAAAAAAACAAGGGATCTTTGTTCTATCCAGTTTCCATCACACTTTAAAACACTCACCAAAACCTTTGATAACCCACCTGTTGTCTATTAGTGGCTGGAACCAGAAGTCGATGAATGCACTTCAAAATTTAACCAGTAATATGTTTCACCCATATGAATGATTTTTACCTTTTGAGTATGTAAGTGTATGTTAATGTGTTAGCCTGTGTGTGTGTGTGTGTGTGTGTGTGTGTGTGTGTGTGTGTGTGTGTGTCTGTTGCTTATAATTGGCCACATAATTGCACACATCAACACAAAACATATATATGTCTAGACTATTACAAAGTCTGTCATAAGCAATATTTCAATCTAGCCTTTGTTTGGTAACTCTACAGTTTCTTCTAAAAACATTCTTACAGTGCAAATAAACATGGGATTTAAAACGCTTTCCAGTCAATAACTGAAGAAATCCTAAAATAGATTTCATATGTAACGTAAATTATCTTCAAGAGTTTCAAGATTATGCTATTCTGCATCTACATATCAATTATATGTGGGTTTGAGTGGGTGCATAAAGAATGTAAAAATGTAATGTGACATGATTAAAAATGAATCAATTTGTAATAATCGATAAAAATTTCAAAACGTACTTTAAATGTCAAATATATATATATATATATTTCAAATTACATATATTATAAAAGAAAACAAGATGAACAAAAAAGAAAAAACAAAAATAATAACGATAATAGATGAAATTAGAAGGCAGAAGAACCAGCAACCGAAGCAACAACAACAACAACGACAACAGTAATAAAAATCCATAATAATATTTATGATTCTTTGATCCATATTTTTTTTTTTTTTTTTACTGTATTTAATAATTAATTGATTAAGTATAAAACGAAAGAAAATTTACAAGCAGACGATACGTGACATCACGTCCTTTGAAGCTATTTTTAGCGTTGCGACCTTGAACCAATTGACTAGAACTCTAGAAGACAATACACGTACGTTTTGTTACGACTTTCTCCGAATGATGGGGATTGTCTGGGTGACACCAAATAATTACAAATAATTACGAAGAGCCATTGGCACAAAATGTCTTGCTCAAACACTTAACTCAAAAACAGGCCCTTAACGAGCCGTGTAGGTAGATTTTTAAAGTGCAAATGGGTGCAGCACATCAGGTTAAAATCCAATTAAATAGAGAGTTGTTAGTCTCACAAAATTGTTACTTTTGTATTCCGTTTATTTATTTTATTGTTTGTTTGTTTGTTTCTTTATTTTTGTAACTGCATATATATACACATACATACATACATATGCATAATACACACAGATACCGGACCAATTATCTGGACTCCGTGGGGGCCTAAGGCATTCCGGATTTCTGGATCTTTTCCGATTTTCTGGTACCAAGGCATCTAAATACGTAAATAATTAGGCATAAACATTTTAAAATTAAAAACATAAAGAAAATTGACGATACACAACTGTGGCGACTCGACACGTAAACAATGCGGCGAGTGAATGAACGCCACGCGGCTTGAAAGAGTAGTTCCGGTCTGGTGAGGACAACACCCGCGCGCGCGAACTATGAAAATAGCGTCGGCAAAAACCTTCAGGTTTTCTGGTCTTTCCGGATTTCAAGACGTCGGATAATTGGTCCAGTACCTGTATATATATATATATATATATAAAGCAACTTTCGCCATTTCGTATTGTCTCGATTTTACTAGTTTCAGATGAAATTCATTCAAAATAGTATGTATTTTATACAAAACGAATAAAAACAATATTCTGAATTTTATAATAATATAAATTTTAAATATAGCAAAAAAAAAAAAAAAAAAAATCATACGGAAATTCAGTCAAAAATTGATCATACAAAAACGGTATAAACTCGCCAATTCAAGTCTGCCCTATCAAATATTTTATTTCATTTCAAACTTATCTTTATTATAACTGCATACGTTATATATATATATATATATATATATATTTAATGCATTTTATATCTACAGAAACTACATTCCAAAAACAAGCAAACATCTTAAACTTCGACATAATAAATCTTTCTCC
The DNA here is from genome assembly GCA_012295275.1 of Chrysomallon squamiferum. Classification (NCBI taxonomy): domain Eukaryota; kingdom Metazoa; phylum Mollusca; class Gastropoda; order Neomphalida; family Peltospiridae; genus Chrysomallon; species Chrysomallon squamiferum. The sequence continues at coordinate 9,739,837 of CM022676.1, forward strand.
TGCTATAAGGAATGATACGTGTTCATATTTTTATACGTGGTAAATTTGCTATTATTTATGCAGCGCTGACAGTTTGGCGGCAAAGCCACTGATCTGTTTTAGCTGGGAAAATAAAAGATGTATGATGAGACAGTTATGTCATTACTTCGAAATTTTATTGTCTCATCTTGAACTATATTTTTAACGTAATGACTTGACATGAGTAAAGTTCTTTTCATTCTTTTTTTTTTTTTTTTTTTTTTTAATTTTAACATAATGTCAAAAGATATACCATAAAGATAAAAAAAATAACAGGACAAAAATAGCAGACGATTTGTATTACGTCAGAGAGAGAGAGAGAGAGAGAGAGAGAGAGAGAGAGAGAGAGAGAGAGAGAGAGAGAGAGAGAGAGAGAGAGAGAGAGAGAGTTCCACCATATATAAGTGGGTTTTATATATATATATAGTTATGGGCAATATAATTTTAATGTATTTTTTTATTTCTATTCTGTTTTTCTCTCTGCCAACAGTTCGTAGAGCGCAGATATAAAATATAAAATTACGTAACAGTCGATAAAAAAAAACTTTGATTATAATTTATGGCGCAAAATGTTTTGACCACTGCATTTCTCATTCTTGTTTAATTATTAAGAATGTTGTGTTACCGTAAAAAGCGTATTGCAGTTTTATAAACATTGCTATTCTCCGCTAGATGTCACCCCTGTAAAGCATTCATTCTTGACGTAATTACAGTGACAGTTGAATGTGTGTGTGTGTGTGTGTTTTGCGTGTGTGTTTGTTGTGAGTGCGCGCACGTTTTCGCGTATTAATGGTTGTATAGATGGATGAATAAATGAAAGTACACGTGTGGATTTCTGTTTAAATTACAATGTATACGCGTCAACCAAAATCTGGAAGAAATAAGAAATACACGTGTTACAGATTCTGATTCGTCGCCGAAGTTACTTAGATCGTAATATTAGAAACCTTATGTCCACATTTTTTTTTTTTTTTTTTTTTAGAGACTGTTTAAATGCCAAATTTAATTTCTGATCAAGTAATATAAATAGCTTTTCCCCAAATACCACAGTGGTGACTTATCCATAATAATTAATATCCGCCGAATACCTACAAAATCAGTTTTAATGTACTTACCGAGACAATCCTATGTAGTTAATCCTATAAAATTAATAATCCAATTCACCTTAGTACTGTTATCAAGCGAAAGCGACACACAATAATTTCAATTGTTGACGTCATAATTAACATGCTAAGTAAAGCAGACGTCAAGGAAACCTCAAATGTCAAAAAGCGTGCTATTAATAGCGTTTTAAATTAAAACATTATAATGGTTTCTTAGCTTGAACTATCCATATCAATACTTTGCAAACATGTTTTTTGTTTTAATTTTACTATAATACTGTTTGACTGAAGTGAATATATTTTACATGATGAATAAAAATGTAAGTAAATTTGTTTTGGGATCTGGGAAAGATAATCGTTAATCATCTTTATTGTGCTTTGAGTTGCGAGACAAAATCCGAGTTACGAGCGAGCTTCAGATATGCCGCAACGAACAACATAATATCCGGCCAGCATCCCGCGTCTCACTCGTTTACTTCTTGTGGTTACCTCGCCGCGGAAGCATCTCTGAAATGTTGTTTTCGCGTTTTGTGCAGTATTTTGCCAAATTTCTTTTTTCTCGCCAAAGATCCTAAGAAAGTGAATGGAAAGGACAGTGCTGAGAAGAAGAAGCGGATGATGTTCATTGAATTAAAGCTTGAATTCATAGAAAAACATGCGAGGTGTGCACGTAGTCGACTTGACTAGGCAGTACAAGCGTAGTACTTCTACGATATGTACCATACTGAAGCTGAAGGAATCGATAAAGGCTGTAACTCCAGCCAAAAGCGTTAAAATAATGTGTCTGATCTCCAAGATAAATACACTTTACAAAACCAATTTATTTCTTTTGTTTTTATACAATATTTGTCATTTATAAATATTTTTTTTCTTATTGCTACTTTTGATTTCTTATCTATGTTTTTAAATTATTTATTTATTAATTTGTGCGCTATTTGTACTTCTCTCCCTATTAATTTTCTTCTATAATAATAATAATAATAATAATAATAATAATAATAATAATAATAATAATAATTTTTTTACTTTCGATAGTCCAAATTGAAGAGGTAATCTATTATAATTATAAATTATAAGAGACAATTTTTACTTTTTCATAGTCCAAATTGAAGAGGTAATCTAACTAATATAAATAATAAGAGATAATTATTAGATATTAATAGATGCATAAGTGTCATTTTCTTGTTGCCAGGGAGATCTGGTCCAATTAAATTTTTTTTATTAATTAAAATTAATTAATTAATTAATTTATTTATTTATTTATTTGTAACGGGGTTAACAACATACGACAACGCATTAATCCAGTTTTGTGTCTAATGTTATGTCTGGAAGCAGTATATCTAAGTACTGTTATTCGTTTGTCCACAGGTTTAACCACTGTGCTAATTGGCATGTTACGCTTTCTTTCGATTATCGTCTGCATCAAGGCCGCAATCGTCTGCCACCTACAGAATTTTGATCTGCATCCGTCGTTTGGCGCCAACCCAGTTTTCATCTTCCGATTGACTGGTCCCAAGACCAGTCTTGTCCTACGCTTGCTACGTAATCAGTCCAATTACATCAGAGCGGAATGTATTTCGAAATAAAAAGCCCAAATTGCTGAGGCTGGATAACTAATATATACATGTGATCATGAAAGAGTCAGTTATGTTGCGATACAAAACGTCTTTAATACCGAGGTTAGATAACCAGTATAATTATAACGGCTAATTGTCCTGCGAAATAAAATTGTCAAAATTACAGACATTAAAGTAACTAACATAATTATAAAAAAATAAGCATAATTCCAAATAAACAGTCCAAATTATAGAATTAGTTAACTAATATAATTATAAGACTTGATTATACAGCGAAATTTAACCTAAATTGCAGATAACAAACATAAATTATATAAGTTAATTATATTGCGATACGCATAGTCCAAATTGAAGAGGTAATCTAACTAATATAATTATAAGAGATAATTATTCAGCAATATTAAACTCTAAATTACAGACGTTAGCTAACAAACACATAATTATAACAATTAATTATACTGCGAAATAAAAGATCCAAATTACAGAGACTAGCTAATAAGGCAATTAATGCGAAATAAAATGACTAATGTTAGCTAATGTAATAATAAAACTGTTAATTACATTCCGAAATACCGTGCATGACCGTAACTGGACTCTTTTGAAATCAGGCAAAAACTAAACACTTAGCGTGCGGAGCGGAGCAGGGTAAAAAGATTTGGCCGTGGGGTCTTTGAGCCGCTTAAGACACCCAGAAACTTGAAAAAAAAAAAAAAAAAAAAAAAAAAATAATAAATTTTGTAAATATCATCAACAAATAAATAAACAAACAAACAAATAAATAAATAAATAAATAAATAAATAAATAACAGGAGCAATAGTAACAATAATAAAAAACACACTGTAGTTTCAACGTTCGTCTTCACTGCTATATGATTACCATCATCATCATCATCATTATTGCTGTTGTTGTTGTTGTTGTTTTGATTTTAAGAATTATACTGCATTTCGTTTTTTGTTTTTTTCCATGCGTCTGTCTGTCCACCTGTCGAAATTCAAACATGATGTGTCTCAGCAGCACAGAGTTTGTTGTTCTGGGATCGTTCCTCCGCAGTATACGCATTAAGCTATTTCTCATTCGAGACAAAAATTGCCTCGTTTATCAAGACACGTGATATCTGTTTAGATATTACGTATATGGGAAGGTGTTTTATAAAAAGGAAGTTCTTGCTACTTATTAGCTAAGAACAGACGTGCGCGGTTCCTCTCTTATCGGTTAGTTATCTAGCAAGTGTATTACGATAATATTAACTAATTATCTGAAAATGTGTCGAGTGCATCGTTAATTGACCTTTTTAGCTCTGTTCTTTCTACCGTTTGTCCGCCATTTGTTCCTTCCTTTCTTTTTTTTCTTTCGTCTTTCTTTTTTTTAATTTTTATTCTTCTTATGCTATTTATAATATTATAATATAAAATTATTAGGTTTGTTGTTGTTGTTATTATTATTATTAAATAATTAATTAATAAAGGAAGTAGTTCTACCGCAGCTTGCCTTATTATTTTTAAAATTGATGATACTGATTATTTATTCAAAAACGTACTCATTTAAATGAATGCTTAACAATATCTAACATATCTGTATCATGTTGTAAAATTCAGAAGAAATACCTCTGATAATAAAAAAAAGTTCTCAATCAAAACAACGTGCAGTTTCTTCCTGTGCATTTTAAAAAATTCACTTGTAACGAAATTAATTCATCTTACTATTATTATCTACAAATAGTGCAGTGGTTTGCCCTTATTTACTTTACGTGGTAAATAATTAATTAATCTTTTGTACCATTATATCCAAGAAATATGACCTATTTTTTAGACAGTTTACGGTAACAGGTACCAGAATTAACTGTAGCGCTGTCATTCGATAATTGCGGTGGGAATTTGCGAATCACTTTGTGAAAGTCAGTGGTCTTGTAAATGGAGAAATGTGTAAGAGTGGACTATTTCTGATATATCTATGTATTTCTACTTTTTTCCCCATCGTTTTAAAAAGATGACAGTCACAGTAGTGTTGTGAAGTGATCGAAAAAAATATTGACGTGTGAAGATTCGTTTTCGTGATGGCCGACAAAACGGTGAGTGTTTACAGTTGTTGAAAAGCGTAACTAGATCAGAGAACCTTCAACTTCACTCCCGTCATTATTATTATTATTATTATTTATTTGTTTAATTATTACTTTTTAACCCATCTGTAACTTTTTTCGTGTGTGCTGTATTTTTTATACAACCCCAATTAGACGCAGTGGACTAAGTTTGACTTGGTTTAATAAATCATTCAGTGAAAAAGGATAAAGAAAATGTTCGTTGCTCTCTCGGACGGTGAAGTGAAGATTTACGAGTTGTTGATTCTGTAACTTGTAGTTATAGTAATAAAAAACTGTATTTGTAACGTGTATCTTACAGTAATAAAATATCAGTTAAAATGTCCGTTAAATCATATTATGTTTCAATCCTCATACCATACACATAATTATATAATACAGACAATTAATAGAAAATATGAAATGGCATAATAATAATAATTGTATACCATAGATCATAGGTTTTCAACCTGGGGGTCATGACCCCCAGAGGAGTCGCCAGTCTTTTTTCTGGGGGTCGCGAGATCGTTCTTGAGCGAGGGTATGTTTTAGCTTTTTTTCAACTTGACTTGGAAGGAGGAATAAATAAAAACGTGTAGACAGGTTTGGGACCCATCAAAGTGAATATATAGATTCCTTTTGTACTGTCTTTGATTGATGAAAATATGGTAACCCTAGATATTATTGAATACATTTTTTTAAAGTGGGTCATTGGTCATATTGAGTTGCTCATAAGGGGTTTCAGTCCACAAAAAGTTGAACACCAGTACCATAGATACATACATACATATGTAAGTAGGTACATACATTAATAAATACATAAAATAAAAGCATTGTCAGTCCATATATATATATATATATAATAGAAAGCAGTTATGAGTTAATAAACTATATGAAATGATATAACAATAATTTTATTATAAATAAATAAATAAATAAAAACATTGTCACTCCATGTGCATATGTAATACAAATGTTTAATAAACTATAAGAAATAATAATAATATAGTAATTTTATAATAAATAAATAATTTTATTGCATCACATTTTTTTTTTTTTTTTAAATATACAAAATGATATAATACTAATTTTATTTCAAAGAAACAAAGAATCAAGAAATGAATAAATAAATAAATAACATCATGTACTTTAGAAATAAATGTGCCGAACAATATAAAGTTTAATACATTCAGTTTGTTAACAGGTTTTTTTTTTTTTTTATTGATTTAAAGTCAATGAACTAACACATGACACCAGAATAATGTCAGTGGTAGAGTTACTTTCTGTGATGCTTGCTAGAATAACCAAGGATTTGCTTTCAGAATCAACTGATGTTGTTGTTTGATACTTTTTGACTGGTAAGTTTAATATATATTTTCCAATAAAAAAAATTAAAAAAGAAAAGAAAAAAGTGCCGAAAAAAGTGAGTATATAACAGTGGTGACTTCATATGTGAACTGATTTAATTTATTTCATGAGCTATAACATTTAAAATTTATTATATTTATACCTGAAACATATATCTGAATACAAATAATGTATATAAATTTTAAAAAAAATCAGTCATTTTAAAATAAATGTAAATTAAAAAGACAATTAGATAGAAAATAATAATAAAAAAAAAATAATATTAAAAATGAAAAATGATAGTAAACTAGATAGAAACGGATTTATAAATATAAACTGATTAAATAAAAATAAAAAAGTAAATGAGAAATAATTATATAATGAAAATAAATAGGAAATTTATAAAGTAATAATAATACAACTAATGTTAAAACGCATACAGTAAATATTTAAAAAAAAAAAAAAAAAAATATAATGAAAATAGGATTTAACTTAAGTAACCAACATAATAAAAATTATTAAAAAATAAAATATAAAATAAAGAAGAAATCTTGATAATCAGGTCAGAATTATGACTCTGATAAGCTTTCTTCAGTCTTTCTCTAGATTAGATTTATTATGTATACTCGGTGCCTAAACTGATGTGTCACGTATTCCATTTGTTTTTATCGCTGTGATTTACATCTGAATTAAAATTTGTCTAACTATGAGATACAACTGTTGTTTGTTAAAACAATGTGTACGTTTGTGTGTGTGTGTAAAACATGTACTTCACCCACACAGATATACATAATACATGGTCTCTCTCTCTCTCTCTCTCTCTCTCTCTCTCTCTCTCTCTCTCTCTCTCTCTCTCTCTCTGTGTAGGTGAGTTTTTGTTTCTTATTTATTCACACAGAATATAAATAATCACATTTATACAAAGTTCTGCCCTCTCGGGGCAAAACAAAGCACATTTTTGAAAATGTAATCTTGTGTGAGTATGTTACATACTGTCACAGACACAGACACCAAGATCCACAACACAGACTGGACTAATATGAATGAGGGGGGAAAAAAAGAAGAAGAAGAAAAAATTTCATGCCAGATACACGTAGAAGCAAATTGTCTATTTTTGCTTCTTTTCTTGAAAACTTGAAAAAGTGACTTTTCCATTTTGCCAAAAGAGAGCAGCTCTCTCTCTCTCTCTCTCTCTCTCTCTCTCTCTCTCTCTCTCTCTCTCTCTCTCTCTCTCTCTCTCTCTCTCTCTCTCTCTCTCTCTCTCTCTCTCTCTCAGACATACTCAGACATTCATCTAGCCTTCACTCTTGCATAAGAAACATAAACTAACCTTGTTGTTTATGAATCGTTGATGTATTTCAGACAGAGGAAATCCTGTATTGGACTGTAATACAAGAACTGTTATTTATTTTTTTTATTATTAAAGCTTATACTGACTGATTAATTCACAAACCCCCCCTCAAACCTCTCCAAAAAACCCATTGCATAAACATGTTAAAAGTTACACACACAACATTTTTAATTTTATTTTTTCTATTTTATTATTATTTTTATTGTTATATATACACACACGCACACATGCATATATTATGAATATCAAAACTAAAACAATTAGACAAAAGCAGGAAAGGGGTTTGTATGATGTCGAGAGAGAGAGAGAGAGAGAGAGAGACGTATCAAAACATGTATACATTTATTTTAAACTATACAAACATGAATAGGTAATTATTTCTTTGATAGTTTAATAAATTTGTAAGCTGTTACAGCAACCATAATATTGTTTAAAATAATACAAAGATTATTTATAATTACTTACAAACAGTGGAGTTATTTGTGGAAATTTATTTTAAAACATAAAAACATAAATTACTTTCATGTTTGCTTGGTTTTTAGGGCATTTCAGATATGTTTAAGATTATGCTTCTGTTCATATTTATTTATGTTTAACCTTCAGCCATTACAAAGAACATTGACATAACCATTGTCATGTATTTTTGCTATATTTTATTTTTTTGAAGATATATATATATATAAATATATATATATTGAGGTTTCGCTACATATTGTAAGAAATGGCGAGCCTGTCATCACTTCCAGCTTACGACAAGTTCAGCAACCCGTTTATTTAGTGAACCTCGGTTTGTATAATAAATATTAAACAGACACTTTGATGTTAATAGTTAATGCATTTGATGCAGTTATTTATAGGAGTGTTTTTGACAAACAAGTAATAGGAATATTGTTCAAAGTACTTGTACCATGAAGATGTTTTGTACCATCCCTTCGTTTAACTTGCACCAGTTGCACTGATTCCTTCCATCCCTTTCACAGATGCTGTGGAGATCACTGATGTGTATATATATATATATATATATATATATACACACACACGCACACACACACATATATATATATATATGGGTCATTCCGTGTCAAATCACCCAATGGTTTAAACCCGACCGTCTCAGATTTTTATGAAACTTGGTATACTTGTTGACTGGGATCCCACAGCACCAAATCTGACATTTTAGCTCAATCAGACCAGTGGTGTGGGAGATACGGCCCACGGAATTTTGAGATTTTTGCCAAAAATGGGTGTGACAACCAACCTTAGAACCCTCATATCTCAGGAACTACTGGGCCAATCTTCACAAAATTGGTATTGTTAGAAAGGCAAAATGACAAGGATACCAAATCTGCCAATTTTGTTTAGTTTGGAAAATATTGGAGTACCTTGACCTTTTGACCTTTGCTATGACCTTGAAATTGACCGTGTGGATCACGTGATCTTGAGATGACCTTTATTGAAATTTAATCTCCCACATGTTAACTAAAACATATAAAAGTTTCCTGGGTGTAATATTTTTTTTTAGCCACAATATAGATTTAAAAATGCACATACCTGAAAAATAACACCTTTTCAGCCATTAACATCTGATTGACTAAAACCTGAATGATCAATTCTGGATGCTAAGAATCACCATCTCTCTTGATCATTGAGTAAGACATTGTAGGCCTACATGTATGCATAAAGTTCACATATAAAAGTTTCCTGGGTATAATATTTTTGTTTAGCCTTAATAGAGATTTAAAAAAATGCATACCTGCATGGATGATTGATACAATGCATTACAATGTACATTTTCTCTGAGACTAAAACTCATCTTTGGAGTTAAAACCCACCTGACATGTCTGAAGGAATGCCTGAAGGATATGAAAAGATGCCAAATGGCATGACATGTTCTACACAATCAGGCTCAAAGGGTTAACAGGAAGTAATGCTTCAGGCAGGTCAGGAGCTCCTTTAGATTCCCTGGTGCAATCCCCATTGAGCACATGGCAATTTGAAGTTTAAGACAAAGAAGTTTCTTCATCTGCATTTCTTTGACAATCTGAAGCTTTTTAAGTTGGACACAATGTCAGATGTTGATATATAAACAATATTTTTATTTCATAAAACCTGTTACGTAATTTTATCATGTCATGTGGGCCTTGCCATTGGTTTTGAACAAGGTTTCAGTCAACAGTACAACCCAGTCTGAAATCAGATGTCATCAAGTGATGCACTGCATAATGTATTTGTACACCAAGTCTTCGGCACAGATTATGAATAAGGTCTACTTCACCTTAATAAACTGTGATTTATACTTGAGAAGATTGACATAAATGACTAAGACTTGTGGGCCTTTGGCAATATCACATGTACTCTGCTGCCATTTTATGACCTGCTTAACTTTACTGAAAGGGTTTCAGGATTTGATTTAATATTTAGGAAAGCACTGACTTTGTTCTATTGAACAATACTGAAAATCCTTATTTCTTCCAGAGCTAACTGCAGCTTTAACTCTCCTAAAAATGTGTGTTATCAACACCATCATATCAAAAAGGAGTTGTTGCGAAGTGTATGGAAAACTGAGGAAATCGAACTCCTCACTCTTTGAAGTGGGATCAAAACACAGGACATCAAGAGTATCATGAACAAGAACTTTTCATCAAATTTTCAACATCGCAGAAAAACTGTTGTGATCCCCTTAATCGCCACCCTGAGCAAGCATGCACTAGATCTTTAAGAATTGTTAGCATGGGCACTTACAAATGCTTAGTAAATCCTCCAAAGACACTAGTGTCAGGAGACAAGTTGTGCTGTGACTGTCTGATTACCCTTCAGAAATCAAAGGTCCTGCAGAGGATGGCTTTAGTATGGGTGGTACTACAATGGGAGAATTTGGTGATAACTTGCCAGACAAACCCGCTGGTTGTTGTTTCCCCAGAAAAGGACTTTGATTTGAATTACATTCTGTTGAGTTTAGGCGAAACGCCTGTCAAACTCCATTCACTAGCACATTCCAGTAAATGAATAAAAGGACAGAAAAAACTAGCATCAGCTACAGTAACATTAAAATGACATCTTAATGTCTGAATCCTATCCAGAGCGTGTGCAAATCTTGATTTTGTCACCCTTTACCATTGAAAGGACAATGAATTGAAGGAGGAAATAATCCAATTTTATGAAAGTGATGAGAACAGTAGAATGTGTCTGGGAATGAAGGATACAGTGAGCATTTGAAACAAACATAGTGAGAAGGTTAAGCATCAGAAACACCTAGTTCTCTCAAATTTATGTGAACTTTATACATACATGTAGGCCTTCAATGTCTTACTAGATGATCAAGAAAGATGGTGATCCCTAGCATCCAGAATTGATCATTCAGGTTTTAGTTAATCAGATGTTAATGGCTGTAAACGTGTTATTTTCAGGTATGTGCATTTTTTAAATCTATATTGTGGCTAAACAAAAAATATTACACCCAGGAAACTTTTATATGTTTTAGTTAACATGTAGGAGATTAAATTTCAATAAAGGTCATCTCAAAATCACGTGATCCACACGGTCAATTTCAAGGTCATAGCAAAGGTCAAAAGGTCAAGGTACTCCAATATTTTCCAAACTAAACAAAAATGGCAGATTTGGTATCCTTGTCATTTTGCCTTTCTGACAATACCAATTTTATGAAGATTGGCCCAGTAGTTCCTGAGATATGAGGGTTCTAAGGTTGGTGGTCACACCCATTTTTGGCAAAAATCTCAAAATTCCGAGGGCCGTATCTCCCACACCACTGGTCTGATTGAGCTAAAATGTCAGATTTGGTGCTGTGGGATCCCAGTCAACAAGTATACCAAGTTTTATAAAAATCTGAGACGGTCGGGTTTAAATTTCTTTTTTTTTTGGGTGATTTGACACGGAATGACCCATATGTAGTAAGCAAAATATAGACTCAAGGACAATTTCGTTTTTTTTTAACCTCATAAATTTTTTTTCTTCTTGTCGTCATCTCCTTTTCTATGTGTTATTTTTATTTCGTAATATGTCATGAAATGTCACCTAAAGTGATATGGATGAGTAATTCCATTTCATTTTTTACAAACCTGACACAAAGCAATGATTAGAATGGAAAAACGTGTTCAGCAAGCAATCGTAATATCTCCTTGATGATTATAGGCAGTCTTCAGTTTCGGAACTTTCCGTGAGTTACAATCTGGTGATGGCTTATATACAAGATGAAGAATTAATCAAAATGGTAAAGATAAGTAGAATTTTTTTAAAACCTTGTAAAACTAGAGTCTGTGATTCGCAAATCATTTAACTTTGGTTCTGATGGGAAGTAGATTAGTGAATAGACGCTTGGCAAGATGCATTGTGGGATGTTATGTGCTTTTGGAGAAGAGATTTTCGATATTTATTCATGGGATTCTGGTTATCATGAAGAATAGCCGAGTGTTGTTCATCTTGCAAACCTCAAAGGAGAACTGAAACCCATGGCCTCACATAGATGGGTAGTTTTCATGAAGTACGATAATCAATTTTAGAGCTCTGTTGATCATGGGAAATAGCCAAAGGTCAAATCTTAAGGGTACTGAAAGTTGGTTACTTTCATCATAAATTATGTATATTTATCATATGGATAGATTATAAGTTTGTATCATGATATTTATATATTTTTAAAATTATGTCACAGTACATTAAGATAGATAGGTTTACATTTATATCATAGATTATTGTACATACGTACAGAGGTGCTGCATGGATACATATAAAGACACACACACACACACACACACTCATGTCAATAAATATATATATACTTTTATACTGTCATGTTTACGTATATCTTGTTATTGATATCTTTATGAAAATAAAGTCTGCAATAGGAAAAATCCAAGAGTACACATGAAGGGGATTGAACCGGTAATCCATCACGCTTGAAACCATCATTCAAACTGCTCAGTATCAGTCCATTCGTGTACTGTGTATCTTGTTTTAGTGTATCTTGTTCTAGTGTATCTTGCTCTCTCGACAATATTGATCTGGTTTGTGTCTTATCTTTCCTTGTTTAAATGGCTAGAGGAACAGGATAGAGTACAAATTATTTACAAAGCATACAAGATGAAATTACACTGTAAGTAATTCTGACAGGAAAGAGAGAAGATGGAATGAAAGGAAGATAAAAAAAAAAAAAAAAAAAGAAGGTGATGAAGTTTGCAAAGCATAAATTTATTTGTAATTAATCTCAACAGAATGGAAAGAAAGAGAATGAAGAAAAGGAAAGAGAGAAGAATGAAAGGAAGGAAAGAATGACCTGAAGGGAAAATAATTAAAATTTATGGAGTATCAGTCTGTTAACAGTGGATATCAGTCTGTTAACAGTGGATACCAGTCAGTTAACACTGGATATCAGTCTGTTAACACTGGATATCAGTCTATTAACAGTGGATATCAGTCTGTTAACATTGGATAACAGTCTGTTAACATTGGATATCAGTCTGTTAACAGTGGATATCAGTCTGTTAACATTGGATAACAGTCTGTTAACATTGGATATCAGTTTGTTAACACTGGATATCAGTCTGTTAACATTGGATATCAGTCTATTAACATTGGATAACAGTCTGTTAACATTGGATATCAGTTTGTTAACACTGGATATCAGTCTGTTAACATTGGATACCAGTCTGTTAACATTGGATAACAGTCTGTTAACAGTGGATACCAGTCTGTTAACACTGGATATCAGTCTATTAACATTGGATAACAGTCTGTTAACATTGGATATCAGTCTGTTAACACTGGATATCAGTCTGTTAACACTGGATATCAGTCTATTAACATTGGATAACAGTCTGTTAACAGTGGATACCAGTCAGTTAACACTGGATATCAGTCTATTAACATTGGATAACAGTCTATTAACATTGGATATCAGTCTATTAACATTGTATATCAGTCTATTAACATTGGATAACAGTCTGTTAACAGTGGATACCAGTCAGTTAACACTGGATATCAGTCTGTTAACACTGGATATCAGTCTATTAACATTGGATAACAGTCTGTTAACAGTGGATATCAGTCTGTTAACACTGGATATCAGCCTATTAACAGTGGATATCAGTCTATTAACATCGGATATCACTTAGCATATAGATATCAGTCTTTTAACACTGGATATCAATATGATAACAATAGATGCCAGTCAGCATGAGGATTTGAACCAAGATTCTTTCTGTTTTAAAATTCGCAAAATAATGAGTGCAAAATTTTACAGCAGAGAAGAAAATCACAAGCTGTATTTACAGGCTGTTAAAAAAAAAAAAAAAAAAAACCTGTGCAAGATATCAGTGACATTTGAAATAACATTCTTTGTTTTCTTTCTCATGATCTTTTCATGTTGTAAGCTAAGGTTTATTTTTTATTTTTTATTTGATATGAGCATTACAGACATACACGTGCTGCTGCTCATGCATTCTGCTACCACTGACAGTTTTTGACAGTTAATATAGATACAGACATGCATGCTATGCAACACTGTTTTGCTTTTGCATACAAATAGACACACTTGAATGCATGCATGCATGCATGCAAAACAGAGAGCATTCTATTAGCCAACGAAGAAATGCAAGCTTTAAAACAAACAGCCGATATATTCTGATCGGTATGTACCAGCATTCATAAATATGTAGTATATATATATATATATACATGCTTATATACACATATATCCCACATGTGCATAAGCACACACACATACACAAACACATACATATACACACACAGTGAACAAACAGAAACATTTGTGTACACATTGATATATTTACAGTTATACCTATCTATACCTACCAACATCTATGCATACACAAACACATACATAAACACATACATACATACATACATACATACCACATGTATAGGCACATGTTTATGCATATGCACAGACCCATGCGCACAAGCTCATCTGTATGTACATACATGTATACAGAACAGAAGAATGTGTTTATATAATTGGAAAGTTAAAGTGACAAGCTGCCAGGGAAATTCGGTCAGGGTTAAGATGAAAATTTCTGACCTCATTCTTAGGATACCTTCAGGATATATATATATTGTGTGTGTGTGTGTGTGTGTGTTTGAGAGTATTATATTTCTTATCTCATTCTTACAGTACACCCAAAATACTTGTGTACACACACACACACACTAACACACACACATGTACACGCATACATACATACATATATGTAGACACATACACTAACACACACACATGTACACGCATACATACATATATGTACACACACACACACACATGTACACACACACACGCACAAGCACATGTACACGTGTACAGACCTAGGTATGTGAATATGCGAGTGCTTGTGTAATTATTGTATGTGTCACTTTCTGTTCGGCCCAGACTTCCTTTCTTTCTCTCTCTCTTCTCATCTTTATATCTGTGTATCTCCTCGCTCGTTCTTTCTCTCAGTCTGTCTCATACCGTCTCTCACACTCTTTCTTTTGTCTCTGTCTCTGTCTGTCCCTCTTCAGGTGTCTGTGTGTGTTCAGGCAACACACCAGGACAGGTAAACACAACATTTGTTTTCACGTTTAAACAGAAAACAACACTGCCACACAAACCAGGTTAAAAAAATTAACTTCATTATTTTATTTCTGCAAAAAAAAAAAAAAAAAAAAAAAGCCATGAACTGAATAATACCCATAAAAAAACCCAAAAAAAACATTTCTGAAGTTTATATTCCAAATATTTAGTTTTCAAATCATTGTCAAACTTCTATTTGTATCTTTCACAGGCTTCTTATACAAATTCATTTTTTCAAATTATTCATTATTCTCAGAGATTTTATTATGTAGCATATAATTTTGAGTGTGCAGTCTGTCTATCCTTTCTGTACTTTCAACAGATATTGTTAAATAAGCCATGTGAATATTATGTATCCTACATTTAACATTTTGTTGTTAAAAGTTTTATCGTTTGGTTGCACCTATTGTTCATTACTGTACTGTGTGAATTATTGATTGGATTAGCCTTTTCGAAATTTTCCCATGCTGCATTGCACTCACTGATGAACAAACACTGTCTGAAGAGAAAGCTACTGAACTATGTACATGTGCTGTCAAAAAAGTAAAAAAAAAAAAAATGTAATTGTTTTCCTTAAGGATAAAAAAATATTCATTTTTTGTTACATTTGAAACATAAAGGTATGTGTGCATGTGTATGTGTATTTGTGTATGTGTGTATGTATGTGTGTGTGTGCATGTATATATATGTGTGTGTGTGCGTGTATGCATATATGTATATGTATTTATATGCATTTTTGTATGTATGTGTATATGTGTCTGCCTATGTTTATGTATGTATGATTGTGTGTATGTGTGTGTGTGTGTGTGTGTGTGTGTGATTGTAAGTATGTGTTTATATATTTGTGTGTAAATGTGAGTATGTATGATCGTAAATGTGTATGTGTGTAATTGCAAGATTTTAATTATTTGTGTGTGTTGTGTGTGTGTGTGTGTGTGTGTGTGTGTGTGTGTAATCGCATGTTGTGTGTGTGTGTATATGATTTTAATTATGTGTGTGTTGTATTGTTTACAGATTCAGATATTTTTTCTTGCACAGATGCATACACTAATACTGTAGTTATTTACTGTATACACTTATTTTATTAATTTTGATATGTGAATTGTATAGTTGTGACATCACTGCTTTTGTTTTGTGTGTGTGTTTGTATATAGAAATATTTATTTAGGATATACTTTTACTACACAGTCTTCATTTCATAAATATGCTCTCTTTCTCTCTCAGTCTCTTTTTATTTTTCTCTTTCTCTTGTTCCCTATCTCTGTCTTTCTTTCTCTCTCATTTTCTTTCTATCTCATTTCTCTCTCTGTTTCTCTCTCTCCATCTCTCTCTCCATCTATCTTTCTCTTTTTCTCTCTCTCTTTGTCTCTTTCTTGCTCTATCTCTCTCTCTCTCTCTCTCTCTCTCTCTCTCTCTCTCTCTCTCTCTCTCTCTCTCTCTCTCTCTCTCTCTCTCTCTCTCTGCCTCTCTCGCAGTATAACCACAGAAATAATATATCCAATATAGTGTATATGAAGGTAAGCTTCTAGTGGTAACAGCTATGCAAATGAGGAAAGATAAATTCTAATTCACACAAACCACTCAACAGCTGCTGAACTGGGTCTGCTGTTTTTTTGTTGTTTTTTTCAATTTCCTAAGAAAGGTTTTGGGTGTTATTTCAATACACGACAACTTCAGTTCCCACGAGTGAATTGTATTCACAGTTTAGAATCCAAATTTTCAATTCCCCCGTTCAAACTGTCGGAAGATATTACTAATTTTGGTAGTCGATATTAATAAAGTTTACCCCCCTCAAATGGCGTTATGATGATTAATTATGTGCGAATTTAAGTCCGTGTAAAATGCAGCTAAATGTTGTTGGTTTTTTTTTTTTTTTTTTTAATCAATGTATGTCTATCAGTAATAGCAAATTTTATTTAAAACATATGTAGATCAATTTAAAAAGAAAATAGATTGCAAAGGAAAAAAGTATTCATAAAAAAAAAAAAAAACACATGTATTTGTGCACAGGTTTGCTATAAAAGATTTCTTATAATAATAAAAAGTGAAATATAAAAAAAAAATAATATACATTTTTTTTTTCTTTTATATTTTTCAAAACAAATTCTGAAAATAAATAAAGAAAACATTTTAATAAGTAAACTACTAATGAAAGCAAAGAGTCAACAAGAAGAAATATGTCAAACCTTTTTTTTTTTGTGTGTTTAGTTCTTGATATGTACATTTTGGCTTATTTCATTTTTTAGTATCAAAAATTCCTAATTCCTATAAACAGTTTTTATTACATATTTATTGTGAAAATTTTTTACTGGTAATTTTTTAATTTTTTTTTTTATAATTGTTGTTTTTTACCTTTTTGCACTCACACACATATACATTCACACATACATCATACATCATACCCCCCACACACCACACACACACATGCATGCAGAAACACACAAAAAACACACTTGTTCAGACATACACACACACAGACACAAACACAAACAACACCCAAACGCAGAACACATTCAAAATCTCACACACACACACACACACACACACACACACACACACACACACACACACACACACCACATACACATACACACACATGACACACAGAAGAAACCAAAAGTACAGTCATTTCACTTGTCACATGTGGCTTGAACTTAAAAACGTTTATTTGAAGTGACACCATTGTAACATATTGCCTCATTCTGCACCCACTGCTCATTCAACTCTCACTGTGAATTTAGTTACCTTTTCAAACTGAGAGAAACCACATCAAGAACAGAAGACAGACACCAAAACCTTTTCAGAACACTTGTTTGGGGAAATGGTTGGAATGGGAATTAATGGAATAGGTGAAATTGGCATTTTCTGCAGCAAACTCTCTTTCTATGTAGATGTAGAGTGCTTATCAAATAGGCAAGGATCAGAAGAATACAGTGTACACTGGATAATGCATTGGATAATATACAGGATAATACACAGGATAATATACAGGATAATACACATTATAATATACATGATAATGAATAGGATAAGACAAGATAATACACAATATAATACACAGCATAATACACAAGATAATATACAAGATAATACATTAGATAATACACAAGATAACAGGGTAAGACACAAAATAATACATAGGATAATACACTGGACAATAAACATGATAATGCATAGGATAAGACACAAGATAATACACATGATATAATACACTAGATAATACACAGAATAATACTTAGGATAATATACATGATAATACACAGACTAATACTTAGGATAATATACATGATAATACACAGACTAATACTTAGGATAATATACATGATAATACACAGACTAATACTTAGGATAATATACATGATAATACACAGGCTAATATGTATTAAGAAAGAGGACATAAAAGAACAATAGAAAAGTTCAATAAAGAAAACAAAGAGGTAAAAATGGTGCTTTGTACTTGTAAGAAAGAATAACATCTTGTACCAGTCTTTGGTTACTTTAACATGTGTTGATTACATCTGTAAATAAAATATTCCTTCTTTTTTTTCCACATATTTTTTATACTGACAACAGATTTCCTAAATTTATTGTATGTATCTTTAAATAAAATATTCCTTTTTTTTTCATATATTTTTTTGTTTTACTGACAACAAGATTTCCTATGTCATCTCTCTTTATGTATTACAGAATATAAATTTT
>CM022676.1:9763585-9838585 GCA_012295275.1 Chrysomallon squamiferum
TTATTTTATAGTTTGCTTGTCTTTTGGTGTCGCTCTTTCACAAAGAATGGTAGACCTTGAAATGTATGGAGTCATGTCCCTCTGTTTTGTTTTTTGTTCAGTAATATTAAAAAGTTCAGTTTAAAATATGTTTTTTTTTTTTTAATGCAGCATAGCTGGTTTTAAAGTTTGATAATCACAAACATGATGATGTGTGATTTATTTTTATTTTTGTGTTCTTCTTCTTGTGTGTTTTGTTGTTTTGTTTTATTTGTTTTTTGTTTTCTGCTTTTTGTTTCACTTTCCCTTTTTTCTTTGTGTGTGTGTGTGTGTATGTGTGTGTGATGATAATATTAATAATAATAATAATAATAATACTGAATAAACAAATACATTTTTTTCTTTTCTTTTCTTTTATTTTCATTATTTCATCCATAATTTCTTTCATTTTTTCTTCTTTCCTTTGTGTTTTTCTTCTTTCCATCTTTTCTCCATTGTTTTCTTTTTCTAAATCTGTTTTTCATTTGTTAATATCAGAGTTACAGCAGTGATAATTTAAAATTATTACATCATTAATTTCTTTTTTTTGCAATGTTTTATTATTATTTTATTACCTTTTTTTTTGTTTTACTACTGTGTTAGTTTTTTCAGATGTAATAAATATTTCAGTTTAGTGTTTACGCTTTTTGGAGCAGAACCATTTCTTTCGATGTTCTTTTCGTTCTTTTTTATTTTATTTCTTTGTTTTATTTTATTTAATTTTTAAGTTTTGCACCGAAATAAGAACAAGAGATATTTTTGTGTTGCGTTTCAGCTTGTTCTTTTTCCCCCCTCAATTTTGTTGTTATTATTATTATTATTATTAATTTTTTTTAGTATACTTTAGATGTGTTTTTATGTGTGTGTATGTGTGTGTATATATTTGTGTTTGTGTGTGATTGTGTTTCTGGGAGTTGAATTCTGTTTTTTGTGTGTGTGTGTGCATGTTGTGTGTCTGTGTGTGTGTATGTTTACATGAGTATGACCTTATCAATTCTTGTATGCACCCATATATATATTTCAACATATTCGTGTGTTTTACTTTTTATGAATATGTATATATATATGTATGACACTTTATGATCATACTGGCATCTGTATTTATATACACATATAACTAGGCATAAAGAGGCATTTATGTATATGTGTAAATAAGGCAAAATGTGATGATAATAATAATAATAATAAAAAATAAAAAAAATATTCAAAAGAAATCTTTTTTGGGGGGGTTTATCTACTTCTAAAAACTATTTTACTTACTCCTCTTGCACTTTAACTTTTCAGTACAAACAAAAGGTTATATATATATATATATATAGATATATAAACCTTCATATACAAACGAAATTAATTACAGGTATCAAAACCTTCTGCACAAAACGTTATTAACTTACTGCTATCAAAACTACATCTTAACAACAGTGTGTTGTTACATCACTTCTGTGTAACTGTTACTGCAGTAGTCAAACAAGTAATCTGTAATTTAGTACGTAGTTTTAAAAAAAAGAAAAAAATGTTAGCTTGCCCCCAGTTATCGTGAACAGAACTGTTTTTTTTTTTATGACATGACAAATAGATGGATAGTGTTATCCCCTCTCTGTGTTAGAAAGCATCTGAAAGGAATCGTTTGCATCAGGATCTGTGGTTTCTTTGGTTGGAAGGGAGAAAGAAACCATTGAAGTGGACGTGTGTCTTTATTTTATGTTATAAACAAATGTATCAGGTGTCTCTCTCTCTCTCTCTCTCTCTGTCTCTGTCTCTGTCTCTCTCTATCTCTCTCTCTCTTTCTCGCTCACTTTCTCTTTCTCTCGCTTTTTCTCTATCTTTCTCTCTTTCTCTCGCTCTCTGTCTCTCTCTCGCTCTCTCTTTCTCTATCTATCTTTCTTTCTCTTTCTCTCTCTCACTCTCTGTCTCTCTCTCTTTCTATCTCTGTCTCTCTGTGTCTGTGTCTCTCTCTGTCTGTCTCTCACACACACAGATTATATATATATATATATAAATATATATGTATAATCTGTGTGTGTGTGTGTGTGTGTGTGTATATATATATATATAGAGAGAGAGAGAGAGAGAGAGAGAGAGAGAGAGAGAGAGATTGTATATACACACACAAAGGGTGATATTCTGTAGTACATTATAAATTATAAATAAACCTTATCAGGAACTTGAATGGTAAACTTACATTTCATAAAAAATTGATCTACAGTTTTTTTATTTTATGAGACATTTTAATGGTAATCTTAGTACTTCATCATTTAAACTGAAAGCTAAACCTTGTTTTTACTCAGACACAGTTGATTTTTTTTTTTAATAAGAAACATGAACCTAGTGTGGCAATCACAAACAACTGAATGTTAAATTCTGCATCAGAAATATGATAAATCACAAACTTACTGGAGAAGTAATGAAAAAGTTTTGTAGCAAAAAAAAAAAAAAAAAAAAAAAAAAGACAATGATAATAATAGTGATGATATCTTATATTGATTGTTATCTTGACATTCCACAGACGTTAACCTTAAAATAAAAATAAAAATAAAAATAAAAAATAACCCATAATAATAATAACATAATAAAAAGATCAAAGAAAAAAATAAAATAATAATAATAACAATGATCATCATAATAATGATATCTTAAACTGATTGTTAACTTCACATTCCACAGAAGTTAACATTAAAATAAAAAAATAAAAATAAATAAAAAAAATAATAATAAAAAATAGATGAACAAAAAAATAATAATAATAATAATAATGATAGTAATAATAATAATGATTATTATCCATTTGATGTTATATTCATATTCCACAGACATTAACATTTTTATTATCTCAATTATCCCATTAAGATTTTTTTTTTTTTTTTTTTTTTTTGTGTCTGTAATAAATTAATTATTTTTATATTCTTTCTGCTGTGTCTGTCAGGAACACTGTTTTATCAACTGTGCTTGATATATTTGACATAAGCAAACAACCAGCGTTCATCCTGGTCTTACAGAGCGTTTGTTTAGTAAAACTCTGTTTAAAACTGATACATGTGTGATTACTTCAGGCTGGGAAACAAGAAATCGTGTGTGAAATTTCCGCGTGGATGATTTCTGGGTTACGTAAACAGCGTGGAAAAGTCATTGTGTGTGTGTTTATGAGTGTGTAATATTTATTTCATATGTGTGTTTGTTTGAGTGTGTGTGTGTGTGTGTGTGTTGCCTATGTTATATGTTAGTGTGTTTGTACCTGAATAAGAGAATGATAGGGAGGGAGAGAGGGAGGGAAGGAGAGAGAGAGAGAGAGAGAGAGAGAGAGAGAGAGAGAGAGAGAGAGAGAGAGAGAGAGAGAGAGAGAGAGAAAGATGGAGAGAGACAGTGAGAAAAAAAGAAAGTGAGAGTTAGAAAGAAAAACTAGATCGAGAGAGTGAGAAAGAAAGAAAGAGAGTGAGAGAGTAAGAGAGTAAAAAAGAAAAACTAGAGAGAGTGAGAAAGAGAGAGAGAGAGAGAGAGAGTGGGTGTCTGTGAGAAAGATCTAAAATAACTTGATAAAGACAGTACATTGACATGTAGAGCATTGTGCTACATACATACATTTTACACTGTTTTCTGGTGAAAACTGACAGCGCAGAAATAACGGACATTTTTCATGTTTGTGAGATAGTAAAATTATATACATACATACATACAGAGAGACACATAAACACTCATAAACACACACACACTCATAAAAAAACACAGTCACACAAATAAAAGAACACAGTACACACAAACATACAAGAACATATACACATACATACTCTGACACACACACACACACACATATGTGTACTTTTACAAAAACACACACACACACAAACACATTTAACAATCAGATAACACACAGTTTTTTCATTTTGATTACCAAAACTGCTCTGGGCTATTTTAAGTAATCACATTAGTTCTGTTCACATGGCAACCAGTTTGCATAATTGATGCATACTAACACAGATTACTAATCACACTGTTCGGATTAATGACACATATATAATAAGTGTACACAGTGAAAGTTCCTTTGGACTGAATGTAAGTGTCTACATGATCACCGGTTTTGCAAATATTCTGTTTGGTTGCAGAAATTCGATACTGAGGTTGCTGCTGGACAAAAGTGCAATGTAAATGTTATGTAGGCTTTCTTTTGTTTGACTTAATAATGTGGTAGTGTGTGCATTGGTGTGTATCTGTGTGTAGGTGTGGTGTGTTTTTTTTTAAATTTCTTTTCATAGTCAAAGTGTAGCTTCTGTTACCATAATAAATGACTTGGATCTGTTTTTAAAGTCAAGAAATATTTTTACGTTTGTATTGTCAGATATATTTTGATTCTTTCAGGTAGTGTGATGTTTTTCCCTGCTTTCCCAGTGATTAGATCTGTTTTCATAGTCAGGAGTCATGTATTGTCGTAGTCAAGGAGTGAGTCTGGTTTTTTTAGTCAAATATGGTTTATTTTCATAGTCAAAGAGTCTCTGGTTTATAGTCCAAAAAGTCAAATGGTTTATTTTCATAGTCAAAGACTGTCTGGTTTATAGTCAAATATGGTTTACTTTCATAGTCAAGGAGTGCCTGGTTTATAGTCAGAAATGGTTTATTTTCATAGTCAAAGACTGTCTGGTTTATAGTCAGAAATGGTTTATTTTCATAGTCAAAGAGTGTCTGGTTTATAGTCAGAAATGGTCTGTTTTCATAGTCAAAGACTGTCTGGTTTATAGTCAAATATGGTTTATTTTCAGTCATGGTCTATTTCATAGTCAAAGACTGTCTGGTTTATAGTCAAATATGGTTTACTTTCATAGTCAAGGAGTGCCTGGTTTATAGTCAGAAATGGTTTATTTTCATAGTCAAAGACTGTCTGGTTTATAGTCAGAAATGGTTTATTTTCATAGTCAAAGAGTGTCTGGTTTATAGTCAGAAATGGTTTATTTTCATAGTCAAAGAGTGTCTGGTTTATAGTCAGAAATGGTCTATTTTCATAGTCAAAGAGTGTCTGGTTTATAGTCAGAAATGGTATATTTTCATAGTCAAAGAGTGTCTGGTTTATAGTCAGAAATGGTATATTTTCATAGTCAAAGAGTCTCTGGTTTATTAAATCATGGTTGAGAGGTGGATTCTGTCTATGGGAAGGCGTATTTAAAATCTCTGTTACAGCTAAACAGAAAAGGATCGTCACACTAACAGGCTTCCTTTATATTTATTTGCCTTTGTGTTCTGTGACCAGTTGAATAACCGCAGATTAAAGTGGACAAAAAAAAAACATGACTAGATAACCAGTGTTTCGGATCATAAGCTATCAGTCTCCTATCAGATAGTTTTAGAATGTTTGACCTTTAACTGTGTAACACTGTTATCATATCTATTTGACCTTGAATGGTGACTTTTTTTGTATGTGAAAATTTTAACCTTGACCTTCACACACTAGCCACATCTGTTTCCACCTTTACCTTAACAATAATCCACCTCTACATGGATTATAATGAGTCTGATATTAACAATGAATAAATAACTCTTTATGTGTGTATGTTTGTATTACACACACACACACACACACATATACACACATACAGACATACATACACACATACACACATACATATATAGATAAATACATACATATATACATACATACATTTATATATACATTTATATATACATGTGCACACACACAAACACACAGACATGCACAGACACACATATACATTGGTGGTTGTCTTGATGACCAAATGGTATTGTCATCTGCCTTCAAAGTGCAGGCAAATGGCTGCCATTGCTTTGAGTCTCTTGTCAGTGACATCTGACAGGTGTTTGTGAGGTTGTGATTGGACTTTGTCCTCCTGTGCCAGTGTGTTATTGAATATTGTCTATGTGCAGAGTCTAATCAGACGTACATAAGACAGAGAATATTCAAAAATCCAAAAAATACATACATTTATTATGCATACATACAAATCTAAGTCATCAGCCTACCTTTATTTCTGTTTCCACCCCACCCCATCATCATCAACCCATTGTACCCACCTCCACTGATTCAGACTGTTCAGATATTAAAGTTAAATATTCACTGTTTATTAATGAACCTCTCTGTCTCAGACTGTTCAAATTGTCCATCTCACTCACCTCACTGTTTATTAACAAACCTCATCTCACTCACCTCACTCAACTCACTCACTCACCTCACTCAACTCACTCACCTTGCTCACCTTGCTCACCTTGGTCAACTTCTTGTGAACAGATTCAAAGACATGACATTAACTGGTGGCTGGCAAAAACATCTAGAAAGTAAAGAACTCTCATTATGAAAACAAAGACTTCCTGTTGCCATGGTGACACAGATAATGTTACAGCCTTGTCCATTACAACAAAAAAAAAAAAAAAAAAAAAAAAAAAAAATGCTCTGATGTTTTATTGAAACCTGATTCAAGATGTATTGTTTTTTTTTTGTTTTTGTTTTTTTCACAAGAATAAAAAAAAAAAAAAAAAAAAGAATTAGAAGATGTAAAAAAAAAAGAGAGAGAAAAAAAACAATCTTAAGAAAAAACAACAAGCCAGTATTTTGAATAAAATGGATATTTGTATGTATGTATTGATGGATGCTTGGAAGTATATAGGTGTGTATGCAAATTCCATAGGTGTGTGTGTGTGCGTGCGTGTGTGTGTGTGTGTGTGTGTGTGTGTGTGTGAATGTGTGTGTCATACATACATACATACATATTAACAATATGTAAGTTACATGTGAGTCTACATATATATAAATGTGTTTATGTATAAATATATATAAATATAGATATATGTATGTATATATTTATGTATATATTTTGTTTATTTATTTATATATTTCTCAGAAGCACATTTGTGTGTGTTCATGTGACATAAAATTTAAAAAAAAACCCTAATAAACTGATTATTCAGATACAATCCGGAGTCAATATAATCATAAATATCAAAAAAAAAAAAAAAAAAAAATTAAAACGTCCAAAAATATAACTGTCCAGTTTGGAAGAAAGATATTACTGACCATTATCGGTCAGTGACATCTATATGAATTGCAGTATGAGGTGACCGTCTTCTTTTAACTGACTTAAGGCTTCTTAAAATGCCAGCATAAGAGGTTTGTCAGAAACTACATTAGGATTTCTAATACCACAACTAATCAGCTAATACAGTTGTATGGCTTCAGGCAGAATTTCTGCTGAATGGAAGAGGAATGGAATCCATTTTGAAATCTTTAGGAACTGTACTTTTGTAGTCAAAAAGTAAAATGATGAAGTAAAATTAGAAAATGAGGTTTTGGGCCTAAGCTTTTAAGTGGATTTTTTTTTTTTTTTTTTTTTTTTTTTTATATGAGGAATTTTTTTTTTTTTTTTATTAGTCAAATGATGAATTTTTTTTTTGGTAGTTAAATGATGGATTTTATTTTTAATAGTCAAATGATAGGTTTTGGGTTTATAGTCAGGAGCTGGGGTACATCTTCATAGTCAGAGATTTGAGCTTATTTTCATAGTCAAGGTTTGGATTGGATTTTCACAGTAAAGAAGTTGATTTTGGTTCCATTTTTTTTTTTGCCATAATTAGAAGTACATTTTAGCTTGAAACATCATTTAATCATATTGATTCTGTAATAAAAACCTGTTACCATTATAAAATATATGTACATGATTTTTTATTTTATAAATATTATGTAAAAATAAATTTGTAAGAGTTCACTTGAACTCGACAAAAGGATGTTTTTATCTACTATTTGCTAATGCAACTACAAGTACAAAACAATTGAAAAAAAAAAAACTCTTTTAATTCATTTAATGTACTTGTTAGCCCCAATCACAAACACATTTGAAGAATAAACCGGAAAAATAATCAGTTGAAAAAGTACAGAAATAATATTTGTCATTGTGTTAGTGGAGTGAAAAACAAAACACTTTAAAAGTACCATCATTATTTTTAGAACTTAATGAACTGAAAAGAAAAAAAAAAAAAATTTTTTTAATTCATTTTTATCTTTTATTTTAATTGTTTATTTTTTTAAAATTCTTTTTATTTGTTTTGTTTTTCTAACTAATGCTCTCAGTTCATTTTTCAAAAACTCATTTTAATCTTTTTTTTTTTTTTTTTTTATTTTAATTGTTTTTATTTTTTTCATTCTCCCCCACCACAAAAAAAAAAATGGAGATATTTATCTTTTAATTTCTTCTTGTTTGCTTTTCTAACTAAAGCTCAGTTAATTTTTAAAAAACTATTTAATTATATTTTTTGTCACTCTTACATGTTCAAATGGTGAAAAAAAAAAAAAAAAAAAAAGTGAAATAACATGTTGAATATCTCTACTTTGCAGCACGTTGCTTTCAATTGATGACACCAGATGGCGCTCTCAGCAAGATCCCACAGTGCTGCCATCTGCTGTTAGTTTGTATAGATTTCCTCCAGTGCGGTTCATGGAGCTGAATTAATAATTGGAACATTATTTATGTTTTGTAATATTACTTTAATAATTTATTCAAATTTCTGGACTGTTTCTTCCACATAACTGCTGTCCTTTGTTCTGGTTCAATACAATATATTTTATCATAATTAATTCTTTTCATAAATTATGTCGTTTATTAATTTCATATCAGATTAATAATTTCATTTAAATATCTTCATAATTGTTGTTCATTTTCGGGTTTGACAAATGTTTAAACATTGTAATTAATTCTTTTCAAAATGGTTTTTTTTTTTTTTTTTTTGTTTTGGCATAATTTCAGTTCTCATTTCTTTAGAGGCATGACTGACATATGCTTTCAGTTTTCTACTAGTTCTTTCTTTGTAAATAATAATAGTTTTTTTGTTTATTAATTTTATTATTTCAGCTTTAATGGAGTGTTAAAAATGTCTCTTTGTGTTCAAACATACAAAGTAATGTTTTCACATTGTCATATTCAACACATGTTTTTTAAATATGGATGAAATTTGTTCGGTTCAAATAATAACAATGTTCTTTTGTAATTTAATTTAATTATTTTTAGTTTAATGTTTTTTTTAAATTTCTTTTTTGTTTTAAACTAAAAGTTGTCTTCCTATCTCTAGAGACATTTTTGTCATTCATTGCAACACATTCTTGTCAGGTACGAATGTTGTTCATTTAATTTTATTTTATTATTTTGTAGGAAGTATTCATTTATTGTTCAGAACTGGTCTTCATTTTTTTTATATAAAACATCTGTTTTTAAACAAACAGGCAAACACATATATATGTACAACATACACACACTTACAATACATACAACAGACACAAATACACACAGAAGACACACACACACACACAATATACACACACACAAGACACACAATACACACAGAACACACACACACACACACACACACACACACACATACACACACTCACACACAATATTTTGTACTGATGTTAAAGTGAGCAACAGTAGTGAATGTACAGGTCAGAAATGAAAAAAAAAAAAAAAATGCTGATAATAAAAAATAAAATAAAATAAAATAGCCTGTTCCAAAGGTAACTCTTTCTAATTAGCAGCAAGCAATCTTTTATTATGCCCCACCTCACAGACAGGGTAACTAACACACACCTCAACCTTTGTTACACCAGTCAAAGAGCACTGGTTGGAACGTGAAAAACCTGGAGTGAAAAAAACCCAAAAAAAAAACATATCACACCTGGAGTGAAGCAACTAGCAGTCTGCTGCCATTATCTCTTCCTGTATAATGAACAGCGTTCATTTTCATCATATTCTTGTTTTCTATAACGTTTTCTGTCTTCAGGTAATACCTCGCGGATTTTGTTACACTTTGCGATGAAAGATATTTTTATTTTTAGTGCCATAATTCTTGTCTGGCACAGGCATTGTAATCTCTAGTATCCTTTTAGTGTGTCAGAACATTCTGTTTATCATTGTGTATTCCTCCTAATTCGATTGGCAAAGATGAAAAAAAAAACCCCACAAAAACAGCACGTTTTTCTCTGGTTTAGTTCTTGTGTTCTGAAGAATGTGTTCATTCACTTTGTTTGGTTGTAATTTTTCTTGTATTCTTTATTTATTTATTTTTTTTATTGTATTTATTTATTTATTATTTATTTGGTTCTTTCTTTCATTCTTTTTTTTTTTTTATTTTTTTTTTTTTTATTGTTTTTTTTTTTTTATCTATTTTATTGACTTATTCATTCATTCATTCATTCATTTATTTTCTGTCATTTTTTTTTAGTTTCCAATTTTTCTTTCTTTCTTTATTTATTTATTCCATAGGTTTCTTTCTTTCTTTCTTTCATCTATTGTTTACTTTCATTCTTATTTTTCTTCATTTATTTTTATTGTGGGATTTTTTTTTTTTTTTTTTTTTTTTTCCTATTTTTCTTTATTTGTTTCTTAGACGTCTTTCATTATTTTTATCCAGTCTTTTTTTTTTTTTTTTTTTTTTTTTTTTTTTTATTTTTTTTTCTGTTGTAGATCACCTCAGTTACATAAGAGGTTGTAAAAACTAATTTATATGGCTTAAGCAGTGAAAAGATTAATTACTATCTAGTAAGTGGTTACAGTTAGAATTAGGGTTGTATGTATTAACACATCTGGCTAAATGCCTACTGTAGATCATTTTAGCTATATACAAGATAGATAAAACGGGTTAATTTGTGAGCAGTTGATGGGTTAATGTTAGGGTTGTATTTATTAATAATATTTTTATTTTGATATTTAGTTATAAATGAGAAAATGAATAGGATTAATTTTTGTCTTGAAACAGTGAAAATGTTAACCTACATAGTTTGTTTGTCAGTGGTTAAGGCTATGGTTGTATTTATTATTAATACATCTAGGCTAAATATTAGTTATATATGAGAAAGATGAATGATTTATTTTTTGTCTTAAACAGTGAAAGTGTTGACAACCTACATGGTTTGTGCCGTCAGTGGTTACGTTCAGCGTTGTGTTAACAAATACATCTGGTCTAGTTGACTACGTATGAGATCAGATGAAAAGGGTTAATGCCCAAACTTTTATTTATTTATTTATTCATATCCATGGGCAGTTCATCGATTGAAGCATCTGTCACAGGTTGTTAGTGTAAATTACAGCCATTCAGGCGTAACTGAACCTTGAAAAGAACATCTATTTATAGAAACAGACCTGTTTAGACCTGTGACCTGTTTTTTTTTTTTTTTTTTTTTTTTTTGTGTCTAGGTCACAGCTACTTTTTAATGGCATTGAATTGGAAAACAAAAAAATAAAAACAAAAAACAACGCACACACAGACACACACACACACACACACACACAGAGAGAGATAAACAAACAGATAGATAATTAATCAGGTCAGGCACAGTCTTCCTGCACTTTTTGTCACAGCCAGCTGTTTTGTTTGGCTGTAAGGATGTTTTCAAGGTACGTAAGTTTCTGTATATTGATTTCGTTTTCTCAGTGATATCGGAAGGCTTTTGGAGTACACTAAGCCAGTCTTCGTTAGTGGTTTCAGGATAATTAAGACTAACGAAGAGGTTGACAGACACCTTCTGTGCTTTTTAAAGGTTGGTATTTTTTGGCTAATCAGTATTTATAGTTGAATGTAGAAGAGTTTACTGACACAATTTTATTAATATGTGTGTATGTGTGTGTGTGTGTGTGTGTGTGTGTTCACCATCTGTAACCTACCAGTTGCATATTTGTCTGTGTGTCGTGTTGGTTATATGCATGTATGATGAGTTTTGTTTGTTTCTGTTTTGTATTGTCTATTCAGTGTATGTAAGTATGTCTGTGTGTGTATATATGTGTTTCATTATGGATTTGTGTGCATGTATATCTCCAAATGCTATCCACTCTGTCTATATTTGTGTGTGTGTGTGTGTATATATATATAGATAGATAGATAGATAGATAGAGATATCTGTAAGAAAAACTGAAAACACTTTTATATGCAACAAAGTTCTTCAACGTTTTATTACTTGTAAGTTCGTTAGCGTACTTTCAGTGGTTATATTGATTAATAAATGAAGTTGCTCTTTTGATTTTGTTAAATATTTATTTATATTAAGTTTTCACACTTTGAAATCAATCCTTTTTGGATCAAGCTTGTTTTCTTCATCTTGTGAATATGTGATGTTTTTAAAACTGCACATATGAAGGTAATATTTTTATGAGATGTAGACACTGGGATCTTAGTGTTACTTAGAGATGTTAGCATTTTGTTTATATTAATGAATGTGTGTCTTTCTCTCTGAAGTTTTAATGTCTGTATTCTGTGTATGTTTGCGTGTGTGTGTGTTATCTGTGTGTATGTGTGTGTTTGTGTGTGTGTGTGTTTGGGTGTGTATCTGTGTGTGTCTGTGTGTGTATCTGTGTGTATGTGTGTGTGTGTGTGTGTGTGTGTGTGTGTGTGTGTGTGTGTGTGTGTGTGTGTGTGTGTGTGTGTGTGTGTGTGTGTCTGTATATGAGTGTTTATTAGTGTGTGTTTTTGTGTGGGTGTGTCTGTGAGTATGTGTGTGTGTGTCTGTGTGTGTGATAAAATCCAAACATTCATTCAATCATTAATTTTAATAAAAGACAGACAAGTAAATGTATACATAAACACATATGCATGTGCACACACACACACACATTGTATCATTATATAAACAGACATACTTTTTACAGAGCAACAAATAAACAAAGAAAAAGAGGAGAGAGAATGAGAGAGAGAGAGAGAGAGAGAGAGAGAGAGAGAGAGAGAGAGAGAGAGAGAGAGAGAGAGAAAACCACCACACACACAAAAACAGTAAACAGATAAATAAAACACTACGACTTCTAATCAAGTATTCATGTTACCAATACATATTCATTATATTCATAGCAACGGAATCAGTAACAGTATTTCAAACCAGTTACTGGCCCAGGATAATAAAATGATTGCAAATGTGGTATCATCATGAGCTATCATCTTTCAGGATGATTAAGGTATAATCAATAAACATTTACATTTATTACATAAAGGTCTATGTCCTGTCAAAAATTTGTTTGATTTTTTATTTATATATATATATATTTTTTTTTTACTGTAGGGGAAAATATTTTAAAATGTTTTATTGCTGATAGCCATCTAATGAGAAATCTACGTGATATATATTTTATTATAATTATTCTTAATGAGAAATCTACGTGATATATATATATTTTAAATAATTATTCTTAATGAGAAATCTACATGATATATATTTTTAAATAATTATTCTTAATGAGAAATCTATGTGATATATATTTTTATTATAATTGTACTTAATACAATATAATCATAAATTCTGTTATATTTATACTTGATACAATATAATAATACATTCTGCTATATTTATACTTGATACAATATAATAACAAATTCTGTTATATTTATACTTAATACAATATAATAACAAATTCTGCTATATTTATACTTAATACAATATAATAATAAATTCTGTATATATTTATACTTGATTCAATATAATAATAAATTGTTATATTTATACTTGATACAATGTAATAACAAATTCTGTTACAAAGCTATCTGAAGTCATTGTGTAGGTACAGGTGCAGTCAAAATCATTATAGGTAACCTGATTTTTCACCTATGTTAATATTTCACCTGTTTTTGTATCGTTATGAACAATCTAAGGGCTTTTTTGCTCTGTTGTAAACGATACTGTTGCATCATACAACACAGATGAATGGATGATAGAATATACCAATGCACTATAGCTATCATGGGATTTCAAAATCCCCAAATATAGCTGCAGAAGTCAAAATGCCTAAATACAGCTGCAGAAGTCAAAATCCCTAAATACAGCTGCAGAAGTCAAAGTGTCAAAATACAGCTGCAGAAGTCAAAATCCCAAAATACAGCTGCAGAAGTCAAAATCCCTAAATACAGCTGCAGAAGTCAAAGTGTCAAAATACAGCTGCAGAAGTCAAAATCCCTAAATACAGCTGTAGAAGTCAAAATCCCTAAATATAGCTCCAGAAGTCAAAACCTCAAAATACAGCTGCAGAAGTCAAAATGTGTAAATACAGCTGCAGAAGTCAAAATGTGTAAATACAGCTGCAGCAGTCAAAATCCCCAAATATAGCTGCAGAAGTCAAAACCCCTAAATGTGTAAATACAGCTGCAGAAGTCAAAATGTGTAAATACAGCTGCAGCAGTCAAAATCCCCAAATATAGCTGCAGAAGTCAAAACCCCTAAATACAGCTGCAGAAGTCAAAATGTGTAAATATAACTGCAGAAGTCGAAATGTGTAAATATAGCTGCAGAAGTCACTAATCTCAAAATACAGCTGCAGAAGTCAAAATGCGTAAATATAGCTGCAGAAGTCAAAATTCCTAAAAACAGCTGCAGAAGTCAAAATGGCAAAATGTACCTGAGAAATAATCTGGAGCATCTGACATAAGTTGAATTAATTTTTCTTCAAATTTTAAAAAAATAATTGTTTGTAGAATGACCTGACTCGTCATGAGGGTAAATCAACATTATTTACCGATACGCTTGACTTAACACATTCTGTACTAAAGAAAAAGTTGAGAGAAAAAAAAAAATCAGGTGATCTTACTTGGCATGTATCCTACTTGTACAAAAGAGTTCAAGTGTAAATATGTTTGTGATCAGGTCATATGTTTATTGTTTGTTGTATGTCTGTTTATATCTTTCTATCTGTCCACCTTTGTAAGTGTATGTGTGTATGGATGTATGGATGTATGTATGGATGTATGTATGTATGTATGTATGTATGTATGAATGTATGTATGTATGTATGTTTGTATGTATGTATGTGTGTATGGATGTATGGATGTATGGATGTGTGTATGGATGTATGGATGTATGTATGTATGGATGTATGGATGTATGAATGTATGTATGTATGCATGAATGTATGTATGAATGTATGTATGTATGCATAAATGAGTTTATGTGTGCATGTGTGTGTATGTAACTATGTTTGTATGTATGAATGCATGAGTGTATGTCCACATGCCTGTACATATGGAAGTCTGTATGTATGGCATGGATGTATGCATGTTTGAATTTATACATGTATGTAGACATACCTGTAAGTATGTCTGATTAGACCCAGAACATAGACAGTGTTCATAAATGCACTGACACAGGAAGAAGTGTATGTGTATGTGTTTTCATGTATGTGTATGGCAGTGTCTGTACATATAAAATGTTTTTATACGGTTTTATATAAACACACACAGATCACAACACACACTACACACACACAACCACACACATATTATAGATAACACACATTACATGTAATATACAAAAGTTATTTTGTCAGCAGGATCATGTTTTTAAATACGTTTAACATATCGATCCTTGGGTTCAGGTGGAACCGAAGTTCATAGCATTTAGTAAATGATGTGGAAAGTGTGTTTAGATGTTTGAACACAGATGTATTCACTCTCATGTGTGTGTCTTTTTGTTCACCTTTCTCAGTGTGTGTGTATGTGTCATGTGTTTCAGTCAGGTGAGAAATGCAATTACATGCTTGAATGACACCTGCTGAAAGAGTCCACAAACTCCAGTTCCAACTCTGTTCATATATCATAGATAAGTTACAGGCAGAGGTTTTTAAGCTGTAATTGTTGGTTCGTTGAAAATAACTGTGTTTTAGTAATCATACAGAGCGTGAAAATAAGAATTAAAAATTAAAAATATCAATAAAAATGTTAAAAATGAAGTGAAGTGAAGAATTTGTGTAAATAAATCTATATAAATCATTTATTCGTTATATTAGCAGTTGAAAAATATGAAGTTTTTAAACTGTAATTTTTAATTCATTAAAATAAATGTATTTTAGTAATCATACAGACTACAGAGGGTTAAAAAAAATAATAATAATAAAAATAAAAATGTTAAAAATGAAGTAACGTGAAGAATTTGTGTAAATAAATCTATATAAATCCACAGTTAAAAAAACCTGTATTAGCCTAAATATGAATTTTTTAAACTGTAATTTTTAATTCATTAAAATAAATGTATTTTATTAATCATACAGAGTGTAAAACACAATAAAAAAATAAAAAAATTTCAATAAAAATGTTAAAAATGAAATAAAGTGAAGAATTTGTATAAATAAATCTATATAAATCACATAGTTTAAAAAAAAACCTATATCAGCTAAAAAAATATGATAAAAAAAGTATTTTTAAAAAAAACCCTAAGGCTTATTATTCGATATATTAAAGTAAATGCATTTTTCCCTTTTATTACTCTGTATATATATATATATATATTAATGCACATAAAATATGTGTATACGTGCATGCAGTCGTGTGCGAGTGTGTGTGTGTGTGTGTGTGTTAATGAACATAAATGTCTGTTTATGGGAAAAGACCCTGGGGACCACGGTACCAGTCATGCCCATTGTACATTTGTGCGGAGGGCTTCCTTCCAGGTGGGGGGGGGTTCAAAGAGAAACTATTAAGCTTGTAGGTGAAGGTATTACTATCAAAAGAATATATAATTTTGAATTAGATGCAGTAATAAAGTTTAATTCAGAGTTATATGGATTTTTAAATTGTGTAACTCTGCATCTGCATTTCGAATGTTTTTTTTGTACAGTATATTACATTGTTGTTATCTTAGTTAAGTTGTTAACAATATTATAATACACTGTTGTTTGTTATTTTAATTTAGTCTTTAACAATATTATAATTCAGTGTGTTATTTTAATTTAGTCGTTAACAATATTATAATACAGTGTTATTTGTTATTTTAATTTAGTCTAACAATATTATAACAGTGTCATTTTGTTATTTTAATCACATCTTTAAAAGTATTAAAACAGTGTTATTTGTTATTTTAATTGTCTTTAACAGTATTATAACAGTGTTATTTGTTATCTTAATTCTTTAACAATATTATAACAGTGTTATTTGTTATCTTAACTCTTTAACAATATTATAACAGTGCTATTTGTTATTTTAATTCAAACATTAACAATATAACATAGTATTATGTTATTTTAATTAAGTCTGCAACAGTATTATACCACTACTGTTACTACTATTACAACAACTACTACTACTACTACTACTACTACAACTACTACTATTACTTTTACTACTACTACTACCACCAATAATATTTAAAAAAAAATAAGACTGGAAGAAAGATAAATAAAACAAAATTAATAAAACAAAATTATCTGTGATAAATTTTCCTTTTTTTTTCTCTCTCTCTCTCTTTTTTTTTGTTTTGTTTTCCACATTAACTTGGGGATTTCTGTCCAGTAACCTTTGACAAGGTAATACATACATCAGCTGAGAGCAAGTATGTAAAAAATTTATTTTTTGAATTTCTAACCATTTTTTTTTTTTATACTATTTTTTGATGTTAAGTTCTGTTAGAAATGTACAGATTGCCAAAAGAAAGTTTTTAAGGTACACGTTTTGCCAAGGAAAGTTTATAAAGAATATATTTAGAATTTCTGTTTGCACATTAAAAGAATTTTAAAAATATTTAACATGTTAAGAGTTTAGTTTCAAATGTAGGTATCCTGAAATTAAGATTGTACATTTTATTTATTTATTTATTTATTTATTTATTTAGTAGTAGTAGTAGTATGTTATGATTCTGTTTTTTTTGTTTGTTTTTTTTTTTTTTTTTTTTATTTGTTCTATTTTGTAAAGATGTAGACATAAATAAAATTATCAGCAGCAACAATAATAGTAATAAAAATAAAACAGATATTCACCAAAAAAAAAAAGAGGATTATATTTTGTTTATTATTAAGTCAAAATATCAAACAAATTCTTGAAAATATGTCACGTATTTCCAGTTTTGCTACATATTTACATACATACAGTCCCTGGCGATTTTTAATTTCCTCATCTCTTAGTTTCTGAAGGAACGTTCGTTCCCATGGTGATGGAAGAAAGTGGGAAGTAAATATTGTTATTTGTCTCATTTTGTCAGTTGTAGTGTAAAATGTGTCAGAAATCATTAGTGTCGCTAGGGGACGTCTCCAGAGTGAGGTCTAGATTTAGTAGCAACTAATAAAGTGTATGTCATACAGTATATTCAAATACTGAGACAGCTAATAAAGTATATGTCATATGATATATTCAAATACTGAGACAGCTAATAAAGTATATGTCATATGATATATTCAAATACTGAGACAGCTAATAAAGTATATGTCATATGATATATTCAAATACTGAGACACCTAATAAAGTGTATGTCATACAGTATATTCAAATACTGAGACAGCTAATAAAGTGTATGTCATACGATATATTCAAATACTGAGACAGCTAATAAAGTATATGTCATATGATATATTCAAATACTGAGACAGCTAATAAAGTATATGTCATATGATATATTCAAATACTGAGACAGCTAATAAAGTGTATGTCATATGATATATTCAAATACTGAGACACCTAATAAAGTGTATGTGTGTCATACGATATATTCAAATACTGAGACACCTAATAAAGTGTATGTGTGTCATACGATATATTCAAATACTTAGACACCTAATAAAGTGTATGTCATACGATATATTCAAATACTTAGACAGCTAATAAAGTATATGTGTGTCATACGATATATTCAAATACTTAGACAGCTAATAAAGTATATGTGTGTCATACGATATATTCAAATACTTAGACAGCTAATAAAGAGTATGTGTGTCATACGATATATTCAAATACTGAGACAGCTAATAAAGTGTATGTGTGTCATACGATATATTCAAATACTGAGACAGCTAATAAAGTGTATGTCATACGATATATTCAAATACTGAGACAGCTAATAAAGTGTATGTCATACGATATATTCAAATACTGAGACAGCTAATAAAGTGTATGTCATACAGTATATTCAAATACTGAGACAGCTAATAAAGTATATGTGTGTCATACGATATATTCAAATACTGAGACAGCTAATAAAGTGTATGTCATACAGTATATTCAAATACTGAGACAGCTAATAAAGTGTATGTCATACAGTATATTCAAATACTGAGACAGCTAATAAAGTGTATGTCATATGATATATTCAAATACTGAGACAGCTAATAAAGTATATGTGTCATACGATATATTAAAATACTGAGACAGCTAATAAAGTGTATGTCATACAGTATATTCAAATACTGAGACAGCTAATAAAGTGTATGTCATACAGTATATTCAAATACTGAGACAGCTAATAAAGTGTATGTCATACAGTATATTCAAATACTGAGACAGCTAATAAAGTGTATGTCATATGATATATTCAAATACTGAGACAGCTAATAAAGTGTATGTCATACAGTATATTCAAATACTGAGACAGCTAATAAAGTGTATGTCATACAGTATATTCAAATACTGAGACACCTAATAAAGTGTATGTCATACAGTATATTCAAATACTGAGACAGCTAATAAAGTGTATGTCATATGATATATTCAAATACTGAGACACCTAATAAAGTGTATGTCATATGATATATTCAAATACTGAGACAGCTAATAAAGTGTATGTCATACAGTATATTCAAATACTGAGACACCTAATAAAGTGTATGTCATATGATATATTCAAATACTGAGACAGCTAATAAAGTGTATGTCATATGATATATTCAAATACTGAGACACCTAATAAAGTGTATGTCATATGATATATTCAAATACTGAGACAGCTAATAAAGTGTATGTCATATGATATATTCAAATACTGAGACAGCTAATAAAGTGTATGTCATACAGTATATTCAAATACTGAGACAGCTAATAAAGTGTATGTCATATGATATATTCAAATACTGAGACACCTAATAAAGTGTATGTCATATGATATATTCAAATACTGAGACAGCTAATAAAGTGTATGTCATATGATATATTCAAATACTGAGACAGCTAATAAAGTGTATGTCATACAGTATATTCAAATACTGAGACAGCTAATAAAGTGTATGTCATATGATATATTCAAATACTGAGACACCTAATAAAGTGTATGTCATATGATATATTCAAATACTGAGACAGCTAATAAAGTGTATGTCATACAGTATATTCAAATACTGAGACACCTAATAAAGTGTATGTCATATGATATATTCAAATACTGAGACAGCTAATAAAGTGTATGTCATACAGTATATTCAAATACTGAGACAGCTAATAAAGTGTATGTCATATGATATATTCAAATACTGAGACAGCTAATAAAGTGTATGTCATATGATATATTCAAATACTGAGACAGCTAATAAAGTGTATGTCATACGATATATTCAAATACTAAGACAGCTAATAAAGTGTATGTCATATGATATATTCAAATACTGAGACAGCTAATAAAGTGTATGTCATATGATATATTCAAATACTGAGACAGCTAATAAAGTGTATGTCATACGATATATTCAAATACTGAGACAGCTAATAAAGTGTATGTCATATGATATATTCAAATACTGAGACAGCTAATAAAGTATATGTCATACAGTATATTCAAATACTGAGACAGCTAATAAAGTGTATGTCATATGATATATTCAAATACTGAGACAGCTAATAAAGTATATGTCATATGATATATTCAAATACTGAGACAGCTAATAAAGTGTATGTCATATGATATATTCAAATACTGAGACAGCTAATAAAGTATGTGTCATACGATATATTCAAATACTGAGACATCTAATAAAGTATATGTCATACAGTATATTCAAATACTTAGACACCTAATAAAGTGTATGTCATACAATATATTCAAATATTGAGATGCCTAATCAAGTGTATGTCATACAGTATATTCAAATACTTAGACACCTAATAAAGTATATGTCATACAGTATATTCAAATACTTAGACACCTCTCTAGGTCTCTCTCTTCTTTCTCTCCTTCACTTTCTTTTCATCCTTCTGTCTCTCGTCTTTTTCACACTTTCCCTCATTTACTCTCTCCATCTTTCTTACATCCACATCCAAAATCTTTATGTCTCTTCCATACTCTCTCTCTCTCTCTCTCTCTCTCTCTCTCTCTCTCTCTCTCTCTCTCTCTCTCTCTCTCTCTCTCTCTCTCTCTTTTGTTCATTGTTCCGTAGCTCTAATTCTGAATAATAATAAAAATAAAAATAACAATAATAATAATAAAAAAATAATAATAACAGACAATAATAATAATAAAATAAATAATAATAACAGTAAATAATAACACATAATAACAATAATAACAGTAAATAATAACAATAATAAGAATAATAACAGTAAATAATAATAATAATAAAAATCTTCATGGTATTCTCTTCTTATTGTGTTTTTGTGCTAACATAAACACCTGTTGCATCATTAATGACCTACCTGAATTAAAGTGTATACGTATTGTTATTCTTTTATAATACAGTAGCACAACATCACATAAAGCAGCTGCAGATGTATAAACTATAACATGGTTTTGAAGAATAAAGTTATCTCAGTTATTGTGAAAATAGGACAGATCTATTTTAATCGAATAATATTTTATTAAAAAAAAAAATTACTGACAGATTTAACTGTGAAAGTATGGAAGTTAAAACCAATATTTGGTACGTATAAAAAAAAAAAATATATATATATATTTTAGTTTAATAATATTTCATTAAAATAATACTAATGTTTTTTAACTGTGTGAATATAAAAGTTAATATCTGCAAAAATAAGATAACTTTGTCTATTTGTTTCTTTCTTTTCTTTTTTTTGTCTCTCTCTCTCAGTGACTATATATATATATATTTTTGTTTTTTTTCCTTTTTTCTGTCATTCTGGCATAGCAGTTCTCATTTTTAGTCTGTTAGTTTTTGATTGTCCATACATATATATATATATCTATGTATGTATGTATGTATGTATGCATGTAGTTTCATATATAATTGTATATTTCGTATTAAAGGTAATTAACATTGTTGTAGTTATTATAAACAGTTTATATATATTACTGTATTTGTGTGTGTGCAAGTTGTATTTGTATGAACTGTTCCTTTGTGTCTAATGGCATCGCTATTCACTCTTTCATTCACATCAGTTCATTAACATACAAATTACAGAATACAAATCGATTAGTTAATAGTTCTCTTTATTTTTCTCTGAATCTTTCTCTCTGTCTCTTGGTCTATATTTCTGTCTTTCAGTTTCATGATTTACTTTGTCTTTTTTTTCATTTTCTTTCTTCTTTCTTTTTTCTTATTTTCTTTCTTATTTTGTTTCTCTTTTTTATTTTCCTTGTTTTTTCTTTTTATTTATTTGTGTTATTCTGCTTTTCTTTTTTTGCCTCTCTCTTTCTCTCTCTGTCTCTCTCTCACTTTCCATACACTCATTCTCTCTCTCTCTCTCTCTCTCTCTCTCTCTCTCTCTCTCTCTCTCTCTCCATATCCTCTTTCTCTCTCTCTCTCTCTCTCTCTCTCTCTCTCCAACCTGTTTGTCTTGTTATTATTATCCTGTACTTACGACACTGTTACAGGTCACTGAATATGTGTCTTTAATCTTTGTAACGCAAATGTTCGTTACGCTCTACTTAACATAAATTCACTGTGGCTTAACAGGGTACAGAAGTGACTTCAGAAAAATAATCTTAAACACAAGCAGGAATCAACTTCCTTAATACGATATCCTACAACTCTGTAATGCTTTTATTTTTTTTACCTCATTTCTTTCATTTCTTTCTTATTTTTTTTTCTTTTGTCTTCTTCTTCTTATTTTTTTTATCACAGACACACACACAGACACACAAATGTACTTTAATTTTTTTTTTTTTTTTTTTTTTACTGTTGGGAAGTTTAACTTGAATGCAGATATGTTTTGCTCGACATTTCGTTACAAATAAACACTGCAGATGCTTTGTTGTTGCCTGATTGAAAGGGTGTCAGGTAAGAATCAGTTTATACCTGTATTTCTCAACTTAGATTTATATACAACGTTAAAAAGCTGAAAAATATTAATTAATTCAGGTGTTACGATGTTGATATCATTTTTCAGGTATAAAAATCTACTTCGTTCACATACAAAGACATTAATATGGTTTCCAGGTTATATTATAGATATAATAATAAATATTTAAATTCATGAAATTAATTTACATCTCATTATTTTAAAAACTAAATATGATTTTTGATTTTATACCTGAGAATGATAATAATAACATCATGACACCTGAATTAACTAACATGAAATATTGAAAGTATTAAATATATATTTTAATACATATGTTATAGATATTATACTTGGAAGAGCATATGTGAATAAATTTTAATTAATTATTTATTGTTTCAGACTGTTAAGACATAAATATAGATCAGCTACCTGGAAATATAATACTTGAATTAATTAATATTTTGGGGTTTTGTTTTGTTTTGTTTACCTGTAATATGAAGGAAGAATGAACTTATACCTGAATGAAGTGAAAAAAATTTAAATATCTCAATATCAGAATTAATTAAATCGATTTCAAAGTATCTAAAAATGAAAGAACCTGTATTAAATTAAATATTCATGATTTTTGTTATAATGTCAACAAAATTAACATATTAGTATTTCAAATTTGAATTAATTAGATTTTTATGAATTATTGTGATTATAAAGGTTAATTTATTACCAACACAGAATACACCACTGATATTTAGAAATTAAAATACCTGAATTAATGTAAGTGTATGTATATTAATGTATATGTAAAAGAACATTTTCTACCTGGGATATTAAATTAATATATTAGTCAAGTTTTATGAGTTACCTCTGATGCCCCAAAAAGTCATATTATTATACACCTGAAAATAAAATTAATATTTGAGTATATGAATCAAAAATTATTTATGATGTCTGTTATACAAAGGCATATTTGATACCTGTAGGAGAAATTAACATCTCAATGCCTGAATTCATCAAGTTTATCAGCCAACTTTGACTTAGAGGTGTATTTAAATACCTGGAAATTTAAACATCTATTCATATTTATATATATATTTATATTCTTTTTAATATCTTCAAGGTTTCTTGTTACACAAACGTTAAACTGAAAATGAAATTGATACCTGAACTGTTGATGTTTATGGGTCACTTACAATTTTGGAAATTTAAATATCTATTTATATTTAATTTTATATATATATATTTTTTTAATATCTGTAAGGTTACGTGTTATACAAAGGTTATACCTGAATGTGAAATTAACAGATAAATACCTGAAATGCTGAATTTTTAATGGATCCCTTCTGATATAAAGGTGTATTTGATACCTGGAAATTTATATTCATGTTTAATTTATTTACATTTACAAGGATCACCTGTCACATTAAGAAAAAAAAAAAAAATGAAATCAACACAGAAATATCTGAACTACTTAGTTTTATATGTTACCTGAGATTTGCAAAAAATTGTATAATTTCTTTTGATTCTGTTTACCTTGAAATAGAAAAGAAATATGTCGATTATAGTGACTTATATGTGACAGAGTAGTAAATGTGGTGAGACAGCATTCATATGATAATCAGTTCAAATCTGTGTTTTTTTTTGTTTTTTTTGTCCTTCTCATAAACAGTATTAAACATATCTTGAGAAAATGGAAAAAAACCGACAAGAAAAACAAAAACAAAACAAAAACAAAACAAAAGTAAATACCTGAATGATGTGATATATTTTATTTATCTCTTCAACAACAACAACAACATTACGTAGTGGAAAGAGAATTAGATTCGTTTGTAATTAGTAAAAATATTTATGTGTTTACTCCTTGTGATGAGCGGAAATGTAGAGTTGAGATTTTATTGCTGTTGATTGCTAAAACAGATTTACCCTGTGGCCTTAAGAAAAGCTTCCCATTATGTGTTGCAAGAAGCAGATAGCCTCTCCAAGTGAAAGGTTTGAGGTACG
This sequence comes from Chrysomallon squamiferum, assembly GCA_012295275.1. Lineage (NCBI taxonomy): Eukaryota > Metazoa > Mollusca > Gastropoda > Neomphalida > Peltospiridae > Chrysomallon > Chrysomallon squamiferum. Next base: position 9,788,489 of record CM022676.1, read on the forward strand.
TTTTGTTAAGTTAGACAACAAAATTCAGAAGTAAATATGGAAATTAAGTTGGACATAATACTGAGTGTCTGTATAAACAACACAGATGCATGCACGTATGTGAAATCATAGACATGGTCATAGAGACAGAGAGAGAGAGAGAGAGAGAGAGAGAGAGAGAGAGAGAGAGAGAGAGAGAGAGAGAGAGAGAGAGAGAGAGAGAGAGAGAGAGAGAGAGAGAGAGAGAGAGAGAGAGAGAGAGAGAGAGAGAGAGAGAGAGAGAGAGAGAGAGAGAGAGAGAGAGAGAGAGAGAGAGAGAGAGAGAGAGAGAACCACACACACACACACTAAATAAATAAAAGAAAATTAATACTGTTTTTCAAAAAAATTTGAAAATATACATTTTTCTTCCCCCCCACCCAAAAAAAGAAAGACTTTTTAAATTTTTTTATACATATATCTTTGAATAGATCATCAGTTCTTGTGTGGAATGTTGTTTGAAGTTGAGATGTACAGATATAAGTAAAATCTAGTTTTATCACTTATCACTGTGGGATCTGTCAAATCACAAGTTTTTATGTTTGTGTCGTATAATACAGGTGTTTTTTTTCACTCTTGTTATTTTATGTCACATCATCTTGTCTAAATAGGCATGCCTGTGTGTGTGTGTGTCTGTGTGTGTGTTTTCTTACCTTGTTCAGTGTTGATATGGAAACCAAATGTTTAATCTCAATTGTTGTTCAGTTTATTTGATATGGCTGTGTATAGACAGCGTTATTTTACTAAATAGCAAAAAGTATATTTAGTAATGTTTATTGTAATAAAATAATATAAATCTGTCTGTTTTGAAACTGGAATGAAGAAAAACACACAGTTAATTTTTGTATAACAGAAAGGATTACTGAGAGAGAGAGAGAGATGATGGAAGAGAAGTCAAGAGAAAATTAAATAACATATAACAGACTAAGTGATTTGAAAAATTAAAATATGGATAGAAAGAAAGAAAAAAATGAAATAATTGAGACATCACAGAAGATTAAAAAGTGAAAGTTGGAGAGAAATAGTTAATTAGTCCTTGGTAAAGGGATTAATAATGAATCTATTCTCCTTTCTTTCTTTTACTTATTCTTTCTTTCCTTCATTCATTAAACCTCTCTGTCCTAGCAATAAGTGGATATATATATCAACTCAGAGTTTTCTTACTGTTGACTACAGAAAGCAGATGTACTTATTACTCCGGTTTATTCTGCTACTACTACTGTTGTTAATAAGAAAAAAAAAGAGTAGAAATTACACGAGAAATTTTTCTTATTAATTTTTAAAAAAAAATTTATCCTTTTTTTTTTTTTTTTTAATATATATTTATATATTTCTTTCATTCATTAACCCTCTGCTAGCAATAAGCGAAAATATTCAATCAAAATTTTTGCTACTTTTAACTGCAGGGAAAAAGAGTTTACTAAAACCAAAGGTTTTAAAAAAAAAAAAAAAAAAAAAAAAAAAAAGTCTGGTTATTCTGTTATTCTGCAAGAAGTGATAACACCCACCCCCACACCACACCACACCACCCACAAGAGAATGTTAGACACTGTATTACTCCAGTAGGTGCTGCTTCCTGTGATGGGGGGTTGATGGTGGAGGGGGAGGGGCAGAGCAGCTACTAGTTTAGTTGATTTGAGCTGTTTTTAGTTTTGGCAGCAAGTTTTTTAATTATGCAGCAAAAGAGTTGACGTCTGCTCTTTCATTTTTTTTCCTTCTTTTGAGTTTTCATTTCTTGACTTTGTTACGACTCTCACATCCTTTAATTTACTTTCTTTTACAGCTTTTTAATTATTTTTATTTTTATTTTATAAATTTTAATTTTAATTTTTTTAATTTTGTTTTTATTATTTTTAATTTTTTTTTTTATTTCCTTTTATTTTATTTCTGTGATGTATTTTACTTCTACTTTTCTGTTTTATTCCTTCATTTTTATTTTTTTTTATTTTTTTAAATTTTTGTTTCTTTAAATATATGTTTTGCTTTTTCTTTTTCATTTTCATTCTTTCATTCTTTGTTTTTACTTTTTTTACTTTATTATTTATCTTTTAGTCTTTAAAACTAACCCCCCTTTTTTGTCCTTCAATTTTTATTAATTTGTTTTAATATATTTTAATATTTTATTTCTTTTCTTTTTTCAATTCTTTTCTTTCTTTTTAATTTTCTTTTCTTTCTTTTTATTATTTTTTTTAAAATTCTTCTTATTTGTTTCTGATTTTTTCTTAATGTTTCTTTTTTCTTTCTTATCTTTTTTCTTTTTCCTTTTTTTTTTCAGTACTTTTTTCTTTTATTTCTTCATAACGTGCAGAAAAATTGTAACCTGAAGCAAATATACCAGAACAACATGACACCATAAATTCTTTTTATTTTCTTTTTTTTTTTTACTATTCAGAAAAATATCTTAATAGTCCTTCCACATGCACTTTTTCAAAAACAACTTGATTGAAAAAAAAATAAAAAAATAAAAATAAAAATAAAAAAATAAAGAAACAAAGAAACAAATCTTGTTTGCTTTCAAAGATCATCTTTTGAAGAAAAAAAAAAAAGATTTTTTTTTTAAAAAGTAATAATAATGACATGTGACTGTAACCATGGTTACAACTCTACCCCTGGGGAGTGATGTTTATAAAGACTATTTGAAAATTATGGATGAAATAAATTTCAGTTTATAAAGAAAAAGAAAACAGTAATAAGGGTTTTCAGGTGTAACTGATTATTGTGATTAAAAAATGTTTTATCTATTATAACATTATTAAAAAAAGAATTATTTCTGCAGTAACCTACAATATAAAGAAAAAATAAAATAGAAAAAGGGATTATTGTGTGGAGAGAGAGAGAGAGAGAGAGAGAGAGAGAGAGAGAGGGTTGGAGGGAGAGAGAGATGACTTACGAAATAAATGAAAAGAAAAATAAAGTTGGATTGGAAGTACACTGGCATATAAAATTAAATGAGTAATTTTTAAAATACTTGTGTCATCTTTGTTTTTTTATATATATAAAGTATATCAAAATAAAAAACTTATTTATGGAATAAGTTTCAAACATAAATAAAACTAAAACTGGAATAGATAAACACTGGCATGTGTAAGTATTCTGATAATTCAAAACAATTTTTTTTTTATTTATTTTTTTTTTTTCTTCTAAATCTTACATTGCTAACTGTAGGTTATTCATGCAAATGAATTAATATAAAATAAATAAAATCTCAAGATAAAGAAAAAAAAACAAAAAAAAAAAATTATTTATACTTAAATCGCAATTAATATCTTTCTGCTTCACAAATAATTTATATTAAATATTTTTTTTTTTTTTTTTTTTTTTTTTTTTTTTTATTCTTCAACACCAACTGTTCAGGCATGAATTGCATTTAACCTGATTTTGTTCTTGTTTTCTTCTTCGTAATCCTAATCAATGTGGTCTTTTATATTTTTTTTTTTTTATATTATTTTTTTTTTTGTTATTCCTGGATGTCATTTTTCTGTTTGTTTCAGAGCTGAGTACTTAATGTAGTCGTAAAAGCATTGAGGAGATTTCGCTGTAACAAGAAAATCGTTAACCTGAGCAGAAAACATCTAGTTAAGAGATTATTTTGATTCGCTGATAGATGAGTTGGTGCAAATGTCAACGTGTTGGCTACAAATTATCTTTAATTCATTCTGTGTGTGTCTGTCTGTGTGTGTGTGTGTGTGTGTGTGTGTGTGTGTGTGTGTGTGTGTGTGTGTGTGTGTGTGAGAGAGAGAGAGAGAGAGAATGAGTGTGTGTATTACATATATATGTATCTGTGCTTATGCATATGTATCTATGTTTTTATGTCTGTGTATGTAGTATATATATATATATATATATATATATATATATATATATATATATATATATATATATATATATATATATATATATATATATACACATGCACACACACAGAATGTGAACATCTTTCTCTTTATCTAATCAAACATCTGCTACCTATCTGTATAGCTTTCTCTGACCTAAATACCTGTGTATATAGATGTATGTATGTATGTATGTATGTCTATTCATCTTTATATTTATATGTGTCTTTTTTCCATTACCTATAAATCTGTATCTTATCTATCAATCAGTCAATCTTTCTTCACACACACACACACAGAGATACATACACACACACACAGTCACACACACACACACACACACACACACACACACACACACACACACACACACACACACACACACACACACACACAGACACACACACACACACACAGATACATACACACACACACACACACACACACACACACACACACACACACACACACACACACACACAGACACACACACACACACACACACACACACACACACACACACACACACACACACACACACACACAGAGTTTTTCTGCCCATCTATTGATTAATCTGCTGACTTGTTTATCAAGAAATCTCCATCCGTCATTGATTGGTTACAAATATTGATAATTCTTAAACCATGTTTTAGTTCAGTTAAATACAACTATATACATGCTAATTGATTGTGTGTGTGTGTGTGTGTGTGTGTGTTGTGTTTGTCTAAAGTACAGGTTAAGTAGAATAACAAATCTTGATAACGTTAGTACATCTGAAGTACCGTTAAGTACTGTAATAGTATTAACATGTTGATAATTACAGTACATCTTAAACACATTCAAGTACTGTTGATAATTACAGTACATCTTAAACACATTCAAGTACTGTTGATAATTCCAGTACATTCAAGGACAGTTGATCATCTCGAAGTACATCTTAAACACATTCAAGTACAGTTGATAATTACAGTACATCTTAAACACATTCAAGTACTGTTGATAATTCCAGTACATTCAAGTACTGTTGATAATTCCAGTACATTCAAGTACTGTTGATAATTCCAGTACATTCAAGTACTGTTGATAATTCCAGTACATTCAAGGACAGTTGATAATTACAGTACATCTTAAACACATTCAAGTACTGTTGATAATTCCAGTACATTCAAGGACAGTTGATAATTCCAGTATATTCAAGTACTGTTGATAATTCCAGTACATTCAAGGACAGTTGATCATCTCGAAGGACAACATTTATAACTGCCGTTATTGAGGATGATGTTATTCTTCAGACAGTTAAGTTTATTTTAAATTAGAATTTTTTTTTTTTTTTCCTTTCTCCCTTTGGCTTCAGCTGACAAGAAATCTGCCCACTCATCATCCTAGCTAACATCACAGGTCATCAACAACAGGTTTGCATCTGTCCTCAGCTAATGAAAAAATATCACCCTTGGGGCAATTAAGGAGAGACGCAGGTTACACATACTACGCTAGCCAATATACTGCATGTTTTCTCTCTCTGGCTGTCTCTCTATCTGTCTATATCTATCTATCTATCTATAGCCAATATACTGCATGTTTTCTCTCTCTGGCTGTCTCTCTATCTGTCTATATCTATCTATCTATCTATAGCCAATATACTGCATGTTTTCTCTCAGTCTCTATCTGTCTGTCTATATCTATCTATAGCCAATATACTGCATGTTTTCTCTCTCTGGCTCTCTATCTGTCTGTCTATATCTATATCTATCTATCTATCTATCTATCTAGGCTCTAACTATCTCTGTCTGTCTATATCTGGCTCTAATCTATCTATCTATATATATATATATAGCCAATATAGTGCATGTGTGTGTGTGTGTGTGTGTGTAGACAGAAAGAGAGAGAGAGAGAGAGAGAGAGAGAGAGAGAGAGAGAGAGAGAAATATATATAGATAGATAGACACAGATAGAGATATGCAATATGTTAGCTATCATATTTCCCATGAAATACTGTGGATAGGAATTACAAATTTGTCTTCTCCAACACAAAATTTTGGTCAGTAATGACCAGGAGAAATATCTGGACATCAAAAAGTGACCAACTGATGACCATCAGTACATATAAGAATATGTAACAGATCTGGCTTTCTCAGTAACAGTAGACAATATTTACTGATTCAAAATGCCATGAAAATTTTAAAATAAAATATAAATGAAATGAAATAAAATTGGGGTAGATGAAATTAGAAAAGAACAGAAAAATTTGAATTTAAAAAAAATAAAAATAAAAAAATAAAATGAAATAAAATTGGGTAGATGAAATTAGAAAAGAACAGAAAAATTTGAATTTAAAAAAAAAAAATTAATAAATAAATAAATAAAAATTAGGATATAACTGAATGAAATTTTAATGTTTTGATAGATTTACAAGGTGAATGAAATTTTTGTGATAGATCCAAAATTTTGAATGATACTAAAAAATAATTTAGAAAAATACTGGTTTAAAACATAAAATATATTTACCAGATGTAGATAATGAAGAGAAGAAGAAAGAACAAAAAAAATGTCCTTAATTCTAGACAGATATGATGTGATTCCACCAAAACCACCACTTTGAACCAAAAATAGAAAACTGATTTGCTCTACCAGCAATTGACTGAGTAATTAGTGCGACCTACTTTTAAACTTTCAGAACATAGACTTGCTCAGGTCATTTTGAGGTGGTGCTAAATGGTTCGTTAGTGTCGAGTAGGTGATTGAAAATAAACGTTTTGAGTCTTGTGAAGATTTCGTTCATTTTTTTTCGCAGATTTGTGTTTGGAAAAGTTGTCTTGCAGATGGGTTTGTGTGTAAAAATGAGTGTAGCATTGTATTTAGTAGCTGTCTTGTAGATTTGAGATTTGAAATAGAAATAACAGATCTAAGTTTGTAAGAAAATTGTGATGATGATGATGATGATGATGATGATTTACTGATTGATAAAGTATTTGGTAGATTAAAAGTCAGAGATAATGACTGAAGTGAAATACAGATCTTGTAAGAAGAAAATTATGAAAATGTTGATCATGATGATGATGATTGTGTGTAGGTGCAAATGATGATGATGATGATTTGTATCACAGTGTATTTCATTAGGCTTAAAAGTAAAATATTACGAATCAGGATTTTCAATTTTTTCATATTACACCAAATTTAGCAATCGAAAATATAAAAAGAATCTATCTTTGTATATAATTATTGGTTGTAGTGGTAGTTGCTGTTCACTCTAATAAAGGTAATGATGATAATCATGTTTTATAATATCTCATGACGATGATGTTTTATATATCACAAAAATGATGATAATGATGATTGTTATCATTATGTTTTATTTATTCAATGATGATGTTTTATTCATCACAGTAATGATGATGATGATTATAATGTTTTATTTTATTTAATGATGATGTTTTATTCATCTCACAGTAATGATGATGATGATTATGATGTTTTATTTTATTTAATGATGATATTTTATTCATCTCACAGTAATGATGATGACAATGATGATGATGATGTTTTATTTTATGATTACACATTTAACTTCCAGGACGCGCCAGTGACAAAGATGGAAGATGACGTTGAGGCACTTCAAGTGATACATCCACAACAACATCGGACATGACAGTCACGTCGGCTACTGTTGGCAAGAAAGATAAAATCTGTCTCGTGTGTGGGGATCGCGCCCTCGGCTACAACTTCAACGCTGTTTCCTGTGAATCTTGTAAAGCTTTCTTCCGAAGAAATGCTCATAAAGTGAGTGAAATGTTTGTTGTTTTTTTTGACAAATGTGTTTAAATTTTAATTTTTAAATTTTTTTTTTTTTTTTTTTTATTTGAGGTTTTTAATGTTTGAAAAATGTATTAAAATGTTATTGATATTGTATTAAAGCATTCTTTGGAGGAAATGCTCATAAAAAAAAAAAAAAAAAAAAGAAAGTTAAATATATTAAAAAGAAATAAAATGATTTATTTTTTGAATTGAAGTTTTTAATGTTTGAAAAATGTATTAAAGTGATATCGAAAAAGCATTCTTCGGAAGAAATGCTGGGGAAAAAAAAGTTAAATGTATGCTTTTTTAAAATTATTGTTTTTGTTTAAATTTAAAAAAAAAGAAGGTTATGATGTAGAATGTATTTATCTCAAGGAAGAATTTTGAAACAAAAAAAATTGTTAAATTTTTTGGGGCCATAGGTTTGTTAGAATTAATGAACATTAATGAATGAATGATTGAATAAATGAGTCAATGAAAGAATGAGAATGAATGATTGAATAAATGAATAAATAAAAGAATGAGTGGACGAATAAAAGAAAATGAAAAGGTAAATGAATGAATAAATGAATATGTAAATAATGAAAGAATGAAGATGTAAATAATGAAAGAATGAAAGAGTAAATTAAAAATAATAAATGTATAGTACATGAACGAATAAACCAAAAAACACAATTTGTACAATTTTTTATCAATTGTCACATATGTTGTTCTTTTCTTCTTCAACATTCTTTTTTTCAAAGTTTAAACTTATCCTTGCTGCTCTTATTCAACAGCAAGGGTTGTTTTAAATTAATAAATAATTATAATAATGAAAAATAAAAATATTGCCTTCAAAACATTACACAGAATTATCATTTAGTTGTTTTGCTTTTTATTAATTATTATTATGAGTAATTCATCAGTAGAGGTATTAAAACATATTTAGTCTGTTTGTATAAAAAAAAAGAAAATAATTTTTAACTATAACACAAAGAATAAAGATGAATTTATTATCAAAGCAGAGATGTTTTTGTTTGTTTTTATAAGCAAAGAAAAACCCATAAATATAATTTTTCATTTTTTAATTTAATTATTGATTGATCGATTGACTGATTTTTATTTTATTTATTTAAAAAAAACACCAAGAAAAACAAAACGGAATAACAGAATTAATCAAAATGATTGGATTTTTTAAAAATGTATTTATTTATTATTTTTTGTATCTTATTTTTTATCTGTACTTTATAAATGGGGTTGCATTACTTTAATATAATCTTGTTGGAATTAGGGGAAAAAAAAAAAAAAAAAAAAACACATTATACCATCTTTCTAGAAATAATGAATACTGGTTTGAAATGGGAAAAAAAGGACAGAAAATACAATTTTTTCTAGCAACAGCAAAATCTAGTTAGAAAGGGAAAAAAAAGGTAGAAAGCATATCTTCCAAAAACTAAAACTTGTTGGAATGCTGAAAATGGAAAAGAAAAAAAAAGCTTATTGAATAAGTTATTCCTTATCTTTTATCAATCAGCACTGAACAGAAACATGCATACAATATAGATTGGAACTGGGGGAAAAATACAGTAAAAATTGTTCTGTTGTTTATATGCCAACAGTGAAATTTGGTTGGAAAGGGAAAAAAGGATGGGAAAAGTTTAAACTCCACCATTGATCTGCCATTAGTGAGTACTGGTTAGAATGGAAAAAACAACAGAAAATCACACATCCTACCATTATTGCTCCTATCACAAGTGAATAGGAATGTACATGCCATACTGTTTGGAATTGGTAAAAAAGACATTTATCTGCCAACAGGGAACTTTGGTTGGAATGGCTAAAAAAGAATGAAAGGAAAGCTTAAACCACCATTGAATTTGTACCATCAATGAGTACTGGTTGGATTGGAAAAAAATCAGCTGAAAAACATATACCCATCATGAGTAAATGAATGAATGAAGAAATGAAAGAATGAAGAAGTAAATGAATGGATGAAGAAATGAACAAATGAAAAGAATGAAAAATGAAAAAAATGAATGAAAGAATGAGTACGTGATTAAATGAACGTATAAGCAGGCACACAAATAACAAGTAAACAACAAACAAATCTGTACATTCTCTGTACCGAAATACGCCACAAATCTGCAGTTTATTGAATTTCTTATCACATCACAACAAACACAATAACCTTTATCAGATTATGCAATGACTGCCTTACCTGATGACAACTGATCAGAAACGACCTTGAACTTGACCTTAATCGTAATCAGATACCCAAAGCCTCTTGAAGTATCAATAGTCTTTACTCCTAATGTATTTGCTTGTAACATGTGGCTTGCGTTCATGTGAAAACACCTAGGTGCAACTGTAAAGTACTTGTTTCGTCAAGCCTGTGGTATTTGTGTTTGGGGTCACTGAACTTTAAGGCAGAGGCATTGAGTATGGTTTGACCGGTTTGACCCATATCCAGTACTATCCATTACCATTTGGTCTTGTCCTGAAACTAGTTCAGTCAAAGGTTTTTTTTTTTGAATAAAAGAGAGGATGTGTGTTGTAAAAGATCTGGTAATGGTTTTTTTTTTTTTTTTTTTTTTTTAAAAAATTTACTGGTTATTTGTTTTTTTTTTGGGGATTTTTTTTTTTTTTAAATTTTTTTTTTTTTTAAATTTTATTTATTTATTTTATGATTATGACTTTATTTTTTTTAATTATTTATTTATTATTATTATGATTATGATTATGACTGTTCATTTTAATTATTATTATTATTATTATTTTTAAAATTTATTTATTATGATTTTTTTATTATTATTTTATTATTAAATTTAAATTCAATTATTTTATTAATTCAATTTATTATTGTTGTTATTATTATTACTAATTTCTTATTTTTATATTCTATATTATTATTATTTATTTATTTATTTATTTTTGTTTTATTATTTTATTTTATATTTTATTTTATATTTTATTTTATATTTTATTATATATATATATATATATCTGAACTTAAGGAATGGTATTGCATTTTGAAAAAACCAACAACAAATATACATATATATTTTTTTACAAAAGACAATACCTTTAAGCTGAGATAAAAATATTTTGTCATACTAGACTAGTAATGAGATCATTAATAGCTGGACTACCTCATCATTATTACACTTATCTGAGCTTCATGTTTCCTCAGCTAATTAAAGTAACTTAACAGACTTTGTGTGCTAGTGTAGTGTGTTGTGTATACATACACATATATAAACACACACACACACACACACACACACACACACACACACACACACACATATATGTATATATATTTATGTTGAGATGTGTATGCATCTTTACCTCTGTGTGTGTCTCGTGTGTGTGTGTGTGTGTGTGTGTGTGTGTGTGTGTGTGTGTGCAAGAAGGTGAATGTATGAATAGGCATACTATACATTGCATTAATACCTCCCTATCTCTCTATTTTTCTCTCTATCTCTCTCTCTTTCTCTCTCTCTCTCTCTCTCTCTCTTTCTTTCTCTCTCTTTCTCTCTCTCTCTCAGTCTCTCTCTCATCATATATTGACAGTAGTTATCTGACATCTCAGTTAAAATTATTGCTTGTCAAACTTCAGTTTTAATGACACAGAACATCTTGCCTTATTTAGGTTAATTCATTTTGACATTTCTTTTATTGGACAATATCACACTGGTTAAGAATTTGACAAGAAAATGTATGTTTCTGTCTGTCTGTCTGTCTCTCTCTCTCTCTCTCTCTCTCTCTCTCTGTGTCTCTCTCTCTGGCTCTGTCTCTCTTTATCTTTCTCTGTCTCTCTCTCTATATCTCTTTATCTCTCTCTCTCTCTCTCTCTCTCTCTCTCTCTCTCTCTCTCTCTCTCTCTCTGTGTCTCTCTCTCTGGCTCTGTCTCTCTTTATCTTTCTCTGTCTCTCTCTCTATATCTCTCTCTCTCTCTCTCTCTCTCTCTCTCTCTCTCTCTCTCTCTCTCTCTCTCTCTCTCTCTCTCTCTCTCTCTCTCTCTCTGTTTGTTCCTTTGTCTCTTTGACATTCTGGTTGTTTATTTTTCTGTTTTTCTTCATTTTTTTTCTCTCTCACCTTGTCTGTCATTCTCTCTTGTTTTGAAGATTACTTAATAACTTACATTTGTAGCTTGTAAAAATTATCAAAACACTGTTATTAGCTAAAACCTAGTTAAGATAAATTGGTAATTTTAAAATAAAAAAAAATAAGATTAAAAACACTTTTCTAAAACAACAGATCTGTACACAATAAAACATATAATTACTGAAACTATTTTTGTATGATTTTACGTTAATGGTTTTTTTTATAGACAATTCACTTCCTTTTGTACACTACTTTGTAATTTATATCTTACTTTAATCAGATTTCTAATGAAGTCTTTTAAGACTTTGTTGTAATCTTCAAAAGCTTTTAAAACTTGTTTCTGTAATGGCACAGATAAATGGTCAAATAAAATTATTTATGCCTGACAACAGAAAAATCATGAAAATCACCATGACAACAACAATGACAGTGATGATTATGTCATGGTATCAGATAATGACATCATGACCAGAAAAATATATATATTTTTTTTTTTTTTTTTTTTTAACTATAAACTTTCATTGTTTTACTTTGTTATTTACAATTTTTTTTTTATTATTATTATTTATTTATTTTATTATTTATTTTTTTAATAGAGGCAAAAATTAACTAGGCTTATGTACAGTGTATTTAGATTGTGATTTTTATTACCAAAGATTTTCTTTAATAACTAACTTTAAAACCAAAATGTACTTCAATGCAGAATATTGTTAAAAAAAAAATTAAAGATTATTTTTTTTTTTTTTTTATGCAGAATTTATTTTGGTGGCATTTCGGTTAATGTATTAGAAAATTACTTAAATAAATATATTTCTTCATTTTGCTGACATAAATAATGCATGTGGTACCAATGTACTTTTAGGTTGAACTGAGTTAATTATATTTTCAAATTACTTATATAATGTGTATTTTATTTTAAGTTATTTTTTTGTTTTTTTTTTAATTTCTAATTTTATTTATGTGCCAAACATTGATATATTTATAATAATGAACTAATTCTGATGATGAATTTTGTATTTAGTTTCGAAAATGATTTGATAATATATAAAAAAAAATATATATATACGGTATATTAATAAGTATAGTTTTTTTCTAAGATAAATTAGCTGTCTCCAATATGTTTATTAAAATTTGTTTATTCTGTTTTGAATATAAATTAGATTTTAAAGTTTAAAAAATACAGAGTGACATTTTGGATTTATTATGTTGAACTTACAGATAAGTAATGAATGAAATATTTTTTAACGACATCATACTTTTATTATTAATGTTATAAGAAACATATACACATTCATTTTGTTCTTTCTTCTTCTCTCATTCTTTCTCTCCTTGCCTCTCTCACTCTGTGATTCTCTCTCCATCTCTCTCTGTCTTTTTGTCTCTGTCTCTCATCCCATCTTTCCATCTCCCTTCATTTCTTTCTGTTTGTCTGTCTATCTAATCTATCTCTCTATTAATTTATTGATATATCTCCTATGTATACATGTAATGTACACACACAAACATAAATATATATTTATATTTATTTATATTTACACAGATATGACGGTAATATTAAAATTTATTATCTCTAAAGAGATAACTAATTTTTTTTTTTTTTTTTTTTTATTTAATTATACTTAAAATTTAGGCATTAATTTCAGAATACTTGGATCAATATTTATTTAAGAATAAAATAAATGAAGCCAAAAATACATAGTCTTGAACAACAGTTTAAAATTTTAAATTAAATAATGGCGATGTACTTTGGTTCTTGTAATTACAATTAGCTTCAATAGTTTTATTTGAAAAACTACACCAGTACTTTTATAAGAATGTTTTTACATGTCAGACTGTTACAGAGAAGGTAGTAAAGTGTTTAAAATCTGATTTTGTTTCGAATGTGGTAATTTTGCATGTGAAGGAATGTTGATGTAAAAAAATAATAATAATAAAACAAACAAATAAATAAAAGCATATCTTCTGCAGTTTGATCAGCCATTTTCAAGTTTTGTGGGTTTAAAATTATATTTCATTGATAGCATCATTTATTTTTTAAATTAATTTTAAAATGAGAAAATAAAACAAAATCTTTATTAATAAAAAGCATATCCTCTGATGTACATTTGTTTTACTAAGCATAAAAATGAAGTTTTGAAAAAAAACCAAAAAACTTTAGGATTCCAAATCTTTTCCCCATTTCAGTTTGACATTTAAAAAAAAGAATATCTTGTGTGTTCAAAAGAAAGCTTGATGTGATAATGGCATTTTGAATAATAAAACAAAACTTATACAGTCTAATTATTTTATTTATTTATTTGTTTGTTTATTTATTTGACTTCTTTAGCTGCTGTCAGTACTGCATATACTACAACTACTACAACTGTACTATTACTACCGCTATTACTGTTATTATTATTTGAAATTAAATGTTTTATAATTATCTCTGATTTCAGATAAGCTCTGTTTAAAAGTATTTTTTTAACATTCATAAGAAAAGATTAAATTTCAAGGTTTCTGTTAATAAGCAAGAACTCCATTTTTCATCTGACTTAATTCTGACATTTATTAACTCAACTTTTTTTTATTTTTTTTTTTATTTTATAATAAAAATATCAGTTTTCAGTCTTCTTCATGTCTCAGAAAAATAATTAATTTTATTAGTTACAGATCCATAAAAAAAAACATGAATTTCTTTTCCTTTTTTTTTTTTTTTTTTTTTTTTGTTTTCTTTATATTTTTCCCCTTTTTCTTGTTGTTCCAGATTTTCTCATTTTCTTTTTTTTTCTTTTTTTTTTTTTTTTTTTCATTTTTTTTTTTTTCATTTTTCTTTTTTTTTTTTTGCTTCTTTCTTTCTTTTCATACCTTTTAGTTTTCTTCTTCTATTTAATAACTGTTATTGTTTTGTAAATAATTGCTTTTGTTTATTTTTCTTCTTTAATAAACATTTTTGAACTGAGTGAGTTGTTTTTATTTCATACATCCCATTTTTAAAACAATTAACTGTTATAATTTTTGCCCGTTCCAACCACAGTCCTATGTTCGACTATTAAAAAATCTCTCTTTGTCTGTCTGTCTGTCTGTCTGTCATTCTCCCACATACTGAAATATGAAAGAATATGCAGCAGTATCGTGTGTATCTCTCTCTCTCTCTCTCTCTCTCTCTCTCTCTCTCTCTCTCTCTCTCTCTCTCTCTCTCTCTCTAATATATATATATATATATACACATGCGAGAACACACATACACACATTCATACATTATTCTTAATACAAAAACCTATCATCAAGAGATATCATCTGCTGCCATTGTGAGAGAAAAATTAATATACCACATGTTCACAAATTATATGTTATTTTTTATATTAAAAAAACAAACAAAAAATACATGACCTATTTGAAATTATTGTACGTAGATTATGTCTGTGATTTTTTTTTTTTTTAAATAATTAATCTTGAATTTTGATGTTAAAGAAAACTATTATTAAATAGTTGTTTTTTTTGTTGTTTTTTTGTTGTTATTTCATATATATATATCTATTGTTATTATTATTTTCTTTGTTACCTGTTGTTCATTATTAGTACTATTATTATTATTATTATTATTATTATTATTATTATTATTATTATTATTATTACTCTTTAACAGTGTCATTATTTTATTACTATCATCATCATCTATTATTATTTTCATATTAATTTATCATCATTATCATCATTGACATGATTACTCTTTTCATCAGCACTATCATTATCATCATCATCATCATCATCATCAATCAATCCCTATTACTTAAAATAACTGTCTGCATCATTATTATCACTATATTCACTAAATAAAACATTTCTATCAGTTTTAACCTTCTGACATTTTAACCTACATTTAAATCTCATTCATTACTTACTCTCTCTGTCAGTGGCATTAAATAATTAAATTAAAAAATGGCCTCTCTCTCATTCTCTCTTCCTCTCTTCCTCTGCTGGAATGTTTGAAAAGTCAATAATGGTTACTTACGCTGGCTTTTAGAGTACTGTCTGTGTGAAACTAGAATTAATCCTGACCATTTAGATCTGTCACTGACAGTAGCCATGTTCAGCTGGTAGAGAGAAATGTTTTTTTTATTTTTTAGTTTTAGTTTTTCTTTATTGAATCTCAAGGTTTATCCTCTTTTGTTGTATTTTTTTTTTACTGATTTGCGCTGGTCTCTTTCTCTGTTCTTTTTCTTTCTCTCTTTCTCTCTTCTTTTTCTTTCTCTCTTTCTCTCTTTCTCTCTCTCTCTCTGTCTCTTTCTCTATCTCTCTTTCTCTCTCTCTCTGTTTCTTTCTTTCTCTCTCTCTCTCTCTTTCTCTGTCTCTCTCTCTCTCTCTGTGTCTCTCTCTCTCTCTCTCTCTCTGTCTCTTTCTCTCTCTCTCTCTGTCTCTCTCTCTCTCTGTCTCTTTCTGTATCCTTATAATCATTTAACGATTTTAATGTTATTACTAAACTCTCTCTCTGTCTGTCTGTCTCTCTCTCTCTCTCTCTCTCTCTCTCTCTCTCTCTCTCTCTCTCTCTCTCTCTCTCTCTCTCTATATATATATATATATACACACACACACACATACACACACACACACACACACACATATATAAAATATATATTTTGTTGTTGTTATTGTTATTACTATATTATTATTATTATTATTATTACTATTATTACATTATTATTATATAAATGATATATTATACAAAATAACTAAATAAAACATGTTTTAAAAAAATTTCCAGGTAACAGAATGTAATTAAATCAATATTAGGTCGTGTTAATGTGTTTCAAGGTAAAAGTGACACAACAAGGTAAAGACTGTAATTTAACAAAACTCGTCACTAAACTTTTGACAGGTGACAAGCAGACGTCACAATTCTTGTTCCAACTAATGATTTGTTTGCACTTGACAAGCGACAGTCTGAAAATTTACCTGTCAGTTATTTCATTACACAGATATTTTTCTTATTCTGTCCTTGAATAGTTGTCTGTCTACCTGTCTACCTGTCTGTCTGTCTTTCATTTTTTTTTTTTCATCTGGCTGTTTGTGTGTCTTTCTGTCATCTTTCATCTGCCTGTCTTTCTTTCTTTCTTTCTTTCTATCATCCTTTTGTTAGATGGCTATCTTTCTTTCTGTCTGTCTGTCTGTCTTAGTGTAAATCTGTCTATTTTTCTTTCTTAATGTCTGTCTTATATTTTCTGTAATCTGTCTGTCTGTGTATCTGTCTGAATCTATTTTTCTAAATATCTTTCTGTTTTCTATCATTTGTTTATTTGGATCTCTTTATCAGTATGTGTCTGTGTGTGTGTATATCTTTGTGTCTGTGTGTGTGTGTCTGTATGTGTATCTAGTCTGTGTGTTTGTGCACATGTGTGTCTACATGTTTATTTGTTTTTATATGAATCTGTACATGTGTATGTCTGTTTGTGTGCTACTCTGACAACCTCCCCCACAACTGCCTTCATTACCAAGATGTCCTAGTGTTAGCATCTGTTTTACAATTTTCTTTTTGTCTGTCTGTCTGTCTGTCTGTTTGTGTGTTTGTGGCTTTATTAGCCAAACTATCTATTTCTGTTTTTATATTCAATTTTACTATTGATTTTTGCGTTCATAGTTTTTTTTTTTTCTTTTTTTTTTCTTTTAAGGCTCTTATGTTAAAATATACTGTGACATGAAACCTTATAGTTACATCTTACTTTTTCTTTTTTGTCTTCTGATCAATGTATTTTGAAATGTATCTCTCTCTCTCTCTCTCTCTCTCTCTCTCTTACTCTCTCACTCTCTCTTCCTTTTTTAAGGTTCTTCTGTTAAATATACAGTGACATGAAATCTTATAGTTACATCTTACTTTTTTTTTTGTTTTCTGATCTTTTTTTCTCAATGTAATTTCTCTCTCTATCTTTCTCTCTCTCTCTTTTCTGTATCTTAAGGTTCTTCCGTTAAAAGATAATTTTGTTTTCTAGTCTTTTTTTTGTTTTCTGATCAATGTATTTTTAAATGTATGTCTCTCTCTCTCTCTCTCTCTCTCTCTCTCTCTCTCTCTCTCTCTCTCTCTCTCTCTCTCTCTCTCTCTCTTAAGGTTCTTCCGTTAAAATATAATGTGACATGAAATCTTATAGTTACATCTTACTTTTTTCTTTTTTTTTCTTCTGATCGAATTTATTTTGGGTTTCTCTTCTTCTTTTCTCTTTTTATTTCTCTCTCTCTCCTTTTTTCTCTTCTGTTAAATATACTGTGACATGAAATCTTATCTCTCTTTCTTTTTTCAATGTCTGAAATATATGCTCTCTCTCTCTGTTTTCTGTCTCCTTACAAGATACTTTTGTTTGTTTTTAGTTTTCTCTCTCTCTCTCTCTCTCTCTCTCTCTCTCTCTCTCTCTCTCTCTCTCTCTCTCTCTCTCTCTCTCTCTTAGCAAGAATTTATTTTCTGTTTCTTTACAAGTTGTGTTTGTTAGTGGTATGGATTTTTTTCTTCTTTCTGTTTTATTTCTGTCTGTCTGTCTGTCTGTCTGGCTCTCTCTGTCTTGTCTCCTGTCTGTCTGTCTGACTGTTCTGTCTGTTTTTGTCTTTTCTGTAACTTTCTGTGGTTTTTTTTCTTCTTTATTTCATCACACGCATTCTTATTCCATTCATTTTCATATTCTTTTTCTTCCTGATTGTCATTCAGTTAAAAAATAAAAAAAAAAAAAAAAGAAAAAATTTGAAATTATAACCCAATAATGGTTTTGAAAATGTTTTATAAATATTTCCTTTTACTGCTTTTTATGTTTAAATTTTTAAATTTTTAAATTTTAAATTAAGTTTTTTATCTTACCATATACCATGAAGCTTGGTTCTATGTTAATAACATTATAGTTGAAATAATTAAAGAACAAAAACCTTCTTTTAAATTTTTATTTTAATTTTTAAAATGTTTAAAATCTTTTAATTTTTTTTTTTTTCGTTTTCTGTAGTCTCTGTTAAAAGGTTTCATATCATATTTAAAATCTTGAGAGCTATTTTCAGTTAAATATGATGGTGCTTCAGAAAATGGAGGAAAAAAAAGAAAAAGAAGAAAAAAATTATAAGCACTATTGAATACAGAAGAATGAAAAAATATTTTAAAACCTGAGTTAAAAAAAAGAGTAGAATATAATGTGCTGATAATAAATAACCTTGGATTTAAAAATAAATTAAATAAAAAATAAAAATAAAATCTGCTGATGTATAATATAACCTTTTTATATATTTGTTTTAAAATGAAGCAGAATTTTTTTCTTTAAAAAGATAATTATAAAGTTATTATTATTAATGTTGTTGTTGTTGTTGTTGTTATTTCTGTATTTAATACAAGAAGATGATTTGTAAATTTAATTTAATATTTTTTTTCCACATCCAAAATCTTTATCTCTCTCCATCTCTCTCTCTCTCTCTCTCTCTCTCTCTCTCTCTCTCTCTCTCTCTCTCTCTCTCTCTCTCTCTAAAAATAATTAGCATATGAATTTTAGAATCTTTTTTTTTTTTTCAATCACACAAACAGTTATTATCACAAAAAAAATAAAGACATGTAATTACTAATAGCCTCAGGTTTTCTTGTAGAAATCAAAGATTTAATATTGTTTCAGACTTTTCCTCGAGAGATTTTGTAACAAAACAAAATAACATGTTTAGAGAGATTAAGGGAAAATGAGAGAAGGAATAAGAAAGAAAGATATTAAGAAAAAGTGGCAGAGATGGAAAGAGAGAAAAAGGGGATGAATGTAAAGAGGGAAAGACAAAAAGAAAGAAAGAGATAAAAACCTACATGAGTGTAAGAAAGAAAGAATGTTGATAATTTAAAAAAAAAAATAAAAAAATATTATTATTTATTATTAATGATTTTGGGTTTTTTTTAATGTTTATTTGTGTGGGTTTTTTTTTTTTTTTTTTTTTTTTTTTTTATTAATAGTTGGCCTGTACTAAATTAAATTTCAAGAATACCATTTTTTTTTGATAATGAATAAAATATAATATATATATATATATATATATATATAGTGTATTTTTATATTTTTAGGGGGGAGTCTAGGGTGGTGGGTGGGGTGGTGGGTGGGGTGGTAAGGTAGGGGTAATTATTATTCATTGTATTTGAATTAATTTTCTTTCATGCTTTTTTATTTTAATTTTTTCTCTGTTCTCGTTTTTTTTTATTTTTATTTTTTTCTGAATTAATACTTTATTCGTTAAATAAAAAAAATAAAGAATATGATATATCATTAAATTATTAAAAAAGAACTACAAACAAACAAAAAGGATAATGATACTAAATTTATGATTCATAAATGGTTATAAAACAAATAACATTTAAAAAAGTATAAAAAATACTGTGTATGTTTTAATTATTTTAAATTTTAATTATTTTTTAAATTTAAATTTATTCTTTTCTAAGCTTTTTAGTCTATTTGTAGCTATTTTCATATCTGATTCATAAAATATAGCAAAACAAAGACCATAAAAAAGAAAGTTACTGACTTCAGATAATTAATTTTGAAAAAGGTTTGTATCAAATAACCAATTTATTACTAACAGGTTATATCAAATAACGCTTTCATTTTGACATTTGAAAAAAATTATTATTATTATTATTATTATTTTAATTTTTAAAAAAACTTTTTATGACAGGATGTACATTTTAATATTTCAAGGTTAAAAATAATTTTAATTGTAATAAGATTTTAAGTTATTAAATTTGAATGTATTTTTTGTGTATTTTTTGTTTATGTATATATGCCAGTGTTGTGTATGTGTGCATATCATATACTTCTATGAATTATCTGCATAGTGAATATTGTAATTTGTGTAGATTATTATGTATGTTGCATACTTGTGTGAATATGTGGGCATGTTCGTGTGTGTGTGTGTGTGTGTGTGTGTGTGTGTGTGTGTGTGTGTGTTTCTGTGTTTATGCATGTCACTGGTATATTTTTAATGTCATCTGTTTGCATTTTCTAATTGAATTTTATAAAACACTTTTACGACTTTAATGGTACTTCAAACATACCTCGACAGAATCAGTTTCCATGACAACCGTTAATGTAATTCATCATTAGATTCTGGATACGAAACAACGCTGCTGCAGCAACAACAATAACTACGTTAACATCACTCTGCAGTCATAAAAAAATTGAATTAAACTAAACCCTGATCTGAATATACGATCAAACATACTTAATGAAGTTTCTATGTTTTTAATTGTTTTTAATTTTTTTTTTTTTAATTTTTCTCTCGTTTCTATTTTTAGACTATCCGAGGGCGATGCGAGGGAAAGTGCGACGTCAATGTGGAATCGAGGTCGTTCTGTAAACGATGTCGTCTGGCCAAGTGTTACTCTGTGGGAATGAGACGTGACATGATTCTCAGTACGTCTGTCTGTCTCTCTGTGTGTCTGTCTTGTCTTTTTCTGCATTTCTTTAGGGGTTTTTTTGGTTCTTTTTAATCTACATTTCTTGGTGTATAAAAATCTTACAGTTATTCTCTCTCTTGCTCTCTCTATCTTTCTCTATCTCTATCTTTCTCTCTCTGTCTTTCTTTCTCTCTCTCGCTCTCTCTCTCTCTGTCTCTCTGTCTCTTTCTCTGTCTTTCTCTCTTTTTCTTTCTCTCTCTCTCTGTCTCTCTCGCTCTGTCTGTCTCTCTGTCTCTCTCACTATTTCATTCTCTCTCTGAATTTATTTTTCTCAATTATTTTGTTGTTTCTGTTGGATTTCACATTAAATACATCCATTCATTCATTTGTTCTTTCTTCAGTCTTTGTCACTTCCATTCATTCACTCATTCATTAATCATTAGGAGCAAAATCCAGAAAATAAACAAATAAGTAAATAAATAAATAAATAAATAAACAAATAAACAAATAAATAAACAGATATATAAATAAATAATTAAAAAAATAATATAATAATTAAAAAAATATATATCTGAAAATGAGAAAGAAAAAATATAATAGTGAAGAATGTATTTAAAAATCAATTAGTGAAAAAAACAACAACAAAAAATCAAAAAAACAAAAACTGATGTTTGGAAACAGATTTTAAATTTTCATGTTGTGAAAGTGTGTTAATGAAGTATTTTAGATTCTCTCAGAGTAATTTTAACTTGGATGCTGGTTTATTCATAAAGGACATTATTCTGAGACTTGACAAGGAAACTGTATTGGGAATTAGAAACAAGAAAAAAAAAAATGTATATTACTTCTTCGTGCAACTTCTCATGTAAAATCTTTTTTTCAAAAATTAAGAAAAGAAAAAAAAAATAAGTTTAATAAAATGTGGTTTTATTGTTAATGAAAATTCTGGTGCTTGTTTTAAGAATTTAATAAAATTTCTAAAATTACTGGTACATGTTAAAATGGTTCTTCTGTTAAAATATACTGTGACATGAAATCTTATAGTTACATCTTACTCTTTCTTTTTTGTCTTCTGATCAAATCTCTCTCTCTCTCTCTCTCTCTCTCTCTCTCTCTCTCTCTCTCTCTCTCTCTCTCTCTCTCTTAAAAACACGATACAAATTAAATAAAAACATCAATTTCACACATCAATTTTTAAATCACATTATTTTCTCAAAAACATTTTAAGTAAATTTTAATTTTTTTAATTAATTAATTTTTTTTATTTTGAATTTTTATTTTGCAGACGATGAACAAAAACGAATCCGCAAACAGAAAATCGTCATCAACAAACTGCGTCGCCACGGCCAGATCCCAGAAGGAGGCTTGCCCGAACTTTCTCCTGAGATCATCGAAAAAGCCAAACACTTCCTGTCCGGGAGCCCGTCGGCTCTCTCCTTCGCCTCAGGCTGTGACAGCAACTTCCTGCTCAACATCAAAAGCGAGTTTCTCAGCCACGGCAGCAGCTGCTGCTCCAACAGCTCCAACGACAGCATCACGAAACCCCCTCCTTGGTCGGAGAGCAAAGAATTCGTCGAGGCGGCCATTGAGAAACTGAAAGACTGCGAGCGAAAGACGATCGAGGAGTTGCTGCGCGCTCACAAGATCAGCTCCTTCCTCAGCGAGACGTCGACGTCGTTGAAGATGCTGCCCACGAACCCGACGGAGTTCGTCAACGTTGCCGAAGGTTTCGTACGGAGAATCATCAAGTTCGCGAAGAACATCGACGCGTTCAAAAAGCTCTGCAAAGAGGACCAGATCGTGCTGCTGAAAGGTTCCGTCGTCGACGTGATGATGCTGCGGTCGGCCGTCAACTACGACCCCTTCACGGAGACGTGGTCGCTGAGCACGCTGAGCTGCCTCAACTCGGGGGGGAACCGGTTGCTGGGGGGCGGGGCAGGCACCATCGACAAAATCAGCGCCGACCTCCTCAAGTCGGGAAGTTCCGAGTCTGCGCAGCTGTTCCTCACGTACTCCAAGTTCATCAAGTCGCTGATGACGACGATTCACGGCGATTTGGTCGTTTTGAAGATTCTCATCTTGATGTCGCTGTTTTCTGCGGACAGGGGCACTCTGGCCAATCAGGGTCAGGTGTCGGACATTCAGGAGACGTACGCCAACATTCTGCAGAGCTACGTTCAGCTGAGGTTTCCCGACGAGAAGACTCTGTTTGCGAGGATTCTGATGAAGTTGACGGATTTGAGAAACATCAACGAAGTGCACACGAAAATGTTGCTGACGATGAAGATAGACGATATAGAACCTCTGCTTGTGGAGATTTTCGATCCTGGTCTTGCTAATGATTTGTAGCATATGAGAGAGAGAGAAGAGAGAGAGAGAGAGAGAGAGAGAAGAAAGAATGAGAGAGAACTCAAGGAACATAACTTTTTTTTTTAACGCTTTTAATGTTTTGCAGTGCAGTGCAAGCTTATCGAAATTTCAGCTAATTTTAGTTAGGTTTTTTATTTTGTTTTTTGTTGTTTGTTTTGTTTTTTTGTTTGTTTGTTGGTTGTTTTTTGTTTTTTTAATACAAATTTGTCTTCTACCAATGCAAGCTTATGAAATTTGAGAAACGTTTTTGGTTCATTTTTAAATTTTGTTATGTTTTAGAAAATAACTTTCCATTCTGTTGGATGCAAGATTGTGAAAATTATTTTTAATATTTTTGTTTTCAAAGTTTGAATTTTTGTTATATTACAAAAAACAGCTTGTTAATCTTTGTTATATTTATATATTATAGAAAAATAAATATTTATTCAGATGGATGCAAGATTATTAAATTTCTCAAATATTTTCGTTCAAATTAATTTTTTTTTTATTATAGAATAGAAAAATACTTTCTAGTTTGTTCAATGCAGGCTTATAAAAATTTGTGAATATATTTTGATTCAGTTTTTTTTTTTTTTTGTTATGTTATAGAAAATTTGATACTTTAATTTGTTAACTGCTTTGTTGCCTGTACAACTTAGGTGCACAAGCTTGGCAACTTTTATAAAAAAAAACAACTTTTGTTTGTTTAAGCAAATGATGCCCAGAACACAACAAAAAAAAAAAAATATTAACTATAGGTAGGTGTCAGGTAATTATTTTTTGCTTTATCTCAGTTAAAAATAAATGTAATAGTGAAGGCATAGATAGTGTGTGTGTCTGTGTGTCTGTTTGTGTGTGCTAAAGTTACAAATAATCTTGATCCTAGTTTTTGTTGAATAATCTAACCAGTGAGTTTATGAAATTTGTGACAAATGTAGTTAATCTTTAACTAAAGCAGCATTCACACTACATGACTTGATGTACTACACATGTTAACTGAAGGTGAATTCTCACTACTTCTCTTTCAGTAACCATCTTTGTTAAAGTAGCATTTTCACTGTGTAACTTGCAGTAACAACTTTTTAGCAGAGAAAGGAATGGAGAGAGAGAGACAGAGAGAGACAGAGACAGACAGAGAGAGAGAGAGAGAGAGAGAGAGAGAGAGAGAGAGAGAGAGAGAGAGAGAGAGAGAGAGAACTGAACTGTTTTCAGCTCTTAAATTTCTTTTTCAAAAGAAGGTAGAAATTGGTCTTTCAAATCAACTAGTGTGAATGCTGCTTAACCAGTACACATTTATAAAATGTTTTTGTTTTACACCATAAAATAGTTTTATGATCGGAAAGCTGGATACACTAACTCCATTATTTTATCAGTAACTGTGGGTTTTTATGTGTTAAGTGTTTGTGTTTAGCTCTGTTAAACTTTTACTTTTTTCTGTATATATTTTTTAAGAACAAAGGTAGGAGGAATGTTTTTTAATTTATTTTTATTGTTATTATTATTATTATTATTATTGTTATTGTTATTGTTATTATTGTTGTTATTATTGTTATTATTTTTTTAATTATTTCTATTATTATTATTATTATTATTATTTTTATTATTATTTTATTATTATTTTTATTATTATTTTTTTTTTATTTTTATTATTATTATTATTATTATTATTATTATTATTATTTTCATTATTATTATTATTATTATTATTATTATTATTATTATTTAAATTACCTCATCCTTGCAGAACCTTGTAAAAAGTGTGCTGTGTTTAACATTTTATATTATTTTTAAAATTTTATTTAGTTAATTTTAAGTTTTATTTATTCTTTTTGTTTATTGTTTGCTAGATTTTCTATATATAAAAAAAAATTAATTCAGCAAGAGTTATCTACCTTAATTAGTGTCCATATAGTGTTATCATTCCTGTTTTTTTCTGATTATTATTGTTTTATTAAAAATTATTGTTATTATTATCATAATTCATCATCATCATTTTGTTATTATTGTTATTATTATTACTATTATTATTATTGTTATTATTATTATTATTACTGGGTATAAATGTGATATAAATAAAACGAGAGATGAAAAAATTGTTTATATTTTCAAATGTCTGTCATACAGCCTTAGGGTTCTTTAAAAGAACTTATTACAAAACAAATTACAACAGTTAATACTCATATTACTTTATTATTATTATTATTTCTTATCTTATTTTTTGCATTTCAAACTTAAACCTGCATTAAAACCAAAAAAACAAAATAAAAAAACCATATTCACTTATAAAAATTTTATTAGTAGTAAAGGTTGAAGTTAAGAATAAAGTTTATCAAACAGCCTCATTATTTTATTTTAAAACTTTATTAACTACTGAAGCTTCCAAGAGCTTCTTGTTACTGTTAAACTTTATTATTAGTGAAGGATGGGAATCACATTAGAGAATCACAGGACTCTTATGTCACCAAAGTTGTATATTATTGAAAACTTTATTATTAGAAAAGGTTCAGGGTTAAGAAAAAAAAAAAGAAAAAGTAATGAATATTAAGCATTATATTTGCCTTATTGCATTATTCCCAAACTTTATTATAACTAAAATTTAGGTGTAAAAAAAAAAAAAAAAAAAAAGAAAAAATTGTTATCTGCAAATTTTAATTTATTTTTAGTAAAGGTTTGGTGTGTAAAAGAAATATATGAAATTACAAGTATGAGAAATGTGTTTAAATTATTGTCACCTGTGAACTTAAAGTACTTAGATAACCACAATATTATTTAATTTTAATTTGCACTTCATTTTTCTATGTGTTATTAGTTACTTATACAATGTAATATACATAATATACTATTTATGTAAATATGTGTATATGAAATGGTACCTCATTATTGTACATACTAAAGAAAATGTGTATATATATATAAAATGCTCAAGTGGCTCTCTCTATTGCAGCCACCTTGCCTATAACAGTACCCTGATAATATTCCACATCTAATATGAATTAAACACCTGATTTAAACAGCCGCCTGAGTTATAAAATCCATATGGTTGTATAAGTCAGGTTCCTGGATATTTCAGGTTGAAAAATAGACATATTTTTTTTTTTTTTTTTAAATTCGTTTGATCCTACTCATTGTTATTTTATTTATGTGTGTGTGTGTGTGTGTGTGTGTGTCTGTGTCTGTATGTGTCTGTTTCTGTATGTGTTCATATATATATATATATACATAAAACATTGGTTTTATCAAATACACTAACTTTTTTGATAAATGCCATATTATGTAATTATTTAATTATAAAAATTTATATACTACATATATATAATGTGTGTGTGTATGTATATGTATATGTGTGTATGTGTATATTTATATATATATCTGTATATATGCATTTATATATATCTATATATGTATATATACATATATATATTTATATATATATGTGTGTATATATATATATATATATATAAATACACACACACACATATATAAATAACAGGGTATTATTATTATTATTACTTATTATTTTTTTCATACCTTGACAGATACACAGGTGAAAAACACAGGTGTATATTTGGGGCAGCATTACACATTGTGAGTTTCTGTTTCATCTTTTCGATTAATCACTCTAGCGCTGGCAAGACGCTGAAAATTTTTCATAAGCTCACATTAGCATATTCATATGTCAAGGGTCAAAGATCGTGGGTCATCCATCTATCTGTACAAACATATGTATCTGTGTGTATGTGTGTCTGTGTGTGTGTGTGTGTATGTGTGTTGTTATGTAAGTAGGTAGGTATGAAATATGTATGTTAATATTCATGACATTGATTCTCTGAGTTCAAGATAATTATGTATTCATATGTCAGGGTCAAGGTCAGAAAAGTCCATTTTATTAGTGCCATATAATTGAAATTCTGTTTGAATGTTTAAGATGCGATTTTTTAAAATTATTTTATATGTATGTATACGTGTATGTATATTACTGTTACTTGTAATAATTATTATTATTGTTATTGTTATTAATACTATTATAATACAGAAATAATTTTGTTTTCTTGTTATTGTATCTTAAACCAGTGTGCAGAATAATACATTATAGTGCTATAAAAAAACTCTCAAAAAAAAATCTAACAAAATAACAACTATTATTTAATTTATAAAGGTCTGCTTATGGAACAAACAGGGAAGATATCTTACTTAATTTTTATAATGAAAATCATTTATTTAATTTGTACTTAAAAATAACAAAAATCAATTATTTAATTTAAAATGGCCTAATATAAAATCTTTTATTTATTTTAAATGTGTTTGATCATACTTTGTATTATTATTATTATTATTATTATTATTATAAAAGGCTAAATATTAAAATAAATGAATGAAAATCTAGTACTTCAATTTAAACTAGCCTAATATACAGATAATGTGTGGTTAAAAAAATAAAGAAAAGAAAAAGGAACAAGAAAAACCAAGAAAGAAAACAAAACTTAAATTAAAGAGCTAGTAATGTAAGAATATATTATATCGTATCAGTAACCCAGTTTCCTAATTACTCTGCTTAACTGGTTATATTGAATACTTGGTTACATTGGTTACATTGGTTATTTGGTTACCTGACTGCAAAAATGATTACTGACTTATTTTAGAAAATGTAAAATCTGTTAGACATGTTTATAGAAATGTTCAGCACCAGCAACACACTTTATTTTATTTTTAACATTTTCTTATTTACTAACCTGGTAGACACTATTTTGAAAAAAAAACAATAAAAAATAAATAAATAAATAAATGTCACTAAAAAGTTTAAACCCATCCTCCTAGTTTTAAAATTTGGCTTACTAGCCAAGCAAAAATTTAAATAGACTACATGCGTATTTTTATTTCTGTATGAAAAAGAAGCTTGAAAAATTACATAGTAAAACCTTTAAGAAGGAGGTTAGGGTTAGATTGGGATTATTATTATTATTATTATTATTATTATGAAACGTGGGAAAAAAAACCCCGCTGGTATTATTTAAACAGAAATATTTGTATTAATCATACTTAAAAAAAACATTTATAAGCATAGAGTTTATTATTCATTAAGCTCACAACTGTTAGTGCTTTTTAAAATTATAATCAGATTTGTTATTTAAGTATAATGTGTTTCTGTTATATACCTGTGTGTTTTACTTACATCAGTAATATTTCAATTAACATAGAACTAATGTTTATAATTTGAGAGGTTTTTTTTCATTTTTTTTTCAGATTTATTCTTTAAGCATTGTGTGTGAGTGTACATTTGTATGTGTGTGTGTGTATGTGTATGTGTGTATTTACATAAATCTTTAACTATACATCATTTGTATATAATGTAATAGTGTATGTGTGTTCATTTAGTGTGTTGTTTGTATATGTGAGTGGTTTCATGTATGTGTGTGTGTGAACGGTGTACACATTCTGTACCATTTACATCAGTGCGTGTGTGTGTGTATGTGTAAAATCTCTGGATGTGTTAATGTAATGTATGTACATGAGGGTGCATTTCTGATCTGTGTAATGCAGTATGTTAACGAAACGTGTGCATTTATGTGTTTGTTGCTAAAGCACATATTTACAATTGTGTTGTGAATTTTAAACACATAAAAGTAATCTTTATTCATGTTACTGATAATAAAAAAATCATTGTTTTCTTTATTTACACAGTGTCCTGTTGTTATTTTGTACAAAGAAACACACGCATGCATGCATGCATGATGCATAAATACACATAACTTGGAACAAATAATGCACAAAATAATGTCCTGTGTAGTAATTTCATCTACTATAATTTTTGTTAGATAATCTGGAGTCCTGGTTGGAACAACATAATGGTTTGCAATTGACCAACATGTCACACACACACACAGAGACACATACGTATGTGCGTACACACGCATCTATACTTATATATATTATATGTTAAAGACATTTATCTACATTAAAGAATACACACCTATACATTAACCAAATGAACATATACATTAAACTGCATACATATATTGCATTACATATACATCTAACCACACACATATACATTAACACACACAAACATATACATTAACACACACAAACATTTGCATTAACACAGACACATGTACATTAAACCACAACATACGTGCTACATACATTAAGAAATACATACATATATATATTATCTACCTCACATTCTCAAGTTTTCTCTATTTCTCTCTGACTCTATCTCAACACACACACACATATAAATATTTAAAATTGAAATGCAGTTATCGACAAAAACGAGATATAAAATAACAGATTTCTAAAAATATATATTGTGTGATTATATCAGCTACAAGCGTGTATCGTGAACGTCTGACAACTCTGCAGAGGTTATCTCCCTTGTTCCCGTTACAGCTAGATGGCGCTGCTTAGAGTAGTAATTTCTAGACGTGTCGCCATTTTTGTTTTTACATTCCATGATGGTAAAACATGTTTCTTTTTCATTCTGAGAAAGAAAGAGAAATTTTTTATTTATTATTAATTTATTAATTTACTGTTAAAAGTAATACGTACATATATTTTTTTAGGTTTTTTAAAGTTATGAATAAAATAAAACATTTTATTATTTTTATAGATAGATAAATAAATAAATAAATAAATAAATAAAAAAGAAATTTGAGTATTTATATCTAAATCTGTTTTAATCTTTTTAAATAACATCAGCTGAATATACTTTAAAAACATTTAGAATTATAAACTGTTATAAAAAGTCTCCACCCGAGTTATCTCCCTGTTTTGTAACGAACTCACCACATCCGTTTCCTGTTCTTTCTTTTTCGGCGATGGCGGAAAACACAAACAAGTAAAAAATCTCTCAAATATTCGTAACTGAAATTTATCGTCAACATCTTTTGAATCTGTAGCACCTAGAAAAAAATAAAAATAAAAATAAAAATAATAATAATAATAATAATGATGATGATGATGATGATGATGATGATGATGATGATGATGATAATAATAATGATGATGATAATAGTAATAATGATGTCAATGATGATGCTGATTAATAGCGTAGGTTATAGTGATAACTGCGATAACGATTAAGATAATAATAATAATAAAAGAAGAAGATAACAACAATAAATAAATAAATAAATAAATAAATAAATAAATAAATAAATAAATAAATAAATTATCCAGCTATTAAACAAAAACAACTAACCAATCAAACAACCAACCGCAGTCGGCAACCATTTGAAGAGTGGGCCAAGATATTAAATGTATTATACACATACACCGATCTCTCTCTCTCTCTCTCTCTCTCTCTCTCTCTCTCTCTCTCTCTCTCTCTCTCTCTCTCTCTCTCTGTATCTGTATAGACAAAACAGTAGTATATGAGAACACACACACATACATACATACATACATACATACATTATTTTTTCTACAAAAATCTGTCATGAGATATCATCTGCTGCCATTATGGCAGGAAAAATTAATATACCACATGTTTCACAAATTATATGTTTTAAAAAAAAAAAAAAAAAACATGGTCTACTTGAAATCATTGTTGGTAGATTCACTCTGTGAACTTTACAGGAAAAAACCCCAGAGAGAACTGCGCAGGACAGGAAACTGTGGTAAACAACACGCTGACGCTTTTACCCAACACTTGGTTGCTAAGCAGTGACAGTGATGACGTAACGTTTACTACTTACCTGTAGCGTAACTCATGACCAGTCCTATGAAGACTGTTGATATGATTCCAAGTGCGCTGAACCACAGATAGGATAAACCATAGAGCTTCTCCATACCTTGTCTGAAAACGTGTTATTATCATCATCATCATCATTATCATTATCATTGTTATTATTATTACTACTAAAACTACTACTACCACTACTGCTACTACTATTGTTGTTGTTGTTGTCTTTATTATCGTCACCAATCATCATTATTATTATTACCATTATTATTATTATTATGATTATCATTATTATTACTATCATTATTATGACTACTACTACTACTACTACTACTACTACTACTACTACTACTACTGCTGCTGCTGCTGCTGCTACAACAGGTTTCTTTCTAGGGGCTACAGATTCTAAAGACACTGAAGATAAATTTCAGTTACGAATATCTGATGGATTTTCAAGCGCATCTGTAACACTATGAATAAATAATATGGTCTAATAAAAATTGTTATATATTTAAAACTGTTATTATTTAACAGTTTTAGATAAACAAAGTATAATGATAAAACAATATTGTTAAAAAGGCAAAAAACAGCAGAATGTTGCCATTTTTCCTTCTTCACAACAGGAGTCATAACGTCATCACGTACATGACAATATAATAGTTACATTATTACAAGATGACGTCATTGAAAAATGGCGGTGTCTGTGACTCTTGAGTTACTGATTTACTGTTGCTCATAGTTATTATTTAAATCTGGACTGCGAAAAGTGGAAATAATAATAATAATAATATAACTTATAAAATATTTCTTCTTATCACAAAAGGTTCACTTTAAGAAATTATTTATACAATTTAATACAAACAAAATCTAATCAAAGCTTAATAACAAAAATAAACGAAAAAAAAAAGAAAAAAAAAAAGAACTCACAGTCTGGCAGGATCACTTGGTGACAAGGTTGTCATGGCAGTCGTTGCCATGGTATTCACGGTGGTGGTTGTTGATAAGGAGACATTTGAAGTGATGTTACATCCATCACTGGACGTTGGTAGTCTGAAATCTAGAGGCGTGGTCAGATAGGCACCCACACTTAGCCACAGGGCGAATCCAAGTCCACACACACCCCCTATCAGTGTACCCTGAAAATAATGACGTCATCATGATCATCATCGTCGTCATCAATAATAAAAATAAAGAACTATGTTGTTGTTGTTGTTATTATTGTTATTGTTATTGTTAATTGTATTATTATTATTATTATTGTTGTTGTTGTTGTTGTTGTTGTAACTTATTATTTTGTGATGTCATGACATTTCAGATTGAATGGTATTTTCATTAGTATATAAAATGCTGGCGAAAACCGCATGAAAGAAATGTTTGTACTCACGATCCAGTTAGTACCAGAAAAACACGCTCCAAGAATAAAAATCCCAACTAAAGGTGCGCCAATCGCTCCATTCAGTGTCAGTGAGGCCTGAGTAGGGCAACAGGAAAAAAAATAATAATAAAAAAAATAAAACGTATATAAAAGCAAATTCATAAAGAAAAAAGTACAAGAAAAGCAAATAAGTAACTCGGTAAATAAATAAATTAATAAAATTTACGGACCTGTAAAACTGTTCCTCCAAGCTGCGCCACTAGAAAAGCCAGACCCACTCCTAAGCATCCATAGCAAGCAGCTAAATATAAACATATCTAACAAATAAAACACGTGCACACAATAACGTAATCAGAGGATCGTCTTTTTTGATACAAAGCAAGATGATCTGCCTGCCAGTTATTACATCAAGTACAATGGTTTGCTTTATTACATCCATGGGAAGGTTCATATGTTAAGAAACCTTCCTGCTAATTCATATTATATCCTATCAAAATTAACAAGTTGCCACTCTGATTTATTCTTTGAACGAAGTCTATAATTATGAAGATATATAAATATATATATATATATATATAATTTGTTTGTTTTCAGTTAATTTTCATCGTGTCAATCGCTGTTGTTTAGAAGTCATTTAAAGGGAACAAACTCTTCCTTGCATGTAAATTCCATAAATTCATGTAAAGGGAGACAACTGCTGACTTACCCAACACTTTAGTTATGACGGTGGCTCTGGCGTCCGGAATGTGAGAAAAACGAATTTTAAGGAAATCTTCCCACGTGACTGCTGCTAATGAGTTTAGCATCGACGAAACAGAGCTATATATATATATATATATATAAGTAAGTAAATAAATAAATAAAATACAGATATATAAATACAATAGTTGGTAATCTACTCAAACATTAACTATAAACAAAAAATTTAAAAAAATATCCCTCCCCAAAAGAAATCCCAGTCAATCGGCAAATAATAAAACAGTTCGTATCACTGTTACTCTCATCTGAACATCAGCGTCATCATTACTACAATCATTTTGTTATAACAGTTCTTAATAATATTATTATCATTGTCATCATCGTCATAATTACTATTATTATTATCATCATGACTATCATCATCATCATGATCATCGTATTATCACTGTCATTGTTGTTCTCGTCGTTATTATTATTATCATCATCATCATCATAATAATTATTTTTATTATTATTATTATTATTATTATTATTATTATTATTATTATTATTATACCTCAGTGCTCCACTAAATAATGACGCAACGAACAAACCCGGAAGACCAGGAAAATGGCCGAGGATGTCGATGACGAAGAAGGGAAGCAACTACAGAAAATAAACATGATAGTAAAATATTAATGTTAGTATCCAAACACGTTAATAACTAAGTGATTAAATTATATAATAAATATGTGTAAGGTTTTGAAAACAATAATTAAAGAAAAGTAAATAATAAATCAGAAAATGAAGTAATGCAGTGTATACAGTCAGGTCTAGTGTGTACGTAATATTAAGGTACGCCAGAATGAGACTCTGACGTCATGGCATTTTCGTCTGCCAAAAGCAGTGATCCAATTTCTGTTCATCGGCAACTGTTTATGCGTTGCATTAACTCGCTGTAGTTTAATAAACGGACAGAGAGAAACATTTTATGACTTATTCGACACATTGCCCAGGAGTGTCATACTCGTTTCGTTTTCATTCCAAGTAGATCTTTGAATAGGAAATCAAAAGGAAAAAATAGTGCTTCAAAAAGCAGACGATCTTTTCCCCGAGTTTTTCTTGAAGTCCTATCAGTGTTTTAGCGATTTTTTTATCAGCATGTCAAATTTTGTGTCGTTTGGGTGGAGAGTCGATGCTTTTTTCTAAATAAGAAAAAAAAACTCTGTTACTGCTGTTACTGCTGATAGCGAGCTAGGATATATGCGACTGAAACTTTCACCTCGCCTGAAGATGTTAGTTGACGTTGTGTCGAAATGGACCGTGTATTACTCCTTCATTTTAAAACTGGAAACTTCGCTGTTAACCAATCAACAATTCAGAGAGTAAATACTGCAAGGAACAAACTAGTCATCTCAGTCCCTTTGCTTCTGTTGCCAGCTCAAGTAGGTCAGTATTAAAATCTGTAGTAGCAAGGAAGGGTTTTCTTTTCGGGGAAAGATTACGTAGCTGTAAATACTGTTCAGCAAATGAACAAATTTTTTTCAAAGCTGGAATCCCAAGAGATAAGCCATCTTTTTTTTTTTTTAATGAAAATAAACTACTGAGTGGTATCAACCCTCGCTGCAGAAGAAATCAACACGTTCAGGATTAATTTTCCATCGAAAAATTATTTTCGCAATTCCTAAATATGGGGGCAGTGACTTCTTGTAATGAAAGGGCCTTCAAAGCAGTCTCCCGAAGGACTTTAAAAATGACGTCACTTTCACAGACATGCATGGACTCCGTTTGATTGGAGAACTATTGACGGGTCCCGTGGTTGAAGATGTTTTATTCATCCGTAGATGGACCGGTCAGATATGGTGAAGTCATCGGAGCTCTAAAGAATACGTTTGATGCACGCGCTGATGCTACGTCTCTGCTGAATAGAGAAATTCATTTCTCTTTTGAAATGTAATTCATCCCCCAGTGTAAAAAATCTATCACTTCTGCACGTCTCAAGGAAAATCGGCTCATAGAGATGTTTTTGTGATGTCTTCATGCTATAATAGGTGTTAGAGAGATAATACAGATGGCTATTATAAAATAAATAAATAAATAAATAAATAAATAAAATCCTGCAGCCTAACTAATTGAGATGACAAAAACTAGTAACATTGCGTAACATTTGTGCGGAACAAATCGTTGGCATGCTCAGTCTGTAAAGTAACGTTTTCCCAGCGTCTGTCGGTTACCTTGACAACACGATCCGAGCAGACGAGAGGAAATTATAAACTGGGCTGTGGGGAAAATAAAAGCAAGAAATAAAAGAGAGACGAAACGCAGAAGGCCTGCTGATGTGAAAAATAGAATTATTAAAGAGGAAGGAATCATTTTAAAAAGCAAGAAAAGAAAAGAAAGAAAAAGAAACGAGAAGAAAAAAGAAAGTTGAAACTACGCTAGAAAGTCTGAAAACTGAAGACTGTGTCAGTGCTTCCTGAATTGTAAAAAAATGATGACCTGTTAGACCATGATTTTCGATATATAATTTTGATTTGTATAAAAACTAGTAACTTGAAATTTGCTGGTGGGGGATAATAATAATAATAATAAAACAACAACAAACAAACATATATATATGATATTTATGTATGTGTTTGTTTTGTTCATATGTGTGTAAGTCATTGCATGTGCCTGTTGTATGTATGTGCGTACACAAGTAATATTTATCCATATAGTTAACGAAGACAATAATAAATAATAGACCTGGTTCGGGTTGGATATTTTCTTGGTTTGAAGAGGATCACACTCGGCGTAGTACGCATAAAGAGCCAGTCCAGTAACTGAGCACAGCGTGATCAGTATAAACATGCCGGGGACATTGCACAGTAGTGACCTGCGAAAAAAACCCAGATAAATATACATAGGTGTGTACGTGAGATTACAGTCATATACACACACACACGCACCCTTAAACGTAATGTCCCTGTATCTCTCCTTCTGTCTCCGTCATATCTCTCTCTCTCTGTCTGTCTGTCTCCCTCTGTCTGTCTGTCTCTCTCTGTCTGTCTCTGTCTGTCTCTCTCTGTCTCTCTCTCTATGTCTGTCTCTCTCTCTGTCTCTCTCTCTCTGTCTGTCTGTCTCTCTCTATCTCTCTCTCTGTCTCTCTCTTAATAGTATATTACTATTATTACAAAATTGATTTTATTTCATCACCATTATCACTGCCTTCGCCATCATTTTCACCACTGCAATGACGTCATCATCACTAGTCAATTATGTTTATTAGGAGTACAATAACTTTCAACTATTCCTATCATCATTATCATTATCATCATCGTCATTATTATAATCCTCATGTATATAG
This sequence comes from Chrysomallon squamiferum, assembly GCA_012295275.1. Taxonomy (NCBI): domain Eukaryota; kingdom Metazoa; phylum Mollusca; class Gastropoda; order Neomphalida; family Peltospiridae; genus Chrysomallon; species Chrysomallon squamiferum. Next base: position 9,825,008 of record CM022676.1, read on the forward strand.
TTCTACAGTATCTTTAATCAAGACAACCATTATTATCAATCATCATCATCATCGCTATAATCATCATTATCATCCTAATCATCATCACACCCATCATCCAGTCACTCTCACATCACCATCATCTTTCACATACACATTTTTTATACATATATATATATATATACAATTAATCGACGCAGTACATATATACACGTCAAAAATGAGAGAAGAAACCCGCCTAGGCTACTCCTTTTTGTATATATTAACTGCAGGACAGTACGTACCATCTAGCGTGTTTCAGGGACTTCGTTGAGGCAAATCTTTGAACCATCTGCTGGTCTACAGTGTACGGTGGCAACCACACGAAGTAAATACCAACAATCAGAGTCCAGAACGTGTGACGTATGTGTGGGTCGGTGTTAAAGCTTTCAAATAGATAAATAAATATGTATGTATGTATGTAAGTAAGTAAGTAAGTAAGTAAAGTAAGTAAGTAAGTAAATAAATAGATAGATAAAAAAAAACTACCAGAGATAAATATGTATGTATCGTGTTAAAGTAAATAATAAATAAATAAATAAATAACACAATTAAAAAATAAAAATAAAAAGAAAGAAAAAAAAAGTAATAAAAACAAAAAAAAAAAAAAGAAAGAAAGAAAACCCAATAAAACAACAACCAAAAATGAAAACAATGACAACATCAGCAATAATAATAATAATAGTAATAATAATAATAAAACAACGACATGCTGCTACTACTAGTAGTACAGATTCTAGAACAACATCTACTACTGCTACAATTTGTTACATCTACAGTTACTAACATTAATAAAACTCATAATAATAGCAGATGTAGTTGTAGTTGTAGTAGCAGAAGCAGCAGCAGTAGCAGTTGTAGTAGTAATATCGTACCGACAATAATAGAACTATTAAAACTAGTGACAGTTGTAATAATACTGACTACAACAACACCACCACAACAACAACAAACAAATATTAAAAAAATACGTAACTTACTCTAAAAATGATATACGTCCGCCTTTTTGACAAATACGCCACACTTCTGAAATCCCTCCGACTTTTATACACGCCTTAAAATAATAATTATATATTTAAATTATCTCCCCTTCGTTTTTTTTTTTTTTTTTTTTTTTTTTTTTTTTTTTTTTAGCTGGATGCTAAAAACTAATAAATTAATGAATGAATGAACAATGAATCAATGAATAAATTAATAACGAAAGTAATAAATAAATATATAATTAAATCGGTAGGAAATAAAATGATGTAAATGTATTATTTTCGCCCGAATGGTGAAATTGCTGATGGGTGGGGTGGGGATTTTATCGATGGTTTTAATTATTTTTATTTTTTACGTTTTATAGACGTTTGTGAAACAGAAATATTTACAAACCTGTATTAAAATGGCTAGCATACCAGCAACCATGACAAGAGTTTGAAAAACATCAGTCCAAATTACTGCTTTCATACCGCCCTAGATAAATAAATAAATAAATACGAAAATAAATAAATAAATTAAGAAAGAATGAATGAAAGAAAAAAAGAACGAAACAAAAATCAATGAAGAAAAAATATACACGTACATAAATATGTAAAGAAACAAATAAAACAAAAACAATAAATGAACAAATAAATAAATAAATATCGGAAGAAAGAATGAAACAACAACAATATAAATAAACAAACAAACAAACAGAGTCAGACAAAAATGCCTGTTTAAATAATTAATAATAAAATATTTCTCATTATCCTGGTATTGTTTAAACAGTAATAATATTAATTATCAAAGTTTTAAACACTAAAACGTTAAAAGTATAAAAACAACAATCGCCAAATAAAAAACAAACAAACAAACAACTCCAACCATCACTATAATAGCCCACACTGGAAAATCAGTTACTGAAAATAAGTAAACAGTAAGTAAGTAAAACGTTAATGTAAAAAAAAAAAATAGTGTAAAAAGTAAGTAAATAAATAATAAATAAATAAAAAATAAATAAATAAAAAAGTTAGAAAATAAAAAAAAAAAAAAAAAAAAAAAAAAAAAAAAAAAAAAAAAAAAAAAAAATTAAAAAATAAAAAAATATATAAATATAGATATAAATAGATAGATAGATAGATAGATAGATAGATAGATAGATAGATAGATAGATAGATAGATAGATAGATAAGTAGGTAGACAGACAGATGGCTAGATATAAAAACGAAACAAAAAAAAAAAAAACACAAAAGAATAATAAATAAAATAAAAAAATAAATAACAAGGTAAAAAAAAAAAATAAAATAAAATAAAAATAAAAATAAAAAAAAAAATAAATAAAAAAAAAGAAATAAAACTAATAATTAAAAAAGAAAAAAAAAAGAAAGAAACAAAACAACAACAACAAAAAAAACCCGGATAACAACTAAAATAAACAAATAAATACAACGGAAACTAATCTTTACTTATTTACATTATGAACATAACACACGATCCCAATAATCATTTCTACTTTTACATTCTTACCTGCACTTAAAGCTGTGGAAGGACCGTACAGAACTATCCCCATACCAACTGACTGAAAATAACAAATATACATATACATACATACATACATACATACATACATACATACATACATATATATATATATATAAATACATACATACATACATACATACATACATACATACATATATATATATATATATATATATATATACATACACACATACATACATACATATACACACACACACCTATATATATATATATATATATATATATATATGAAGTCTACATAGTCCTATATAGTCATTAGACCCATATACACAAATACATCCATCTATACACACAGATATGATGTAGGTATTCGGGCTGATACACGTAGATATAAACGCATACACACACACTTGCAGTCATCTGGACACACACTCACATAGCAGTCGCTTTCTCACACAGAGATACTCAGTTTAACTAATAAGTGCAATATTAAGAACTATATAAGTATATATATATATATATATATATATATATATATATATATATATATATATAAAAACATGTTACTTACGGCACGAAGTAAAAATAGAAAAGCCCCGAACAAACGAATGGATCGAGATTTGAAACGTAACTCCAAATACTGAAATAATAATAATAATAATAATAATAATAATAATAATAATAATAATAATAATAATAATAATAATAATAATAATAATAAATGAGTATATGTGTACATTTGCATGAACCAATGTAAAAAAACAAACTACTAAACAAAATAATAGAAATGACGTAACGTCACTGATTACGTAATAACCATTGTGACGTAACCTCACTACGTCACTGTAAAATAACGGTTAATGGCGCTTGTGTTATATTGTCTTCCTGAACTGAACGTGGTGTTTAGATTATCTCAAACTGAGAACCAGAAACAATATTTAATATTTTATATGTCAGCCTCATTTTTTAAAATATAATAATAGGTTATAATCTACTGGCAGAGATAAGGAATATATTCCCTCGCTATTCGCGGGGTTTTCTTTAGATCCCCCGAATAGCGAAAACAATATTGGATGCAGTTTTAAAACGTCTATTATGAGATTATATACGGTACTAAATGCTTCCCAAACACTTTCTAAAGACACTCTTACTCATTAATACAGTAATAATGTAGTAATATTGCATGCAGTTATGTATTTCACTAATGTAGTAATGATAATGTAAACACATTTTAATTTTAAGAAACAATATTTTAATCAGAAAGAAACGTAAATACAAGGACAGTAACACCGCATAGCATAGTTACCCATACTGTATTACTGTACCGTAAAGTCATTTTCTATGCGTACAACATATGTATTAGAATTGACAGAAAGTGGAACAAATTTAAAGGCAAACAGACAGATAAATACAGTACGAACAGTTCAGGTAATAATAATACAATTCAGTAATAATATGCAATTAAAAACATTATTAATATACGGTCACAAAAAATATGCACTGTACATACAGTGTATGCATTTATAAAAAAATACGTACTGTATTGCAATAATAATTGAACAAATTTGATATTGTTTGTGCTGTCACCAATAATGAATGATAATAAAATGATGATGAAATTTGCAGTGCCATACGATGATGATGATAACACTAATGTACAGTATGGCACAGCTTAGCTGCTGCTTTACAGCACTTTAGGTACTCTTCAGGCACTTAAGTCTCTATGACCTACAAAAACCCGGTTTACCGAACATTTGTATACCAGCCTGGTATACCAGCATACGATGCGATAGGGTTAAGAGCCTAACCCGCGAATATGCGGGGCCGCGAATGGGGAACCGCGAACAGGTGAGGGTATACTGTATATAGAACCGCATTTGGTTTTGTAAGATCAAGAAAACAATAGGTTCGTAATTTAAATTTTTGTTCATAAGAATAAACAGATGAAAAGAAAAATAAATATACCTAAATGTGTGTGTATGTATGTATGTATGTATGTATGTGTGTGTGTGTGTGTGTGTGTGTATATATATATATATATATATATATATATATATATATATATATGTATATATATGTATATATGTGTGTGTGTGTGTATATATATATATATATATATATGTATGTATATATTGTATGCCTGTCTTTCGTGTATTCATGCCAAAAAGCGTATATGTGATGTGTTCTATACGAAATATCCAAACTATCTCAAATGTCTTTTTCCTGCTTATCCTGTCTCTTCACTCAGTAAATTTTTCTCTGCAATCCAGTGTTACCTAGGTCCCAGGTCACTTAAAATGTATCTGACCGCGATTCAAACAAAAAACAATGTACTTTCAATTCGGGGTTAACAGATAAGATGTGGTTATCGTTTGTTCCTGGTGACAATGCAATGTTACTTGCTGGACGTTTTAAAATTGGACGTGTCGAAATTAGGTTCTGTTTGTCTTTGAGACAGACGCGTAGTATGGGTGGGGGGAGCGAGAGGGAAGGGGGGTAGTCGCACGTGGGCGTAAAGGAGTGCAAATTTTCGTCTTGCCTTTTTTTATTTATTTATTTATTTATTGATGTATCTGTTTGTTTGTTTGTTTATTTATTTATTTATTTATTTATGTATTTGCTTATTTATTTATCTGTTTATTGATGTATCTGTTTGTTTATTTAATTATTTATTGATGTATCTGTTTATTTATTTATTTATTGATGTATCTGTTTATTTATTTATTTATTTTTAGTGCCTAACAGTAATATTACGTACACCTTGTCTATCTCATGTAACATTTTCGTTTCTTGTGACTTTATTTGTGGCATCTGAAAAGTGATACTTGATTTTTTTTTTCATATCAGAGATAGTATGTCATAACACATATGCTGATAAAATATTTCAAGGACAATTCGAGTAGGGGCGAAAAACTGTGTTAGCACCGGGCGTAGATAACCCAAGGCATTACCACTGCTTTGGAATACTGCGTAAAGAAAATTGAATGATAGTATTTAAACATTATATTTAACAACATCAAATGTTTTATCTTTTGTTTGTGTATTGAGATATCTCTGGCGTAGTCAGTACTGTGTTTGGTTTAGCTGGTTAGGGTAATTTTGAAAAGCTGAAAGAGTCACTTTGTGTTAGAAGAAAGCGGGTAAACGAGTTAAATTATTTCCCGTTCTAGTCATGCTCCTAATCAAAGAGTGTTATAGGAATTTTCTACCCGAGAGAGAGAGAGAGAGAGTGTACAAATAAATAATTAATAATAATGAATAAACAAAATAATAATGAAATAAAATTAACAATAAATAATCAATTATAATAAATAAATAAACAAACAAACAAAAGAAACCAAAAAACCCCCCCAAAAACAGTAATATCAAAATATAATACAAATTCCTACCTCGAAAACGCTCAAAACCTTCAGTTTAAAAACATGGGACCGAAAAGATAAGCACCAGTCACAGGCGCCATTACTGCACTGAAAACTGAGATCCAATACATCGTTCCAAACTGGTAGATCTCGGCTGGCGTGCCCAGCAGCGTGGAAGCAGAGAAGAAACTCGCCAGCACAGACAGGGCGACCGGAAGGAAGTTCATGCTCTTGTTCGCCATTAAAAATTCCCGCGTGCTCTTCTGTCTTCCGCCGGAAACGGCGTAGAAAATTCCTATTCCGGCGGAAATGGCCAGAACGAGGCCGAAGACAACATAGTCGGCGATGGAAAATCTGGCTTTTTCTATCATGTTTTGTTAATCTGCTTCTTGTTGATCGTTTCGGTTGTAATTTTGTAATTTTACTGATAAATTTAACGAAAATAATTTTTCTTGGTAAATAAAATGTCTGAATGAAAAACTTTGATAAATTCAGTGGTAAAATATAAATTCCAGTTCTTTTTAAAATTCTTTCTTGTTTTTTTGTTTTTTTTCTGTTTATTTATTTATTTATATTTATTTATTTATTTATTTTTTGTTTTTTGTTGTTGTTGTTGTTATTATTATTATTATTATTATTATTATTATTATTATTATTATTATTATTATTATTATTATTATTATTATTATTATTTCATTAGCAACAACATTAATATAACATTCGTACAATTAAGTATTTTCATTCATACACAGTCTCTATTGCCTTAATCCAATAATCCATGAAGGAGATGAGATAATCCAGTATCTGAAGAACTGAAACTTCAGGACTAACAAACGAAACAAATATATGAATAAAACCTTTTTCCGAACTCAGAAAGAAGCCATTCTTCGTCAGACGTCACAAAACACAACCATATAAAGATAGAATGTTATAATTTTATGCACGAAATCAGCCAATACAAAACGTCGACGCTTTAACACAAGATAAATCACCTTGGATACTGAATTATTTCCCTTTACGCTGTAATCAATCTTTCACGATTTTTCTCCTGTTTACATACACATTTTGAGATTGATGGATTGGAAAAATGCTATAATTTAATCCAATAATGAGTATTAATAATGAAAAATAAAACACAATGATTATTTCGTATTCCGAATTACTAATGAAAATAATAAAACACAGTTCAATGATTATTTCGTGTCCCGAATATCCGAAAATTATATGTATAAATAATAATACAAAAAATAAAATAAAATACAAGCAAAAATATACGAGTGTCTAATAAAGTCCAAAATTCAATGGATTTTTTTTTTTTTTTACCTATGCAATATTTACTTTAGATAAGATAATGAACAAAACAAGCAGACTTAAAGATAGGTTTCTTAAAAGGGTCGGATCTTTAACAGATCGTCAATTTATGACACGATTTTTCTTTGTAGTTTCAGCTTTGATTGTTGTTATCTATTCTCGTATTGGTTAAGTTATCATAATAAAACTCGTAGGTTTTGGGGTCAAATCCTACTGTCTGGATACCATGCAGAATTGTAACTGGGAAGGTACAAGGTCATTTGTTGCGTTTTCATGTGTTTCTCTAACTGGCTAACATACTAAATCCTTCTTTGGCTTATAAGCGGGTTTCCAATTGAAAGCTTATTTCCATTAGCTAGTTAATTTATATATATATATATATATAGATATATATATATATATATATATATATATTATTATTATTATTATTATTATTATTTATTATTATTTATTTATTTATTTTTATATTTATTTTTATTTATTTATTTATCCATTTATTTTATTTTTATTTTTTATTTATTTATTAAGCGACTTGAAAAAAAATAATAATAATAATTTAGTCTTGTAAGATATTTATTTATTTATTTATTTATTTATTTATTTATTTATTTTGTTAGCGGTTTATCACAACACTCATAACAACATATGACAATAAATGTTACAAAACATCTGAATGCCGCCATTATGACCCTTCACCACTGGAGTCGTGACGTCACTACGTACATAAAAGACAGTTGTATTAGTTCCGAGAATTTAAACGAAACTTTAATAAAGTTGTCTGCTTTATAGTAGATAATTTGGCGAGTAAAGATTTGTTAAACTGTACTTTAAGTTTATTTATTTATTTATTTATTTATTTATTTATTTATTTATTTATTTATTTATTACTTTTTTGTATTTTTAAGTTTAATTTAATTTTATCTTGTTGTGTTGTTTTTGTTTGTTGTCGTTTCTGTATTTATTATTATTATTATTATTATTATTACTTTTTTTCATATTCTCTACGATATTGCCCCACCTTATACAGTAGTGGATTTGCACCTGCGTGACATGTTTACACTGATACCTTGTACTTTACGAGGTGAGTGCTGTTTAAACAAAACAGGTTAATCTGTTTTTATCTTAGCCACAAACATGATCGAGAAAACGTGTTATTTTTATATGTAAGATAACACGCTCTCTCTCTCTCTCTCTCTCTCTCTCTCTCTCTCTCTCTCTCTCTCTCTCTCTCTCTCTCTCTCTCTCTCTCTCTCTCTCTCTCTCTCTCTCTCTCTCTCTCTCTCTCCCTCTCACTCTCTCTCTTTCTCTCTCTATCCATCTGTCTACCTACCTCTATCTCTCTCTCTCTCTCTCAATCTTTCTGTCTCTCTATTATGTTTGTGTGTGTGTGTGTGTGTGTGTACATAAATACATATACATATCACTATCTATATATTTAATTAAATCTTTAACTCTCGCCTATATTTCTTTAATTTCATCACTATCTTCTGTCTTCCTCTTTCTCTCTCTCTCTCTCTCATACACAACAGATACATATAAACGATTTAGTTCATTACCATACTTTTAATTTGTTAGAATATTATTACTACATCTTTTATTATCTGAAAAACAAATAAAAGAATGCATGTATAAAAAAAAAAAGTGTAGAATATTTATTCCAAAAATGTTTACAATATTATATTATTTCTGAACACTTCGTAATACTTTCGTTCCCAAAGTAGCTCCGCCATAATCTCTGTTTTGAATGAACTGTTGCGATATTTAAGACAAATATAGTTCCAATTTAAAATATATAATAAATTAAACATGTTCCCAATATTACAAGTATGTATCAGTGAATGAAATGCAGTAATACAGACTTATTTCCAATTTCCAATAAACATTAATATAAAGTAAGGAAATTGAATAGTAATATTAGAAATATTTATACAATAATGAAATGCAAGTATACTTCCAGTGTGAAATAGGGATTGAAATAAAATAATAAAACCGAGTGGTACTTTGATAGACGTAATGTAAGAATTAAATGCAATAATATTAATATATTTCCAGTCTGAAATGGGTAATAATATATATATATATAAAAATATTTATATAAAAAATATAACAGTAATATTATAAACAATATAGAAAAAGAACAGTAATATTATAAATATAGTTTTTAAAGAGAAATGACAAATATTACAAATATATTTCTCTACAAAAACTCGAACTAGTTACAAATACTGAAATAGTAATATCATCAACAAGTTTGTCACATAAAATTTAAAAAAAAATTTATGTATCACTTTTACATAAAACTTAAGGAATTATCCAGCATCGGTAACAATGTCAACAAAGATAATTTTTCTTTTGTCTAATGATGCTCTGTGTTTCTACGTAATAATTTACTATCCTAGAAGACAATAATTATTCTAATAAAAAAACTATATTTTTCACATTTATTACTTAAGTTTATAAGTCAGTGTCAGTTTTTATGAGAAACGAGTTAAGCAGACAACATATCAATAACATATTATTGAAAATCCCGTTCCAACTCCTTTAAATGAGATGCAGCGTTATTTCTAAGAACGAAAAAATTTCTTTTAAATAGTCATCTATAATTTATATATGAGCCCAAGAAAACTCCCGTTCCAACCACTTCAAAAGAGACGCAGCTTTACTCTAAGTGTTAAAGAATTTTATATTCGTTAATATTTTTGAAATAGCCAACAATAATTTATATATATATATAAGCACCAGAAAAATCCCGTTCCAACCACTTTGAAAGAGACGCCGTTATTCTAAGTATTAAAAAATTCTATATTCGTGTCTTCTTTGAAATAGTCGCTATCTGTAAGCCACTTTTTAATCGTTTCATAATTTCTTTGTGTCCATATGATGCTTTTGTTAATTTTAGACAAAGCATTTTCAAAATCTGTGTACAGCCATTTGAGATCATGACTATTCGCAAACTGTTTTACCTGAAAGTAGACGATGTAAATAGCATTATTTAAGAAAAAAGACGTTAACAGCGATAAAAACCATGAAGGCATACAAACCATGAAGGCATATAAAATTACAGATGTCAAATAAGAATCGTCTCTAATAGAATCTCTCTCTCTTATCTCTCTATTTTTCTCTCAAGAAAATGAAACTCTCTCTCTCTCTCTCTCTCTCCCTCCTCCCTCTCTCCCCTCCCTCCTCTCTCCCTCCTCCTCCCTCCCTCCCTCCTCCTCCTCTCTCTCTCTCTCTCTCTCTCTCTCTCTCTCTCTCTCTCTCTCTCTCTCTCTCTCTCTCTCTCTCTCTCTCTCTCTCTCTCTCTCTCTCTCTCTCTCTCTCTCTCTCTCTCTCTCTCTGATAATAATAATAATAATAGGTTTTTTAAAACTTACCTTATTATACTGAGTTTGTGTTGTGAAGCCATCAGTAATTGTCTGTATCATCGTAGTCAAACTTGAGTTAGAAAATCTAGAAAAAAACAACGACAACGACAATAATTTACAGACAGTAATCATCATTTAGATCACGTCAGACTAGATAACATCCCTCCACTCATGTTAATACATGTCATTGCAAATACACAGACTTACATACACATTTCCATATATATACATTAAACTGCATATACACACCCAAAAATACAGATACCGTACATTTCATAAATAAATAAATAAATAAATAAATAAATAAATAAAAGTAAATAAACAAATAAATAAAAGTAAATAAATAAATAAATAAAAAAAAAAAAAAAAAAAATAATAAAAGTAAATAAATAAATAAATACATAAATAAATAGATAAGCAAACAAATAAACAAACAAACAAACAAACAAACAAATAAATAAATAAATATATGACAATTCAGATATATAGATACAACACACAGACACACACATACACACACAAGCACACACATGTATAACTATATACATTCATAGGCCAACCCCATCACACCAGCACACTCACATGCATACATACGTACATACGTACGCAAATACATTGCATTAACAAAGGTAATTTCGCTGAATAACAAATACGTACCTGTTAGACGCAATCAGTGCGTCAAACGAATACGTAAAAACATCCCAGAGAATCATTTTACCAACGGGATTGACCGAAAATCCTTTTATCAACGTAATGACGTCATCTTCGCTCAGTGTTTTCCAGCTCATAGCATCTTCCATTAGACTGAACGGATAAAACGGGAATGTTTTAATTTAATATAAAAATTACACAGAATATTTTTTAATCCACGAGAATATGTTTCATTCATAGGATTAGGGACTACGCAGATAATATACGTATTTATATATATATATATATATATGTGTGAGTTTCGTTTCTTGTTCGTTTCCCCTCTGTCTGTCTGCCTCTCTCTCTCTCTCTCTCTCTCTCTCTCTCTCTCTCTCTCTCTCTCTCTCTCTCTCTCTCTCTCTCTCTCTCTCTCTCTCTCTCTCTCTCTCTCTCTCTCTCTCTCTCTCTCTCTCTCTCTCTCTCTCTCTCTCTCTCTCTCTCTCTCTCTCTCTCTCTCTCTCTCTCTCTCTCTCTCTGAATCTCTTCTCTCACCTAGTTATTCTCCAGGGTTTTTCGACACATGTCAGAGACAGGAGGTACTCTGTGTATTTCATGTTGTCTGATTCTGTTGATTGCCTGATCTTGAAAAATTCTTTCTTCACGAACTCGAAATCGTCAGTCTCGCCGTAACGAATGCCGTTGCAGTAGATGATGTGTCTCAAATCTGGATGAAACCTGCACAAATAGATGAAATGATGATGATGATGATGATATGTGTTTGTCACACAGATAGATAGACAGAAAGATGAATAGAAAGAGTCTGACGAATGGATGGATGGATGGATAGATAGATAGATAGATAGATAGATAGATAGATAGATAGATAGATAGATAGATAGATAGATAGATAGATAGATTAGATTAGATAGATAGATAGGTAGGTAGGTAAAAAGGTAGATAGATAGAAGGATGTAGGACAGAGAGATAAACAGACAAAAAGACTGAGGTAGATAGATGGAACGATGTATGGATAGACAGAAAATTTGAATAATAGACAGACCGAAAGAGAAACAGACGGATTAAAACATGGATGAATGGACAGATGGATAATTAGACAGAGACACTGACAGACTGACAGACAGATAGACAAACAGACAGACAGACAGACAGACAGATTTAGAACGTACATCTTGCTTCCCTTGGAGCTGACCCACTGTTTGAAGAGTCTGGAAGTTCTGTATCTACATTTCTTACTCCCAAAGCGACACGCGTACTCCATCACCCTGGCCCTCTGATACCTGTAATAGTAATAACAATAATAGTAATAGTAATAGTAATAATAATAATAGTAATAATAGTAATAGTAATAATAGTAATAATAGTAATAATAATAGTAATAGTAATAGTAATAATAATAGATCTAATAATAATAGTAATAATAATTATAATAATAATAATAGTAATAATAATAATTAATAATAATAGTAGTAATAATAATAATAATAATAGTAATAGTAATAGTAGTAGAAACAGTAGTAGTAATAGTAGTAATTGTAGCAGTAGTAGCAGCAGTAGTAGTAGTAACGACAGTAATAACAACAATAACAACAACCAGTATAAAAACAGTAACAGCAATAATAATAGCAATAGTAGTAATGATGATATATAATACATACATACATATACACGCACAAACACACACGCACAATTACACACACACACAAACACGCATAACTGACACATAGAAACTGACAGATACATACATAGATAGATATTATTATTGTTGTTGCTATTGTTGTCACTGTGGCTGTTTTTGTTACCATTACCATCGTCTACGTCATCATAATAATCATCATTTTTATACTACTACAATAACTATTTACATTATAACAGATAAACTGAATTAAGTCACGTGACACACCTGACAGGTGTGATGTCATTGTCGCTACTGGCAACGCCGTAATGATTAAAAGACTTCTTCGTCAGGTCAACCATATATTTCTGTGAAATTTAAAACAAACAAATAAATAAATAAATAAACAAATAAATAAATAAATAAATAAATAAATAATAAATAAAGACTGACAGGTATAAAAACAGATATACAAAATAAAAAACAAAAAATAAATGAAACAATATACAAATAATAGTAATATCTGTAGCTAGAGCGAGACAAAGACAGACAAACAGACAGAAAGACACAGAAATATAAACGAATAGCAAACAAATAAATAAAATTATTTATTTGCTCAAGCCATTTATATATATATACACCTTATAAATAATCAAATGTTTAATTACTCAAATACAGATATACCTTAAGAATAATGACTTTAACAATCGTGAAAGGACTCAATACAAGTAAACCTTATTACCAATATTCAAATTAAAAATATGTAACGGGACAAATACAGGTATGCCTCGTGAATGAC
>CM022676.1:9851085-9858585 GCA_012295275.1 Chrysomallon squamiferum
TGCCCCGCTGCGATCACGTGATCGTATTACACGCGCGTTGCCAGAAGCTAAGCGATGCTTCCAGGGCAATCGGCGGTTACGTGTGTAAGTTGTAACTATTTTTTTTTTTTTTTTTTTTTTTTTAAGTTCAAATGATACTGTATCAAATTATAAAAAAATAAAATAAAATAAAGGTTATGGGTGAGTTAGACAATGTGTGTGTGTGTGTGAGAGAGAGAGAGAGAGAGAGAGAGAGAGAGAGAGAGAGAGAGAGAGAGAGAGAGAGAAAGAGAGAGAGACAGAGAGAGAGACAGATAAACAAGCAGACAGACAGATATAGATAGGCAGGAAAAAAAATAGATAGATAAAAAGACAGACAGATATATAGATACAAAGACAGATAGATAAAACCAGACAGACAGATATATAGATAGACAAAAAGAAAGACAGACAGACAGACACACACAGACAGATAGATAGATAGAGAAAAGAGAAAGCGAGACTTAATCTAATCTACATCACGCAACCAACTGACGTCAGCATTTTTTTTACTATCTGCACATTTTCCTCATTCTAACTAATTGACTGGAAATATTCTAGGACCAGATATTTCTGGCGAAAAGGGGGGGGGAACAAACATTTTTTTTTTTTTTTTTTTTTTTTTTTCGACGTGTTTAACTGCAACTGCAATGGCGCTCAGATTATAAAACGTTTCTGATTACAGCACAAACACATTTCACGTTCCAACCACCGTATCGTGACAAGAACACAAAGACTGGTTAATCTAGTTTAAAGCATGGCTGTGTTAATGGTATTCCTGTTCTCTGCAAACAGGATTCTGCCTGTAAACAAATTAACGTTCCTGTAACAACTAACATTATTTTCCGTTATCTGTACGAGCTTCACAATGCAATTAGATATCTTAATCAGTATCAAAAAAAAAAAAAAAAAAAAAGAAAATGTTGCTGCCAAAACCAGATAACTGTTTTATACTCTGCACAACAACACAAAACAGCAACATTGGAGTAAATTCCACTGAGTAATGGAAGGTCGAACTCTGAGTGCATTTCTGCACATTCAGATTGCAGCCTTCATATTAAACTTAATTAAATATGGATGATATTTTTTTTTTAAAGAATGTAGGGAAAACATTGCTAACCGCTGCCTAGACTTGGTTTATCTAGACTTGGTATAACTAGACCTGGTATAACGTAGACTTGATTTATCTATACTCGGTATATCTAGACTTGGTTTATCTAGTCTTGGTTTAGCTAGACATTGCCTGTTTCAGATGATTACTTAAAAAAAACGATCTGTTTTGTAATTGTCTCCACATATCTTTTTTTTATTTAATTATTTATCTATTTACTTGTTTGTTTGTTTGTTTGTTTGCTTGCTTGCTTGTTTGTTTGTTTATTTAAATATTGTTTTTTTAAATATTTTTATAGATTTTCTCTTTTATCTTTCTAACACATACACACTCACTCTCTCTCTCTCTCTCTCTCTCTCTCTCTCTCTCTCTCTCTCTCTCTCTCTCTCTCTCTCTCACACTTTCTTTATTTCCTGTTAATAACAGTTAATATTAAAACGAGTTCTGATGACGTTAAATGAAATAAACGCTGGTATAAATAATAGACTCAGTTTGCTGTAGACTTTTTCTCAAGCCACTGCAGAACGTAACAAGAATTATCTCCCCTTATATTCATTTCATCTCAGGCATTTTCTAGTTTAAAAAAACAAAAAAGAAAGTATTCCTAAACATGTCTGTGTGTGTGTGTTTGTGTGTGTGTGTGCGTGTGTGTATATATATATATATATATATATATATATTCCTATTTGCTAAATATAATAAAATAAGAGAGAGCAGTAGCAGACATACATTTTGGTGCCCTGAAACTTGTCCTTGTGGATTGTTTCATAACAGATAACCATAATTTAACATTTAAAATTTAAAATTTTAAATTTGACCACGGTATCTCAGATTTCCATTAAAATGTTGAAGCAGTCTGAACTAACGTTGGTTCTGTGACCTTTCCGAGACTGATGGCCTTGAAGCCGAAGCTTTATTAGTTTCGTAATAGATCCATCACTAAGAGAGACAGAGAGACAGACAGAGACAGACAGATATGCAGGCAATTCTCTGATATCTCAAAGACAGCGTCACAGTAAATCTGTAGACAGTGGCAGACTTAAAAGTATGGAACGATCGTAAATCTAAAGAAAATGTCTCCAAATGTAGATAATTGTCTGTGTGTTGATACTGGTTCACTGAAATCGTATATCTAGAGAGAGAGAGAGAATTCAACAGTATATTGGGAGATAGCAGATCGTGGACAGGGTAGCAGTTTTCTTGTTTCTAGAAAGACTGATGAACCTCCTTTAGACCAAAATAGTGGAATGTATATTATCATTATAGAAAAATAGGAATATGATGGTAAACGCAAACTTACTAATAGTTATAACATTTATTATTATTTTTATTATTATTATTATTATTATTATTATTATTATTATTATTATTATTATTATTATTATTCCTTTCTCGCGGTGAATCTTGATACATTGCGGTGCTGCACATACTAAGGACAGAAATACTACAAAGAATAATGGTTACAAAACGATTAGGTAAAGTAAAATCCTCGATAAAATAATGCATGCATTTTGTCTTTACTAACTTAAAGATTTTATTAGTATTTTATCAAAGTTGGAAAACCTCAAAATTGTTTCGGTTTATGTGTTAGAATTAAATTTATTATAATCTTCATCTCCTCGTATTATTTACATTTGTGGATGTACAAAGTACATGTGAAGATTAAAAACATCACTCTTTATGTAAATAAATGTTACGGTACGTAAAAATGAAAAATATTTTTTTTTTTTTTTTTTCGTAAATTATTATTTATTTAATTTATCAGCTAATTATTAAATAAGAAAAACTCTTTAAATAGATTGTACGAAACTTACCATACGCAAAAAAAATATGACGTCATCATTCGATTATCCAAAAATTCAGTTATGAAAAGAGAGCACGTGAATTACCTGTAGGTATGTTATTCGACAAAATTTTAATCAGTTTAATGCGTTAATGCTTTTAGTAGTACTAATATATTTTACCATGAGCATCGTTTTATGAAGCATATTTGTGAAGTACAAAAATGAAGGAGGGATGTACTAAGGGGTGGGGGTTTAGAGGGATGTATCACGGACTTTCATTTGTCAAGAAATTATTGAAAAAGTGACCATAAATTCTATTTGATGAATTAAAATGTATTGTTTTTTAAACGTAAAATATTGTTTCTTCATTTTAGTACTGAGAATATTCAGTTATCATGTTTCAGTTATTATCGATTATTTTTTGTTCAGTATTTTCTGAAGGAAGATATGTTATTTATCAACTTTTTCAACACATTTTCTGTATACTTTTTATGGATTTGACTTCTGTTATAATAACAGTAGTATAGTATTTGTAGTAGTAAGGATGGTAACAGTAGCAAATATAATAATGTAATAGTTGTCACAATCAAAATAGTAATGGAGGTAATAGTAATAACATTATTAGTGTAATAGTCATTTTGGTTATAGGTGGATACTAGAAGTAGTAGTACTAGTAGTAAAAAACTAGAAATAGTATTATTAATAGTAACCATGGTGATAGAAGGATGGTAGTAGTAATAGTAGTAGTAACAGTAAATAGTAATAGTAGTAGTAGTAAAAGAACTAGAAATAATAACTAGAACAGTTAGTATAGTGATAGTAGGATGGTAGTAGTAATAGTTGCAGTAGCAGTAGTAGTAGGTTGATAGTTGTTGTTGCTGCTGTAGTAATGGTGTCTTCAACAATAGGACAAAAATACAACCAGCAGTTAATGACAGATATGAGATGTGTGTGTGTGTGTGTGAATTTGTTTTAAACCAAACAGTATTAGATTACAACAGTTAACTGATGTCACATAATACTGATTAAAATGACTCCATATTTTCACACCAGTGTGACTTTAATTTTCCATTTCAATGGAGCTGTAGAAGGGACTTAGATTGCAGGATTTAAATTGTAGGATTGGTTAGAAGATCATTAATTTCTGTTTATATGTTGACTTCATTATTTCTTGTGCAACACAAGAATCATTTTCACAATTTATTTTCATTTTTTTTTTTTTTTTTGATGCTGTGTTGCCGATGTTTCAGTACTGCAGCACAGAAGTAATTCATCATGTTGACTTCAGACACAAGAATATTTTTCACAATTTATTTTCATTTTTTTTTTTTTTTGATGCTGTCTAATGAAGTCATCAGCAATCACGTGGATGCAGACGAAGAGGCTTCGTCGTTTCTCGGTAAGCGCCGAAGAGGTGTGATCAAGGCGTGCATCAACGAGAGCTCCAACGTTGTCGTCAACGACGAAGACCTTTACAGCGAGGACATCGAGGACTGCATCAACGAGAGGATTCTGCTGAAGATAGACCTGACTCCGGCGTGCAAGGGAACTCCGAAAACTGCCCAGCAGTCCAGCCAGGAATGCCTGGACGGGAAAGAGGCGAAGGAAGATTCCAAACCCGCGAAAGAGCAGAAGGCAAACGGGTCGAAGTGTCCAGACGGCAAAGATTCCAACAACAGCTCCGTGATCGGCGACAACGTCCTCACCGACAGTGAGCAGAACAAAGCTGAGGACGAGAGCGTGACGGTGGTCTTCAGCAACGGCGTCCAGAAACAGCCATTAGCCCCCAGGGCAGTCGGCGACGGAGACAAGAAGCACAGGCTGCCTCTGTTGACTCTGGGCATGGCCAAGCACCTGCCTGTCTTCGCCAAGGCAAACCAGGTGGGGAAGATTCCGAGGCTTCACGAGCAGAAAGCAGGCGGGGGGGTGGAGAAGGAGAAGAGGGGGGCGGAGACGAGGAGCAAGTCGACGCGGAGTGGGGCGAGTCACCAGGACAGGGAGAGGTCGTTTCTTTTGTCGGGGGTCTCGTCCAAACAAGCAGAGTGGAAACACGAGAAGGAGAACGACTCGAGCATAATTTACGTGAGGGTTTTTTTTTTCATTTGTGTTGATTGGTGGTGAGATGGGGGAGAGAGATGGGGATGAGAGAGAGGGGAGGATTGGATTGGAGAGAGAGGGGAGAGAGAGAGAGAGAGAGAGAGAGAGAGAGAGAGAGAGATTTTTGTAAGATTTAAAGATTGCATTCATGTTTAGTCACTTTCTTAGAGAGAGAGAGAGAGAGAGAGAGAGAGAGAGAGAGAGAGAGAGAGAGAGAGAGAGAGAGAGAGATTTTTGTAAGATTTAAAGATTGCATTCATGTTTAGTCATTTTCTTAGAGAAAGAATGAGAGAGAGAGAAGGGGAAGGAATGAGAGAGAGACAGACAGAGAGAGTGATTTTTGTAAGATTTAAAGATTGCATTCATGTTTAGTCAATTTCTTAGAGAGAGAGAGAGAGAGAGAGAGAGAGAGAGAGAGAGAGAGAGAGAGAGAGAGAAAAAAAAAAGCATCCATGATGAAACAGACTTAGAGATAGACAGATTGAGAGAAATAGAGGAAGGCAGAGAGCATGATAGCGAGAACTTTAATTTCTTGTCAAATATTTATTGTTATTTTTATAAACCTTTTTGTATGTGAATGTGCATGTTTTAAAAATGTGTATATATATTACTATTTCGTGTGCTTAAGAGAGTTTAAACAAACCAGGGTGGTGCTCTTGTTTTTCAGGAGGAAATTGACAGACTGAAGGAAAGTCTGAAGGAAGGAGAAAAGCGCCTGCGCGCGGAGGCAGAGTTTGGGACTGAGGCTGTGCGACAGATCTCTGACATGAATGAAATGATAAACCAGCTTCAGAAAAAACTCGAAAATGGCTGCCACTGCAGAACTGAAATCAGAAAGGTGTTTGTCTGTCTGTCTGTCTGTGTCTGTCTGTGTGTGTGTCTGTCTGTGTGTGGGTGTGTGTGTGTGGGTGTATGTGTGTGTGTGTCTGTGTTTTTGTCTGTAGTTCATGTGGTTTGTTTGTGAGTCTGTGAGGGAGTGTATGCATCGAGTAGGTACATCTTTGTACAAATGCTTGCAGGTTTGTAAGAATGCATACATATGTGTGTTACATGTGTGCATGTAGTCTGCATGTGTGTATGTAGTAGGTGCATATCAAAGGGTTTTTTGTTGTTTTTTTCAAATTATATTTCAGATGACACTTCACATTCATTAATGTTATGCTTAAAATCTCCCTTTAACCTAATTTCAAACACTTTTTTTTTATTATTAACTTTCTGTGTTCCAACAGTACAACCACGCCAAGAAGTACATGTACGCCGATGTCCAGAACAAAAAGAACCAGATCGCCTCGCTGCAGTACCATCTGGAAGGAGCCAAACGGAGCCTGAACGAAGTGGAGATGGAGAACAAGGAGCTGAAGAGCAAAATCAACCACCTCAACGCCGATGTAAAAAGTCTGAGGTCGCTGAAGTCACTGCTGGAGACGAGGCTTGCGGCTGAAGGGTCGAGCGTAGGTGACTTTAGAATTCGTTACATTTGTTTTCTGTGGGTGACTTTAGAATTTGTTTGTCTGTGGGTGACTTTAGAATTTGTTTCTGTAGATGACTTTAGAATTCATTACATTTATTTCTGTAGGTGACTTTAGAATTCATTACATTTGTTTCTGTGGGTGATTTTAGAATTTAGTTCACCCTGAAGCAAGGGTGACTTCAGATAGTTTTGCTATGTAAGGAACTTTGGAATTTTCAGAATTTTGTTATGTAGGTGACTTTACAATTCGTTACAGTTTGTTGTGAAGGTTTTTTTTATAGAACTCAGTTCATTCTGAAGCAAGGGTGACTTTCAAATTTAGATAATTTTATTATGTAAGCAATTTAATTAATTTGTTTACATAGGTGACTTTAGAATTCATTACATTTTGTTGTAAAGGTGATTTTAGATTTCATTTCAGTCTGAAGCAAGGGTGACTTTAGAATTTAGATAATTTGGTTGTGTAAGCACCTTTAGAACTTTGATGATTATGCTGTATGAGGAACATCATAATTTTTATAATTTTTTTATTGTGAATGAAATTAGAATGCATAACTGAAGATAAATTTAGAATTATGTTGATTTTATTGCATTAGTGATTTTAGGTTTCTGTTTATGTTATTCTATGTGTTATTTTAGAGTTCGGTTCATTTTCTAATACAATGACTGTAGAATTCTCATTTTGTTCAGTAAGATTTGAATTTCTTTTATTATTTATCTGTTTTGTTATTTAGTTGATTTTAAAGCTGACTTAAAGATTGTGCACAATTTCCTAAATATTGATATATATAAATATAATTTGTTTTCTTTTTCAGTTCTTTGATTATAATTCAAAAGGTTCAAAGAAAAAGGTAAAATAGTTAGTGATAAATATGCTTATATATATACACAGACACACATTTACACACATATATGTACAGGTATATACATATTCATGTGTACAGGGTTGTTTTGATGGCTGAACTGTAATGTTGTGTGCCTTGGTGAATGGGTGTCATATGTTTGAGTCTTGTCACTGG
>CM022676.1:9861085-9871085 GCA_012295275.1 Chrysomallon squamiferum
AGTAGATCTGACTTAGACAACAAGGCATTGCAAGAAAACCTTCGTCTTCTGAGGTTTGTCACAAGTTTGAGATATTTTACTAAATAAATAAATAAACAAGTAATAAGTAAGTATTTAAGTAAGTAAGTAAGTCTAGGTCAGACTTAGACAACACAGCACTGCAAGAAAATCTTCTTCTTCTTAGGTTTGTCACAAGTTTGAGATATTTTACTAAGTAAATAAATAAATAAGTAAGTAAGTCAATAAATAAATAAGTAAGTAAGTCAATAAATAAATAATGAGGTAAGGAGATAAGGAAATAGATAAATAAGCAAATAAAACATATGTCTAAATAAGTAAGTAAGTAAATAAATAAATATGTAAACAAATAAATAAATAATTAAGTAAGGAAATAAGGAAATAGATAAATAAGCAAGTAAAACATGTCTAAATAACTAGCTAACTAGCTAAATAAATAAGTATGTAATTAAATAAATAAATATATAAATAAGTAATTCAGTAAGTAAATAAGGAAATAGGTAAATAATTAAGTAAAACATATGTCTAAATAACTAGCTAACTAAATAACTAAATAAATAAATAAATAAATAAATAAATAAATAAGTAAGTAAATAAGGAAACAGACAAATAAGCAAGTAAAACTTGTCTAAATACTAACTAACTAAATAAGTAAGGTCTGATCTAGACAACAGGGACCTGCATGAAAACCTTTGTCTTCTTAGGTTTGTCACAAATTTGAGAAATAAATAAATAAAAAAAAAAGTGAGTAAATAAATAAATAAGTAAGTATGTAAATAAATAAATAAATAAATAAATAAGTAATTAAGTAAGGAAATAAGGAAATAGGTAAACAAGTTTTTCACAGATTTGAAATACGTTACTAAATAAATCAGTTAGTCAATAAATAAATAATGTGCAATAACTAAGTAAGTAAATTCTAATAATATAAATTAATGTATTCATACATAAATATGTACAGACACATACACACACACATGTATACACAAACAGCTGTAAGCAGGTCATATACTAGAATTAACAGCAGAAGTAGTAGTACTAACAGTAGTAGTAATAGTAGGAGTGGTAGTAGTAGCAGTAATAGTAATAGGAGTAGCAGTTGTAGTAGTAATAGGAGGAACAGTAACAAAATGGATGTTAGTAGTTGTAACAGTGGCATGAAAGCAGTCATAGTATTAGTTTTAGTTTTAGTATTAGAATTAGTAGTAGTAGTAGCCATACTAAGTAGTAGTAGTTAGTGGCAGTTGTAATAGCAGTAGTATGGAGAATAATTTTTCCTAATGAATACTTGTGACTGTTTCAGGGAGGAGATGAGTGAATTAAAAGATGAGATCAGTGTCAAAGAACTGCAGCTGAGTAACTCAGAAAATTGCATCACTGAGCTCCAGTCTTCACTCAAAACCTTCCAGTGCTGTCCCACCTACCCGTATTACTACAAGACGTAACCACGGTTACCGTGCCAAAAGTGTCTTTCTGTTGGTCGTGTATTCACGTCAGTTGAAATGTCCTCCGTCTTCTGTTGTCAGGAATGTTAATTATCGTTTCAGTATTTTGTTTTTTATTCTGATTTGTTCTAGTGTGATGATGATGATGTGATGATGATTACTTTTCATGGGGTTATTATTTTTGTTGTCTTTAATTTCTTCTTCTTCATTTATTATTATTATTATATTATTATTATTATTATTATTATTATTATTATTATTATAAATTTACAAAAGAAAATTTGGCATTATTGGTTTTATCTTCTAGTACAATTAATTATCAATATTTCTGTCTTCTTTTATTTTTTATTTTTTTATATAACAATGATTTAATAAGTAAATTCAGGCATAGTTATCCCAATATATATTATTCCTTTAAATTTATTTATAGATGTATGCATGTATACAATCTATTACAGAATGAAACCTTTGCAAGTATGTGTATTTTTATGTGCATGTATGCATATACATTTTAATCTATGTACCTATCTATCTGTCTGTCTATCTGTATTTAAAAATTAGACAAATTTTTGAAAATGGTAATAATACTATTAGAAAAGAGAAGTATGTTGTTTTTTTTTTTTTAATAAAAGATGGAACCATAACAAAACAATGAAATTAATTTTATTGATTAAAAAAAAAAAATGTGATGTATCAAAAAATGTATCTTGTTATTTTCATATACCAACATTTAAAATAACATTTACTCGTATTTTTTTATTCTCTTACATGTACACTTTATTAATATATTTATATATTAAAAAGAAAAAAAAAAGAAATTTTCTAAACTTTTATTTTATCATGGTTTTACTATATTATACATCTACCATCCAGGCATTTTTCTTATATAATTTTTACATATTTGATATTACATCATAAATTTTGTCCATTAAAAAATGTTCACTATAAATGTCTGTTGTTGTTATTTTTCTTTTTCTGCAGATGTTATTAGAATGCTTGACAAATATTAAGATCTCTAGTTTATTATAGAAGTGTTATAATATTTCCAAAAATCCATTTAGAATTTACACACACACACACACACACACACACACACAGACATCTATAGATATATAGGTGTGTGTGTGTATGTGTGTTATATTTGCAGTTTAAGTGTTCCTACAAAAAGTATTACAATGCTTGACAAATAATGGTATCAACTTCATATTATTAGTTAATATTACATCTTAACTGTATTTACATCATAGTTAAATATGATATCACAGTTAACTATTACATCATCGTTAAATGACATCATCGTTAAATGAATCAGAGTTAACTATTACATCATAGTTAACTTATTACATCAGTTAACTGTATTACATCATAACGATATTACATCTGATTTTGTTGCTGCTTTAAGAATGTATACACAAAAGTCAGTCACAAATAAACTGAAAACCAACACAAGACAGAATCGTTGTCTTTGCTCAAAGAACTAATAATTATTTAAAAACACAAGCAAACAAAAATATTTTGGATATAAATAGATTCATGAAGGTGGCAATGAGTATTATGAATTTTACAGGTAAATTATTTTCATCATTTAAGTCAGTGTATCTTAAGCACCTGTTGCATGACAACATTTAAAAATGGAGTGATAACTTGTGAACACACACACACACACACACACACACACACACACACACACACACACACATATATATATATATACCTATATAAATATAACTTAATTCAGTGACTGTTCCCAACAGTTACTGAATATCCAATAACAAATTATTTTCTGTTTAAATTATCCAATAGAGTTTTAGGTTCTATTAAAGAGGTCTAAACCTGTTCAGAAAATGTTTCACCGTATTTCTCTACCATTTTTGTTCAGATTACGAACACACGCACACACACACACACACACACACAAACAGACATATATATATATTATAGGTGTACATACATACATAGGTAAAAACGGGAAAAGAAAAAGCCATTTAAGAAAATATACACACATCTGCCTAAGATCATTTTATCTTAACAAATCTGTTAATTTTATTTTCTCACTACATTACTATGAGCCAGCGTTCTTCTGCCGGTGTTGAGCCAAATTTTTCCTCGTTTTAAAAAATAATTTAACAAAAACAACAACAAAACAAACAATAATATATATATATATATATAAAACTGAAAGTAATAATAATAATAATAATAATAATAATAATAA
Organism: Chrysomallon squamiferum; assembly: GCA_012295275.1. Taxonomy (NCBI): domain Eukaryota; kingdom Metazoa; phylum Mollusca; class Gastropoda; order Neomphalida; family Peltospiridae; genus Chrysomallon; species Chrysomallon squamiferum. Next base: position 9,864,764 of record CM022676.1, read on the forward strand.
TAATAATAATGATAATTACAACAACAATAATAAAAATCTTTCTGAAAATAAAGGTGAGAAAAGAAAAGAAAACAAAAAAAAAAAAAAAAAAAAAAAAAAAAAAGTAGAAAAAAGAAGAAGAAAAAAAAAGAACTACAGCAACAGAAATCTGACACGAAAATAAAAAACCATATAAAAATAAATAAAATTCAGTGTTTCATATCAACTGGTTTTTCCGACAAGCTACGATCAGAGTAGACATTTTTATATTTGCATTAACAGCGTAACAACAATAAGCAGTAAAATATTTAGTAAAACTTTTGATATACACATAAAAAACGCATTACAATAACAATAAATAAATAAATCTGATTTATTTATTTCTTTTTGTTAATATTGTTTTACTTTTGACTGTCATATTAAAAAACGCATTATAATAACAATAAATAAATAAATCTCATTTATTTATTTCTTTATTATTATTATTGTTGATGTTGTTGCTCTTATTTTATAAACTAGGGTTATTTATTTATTTATTTATTTCTTCTTCTTCTTCTTCTTCTTCTTCTTCTTCTTCTTCTTCTTCTTATTATTATTATTATTATAAAAGAAACATTTGGCGAATTTGAAAAACACTGTACGATATCGTGTACTCAACAAACTGAATAATCGCGGTTATCTCCCTCGGCGCCACGTGGAAGGGCGGAATCGAGTTCGCAGACGACGGAAAATGTTTCGTTAATTTGAAAGCGAAATTTTGGTCAGGAAAACGTTAATTTAATTCATTTTAGGAATAAAGTTACGTGAAATATCTAAATGGGGGGCGGTAATTATGAATAACTTTTTTTATTTATTTATTTATTTATTTATTTATTTTCAGTTTCAATGATGTTTGTTTAGTGGAGTCCTATTTAGATTCAATTTGCCAGTCGTGGTGTAAAATTTACAAAAGATGAGGGATAACTTCAAAAAAAAATAATAATAATAATATATATATATATATAATTTTATCATTCCAAATTTACCTTTGGTTTTATACTTCTGTTGTTGTTCTTCTTCTTCTTACTTTCTTATTATTAAAGCGGGTTATATCTATTTACTTAATCCTATTTGTGTTCAGAAAAAATAATAATAATCTGGCACTGCACACGACAGTACGAATACGCACAAAAAATGCATGCACGCACGTTTGGACAAATATACGCGCGCGCACACACACGTACACACGTTTGTTTATTGATTGGTATTTACACATACAGACAAACCTGTCTACCTACGTATATAACATGCATAATAAATTATCTATATCTATATCTGTCTATATATCTATCTGTCTATATATCTATCTGTCTATATATCTATCTCTCTATATATCTATCTGTCTATATATCTATCTCTCTATATATCTATCTGTCTATATATCTATCTGTCTATATATCTATCTGTCTATATCTATATCTGTCTATATATCTATGTCTATATATCTATATCTCTATATATCTATCTCTCTATATATCTATCTGTCTATATATCTATCTCTCTATATATCTATCTCTCTATATATCTATCTGTCTATATATCTATCTCTATATATCTATATATATCTATCTGTCTATATATCTATCTGTCTATATATCTATCTGTCTATATATCTATCTGTCTATATATCTATCTGTCTATATATCTATCTGTCTATATATCTATCTGTCTATATATCTATATCTGTCTATATATCTGTCTCTATATATAAAAAAACTAATTAAATGTTTTTTCTCCCCTCACCACTCTTGAGAGTAATAATCTGATGCGAACTGATTTCGTTGTCACCAATAAAAAAAAAACTTTACATCATAACAAAACAACAAATATTACTTTTTAAAATAAAAACTATACATCAAAACAAAATAGTTCTCAAATAAGAAATATTTATTTTTTAATATCAAAACGGTATGTATGTGTGTGTGTGTGTTTGTGTGTGTGTTGTATATGTATGACAATTTATTACTTACGTTCTCTATGTGCGTGTGCGTGTGTGTGTATATATTTTATGATGTAAACAATTTACAAAAAAGTATACAGTTTGAAAAATCAGTGTATTTTGATTATAAACCCACAGACATCCACCAACAGCTGATTATAAATAATTTCTTCCACATCATACATTTAAAGATATCGTTAAATTTCAAGTCATTAGGTTCCACAGAAATTCGAGTTAAAAAGAAACTTTTAATGAAGCCTGTTCAGTCTTATTTTGTACTCTGATATCGAGAGATTATTCAAAACGAGTTTTAAGGAAAATTAAATCTGAAACCGTCAGAGAATTAGAAAAACCCTTATATCCAACAGACACATTTAAGTAATATAAAATCCAACATAATATTCCACCTCACTTGGGTACCGGATGTACACCGATCTGCAAAAAACCAGATGCAGGCTTCACAATATAACAAAATATCAATCTATGTTCAGTTAGCGAACAAACAAAAAAGTGAACTAACCTAGACTACGATTCCAAAAATGTTGTGATTTTGATAACATGCAACTTGTGTGAAAAAAACACGAAAACAGTACGTTGCCAAACACAAAATATGTTACAAGTTGGAACTGCCTGTCAAAAATTCGGTATTAAGCATGAAGTTGACATTCCTGTGGCCTAACTTTTTGATCTGCCTGACCATATACTGGAGGATCGTTTTGAAATAATCCCAATCGAGCAAAAACTCGGTTCAAAGAACTGAAACTGACCTTTTCAGAATCGAGCGAGAACTGTTTTGGATCCGCTACAAAAAACCGTTTAAAATAAATGTTGAATAGGGCAAATATAAACAGACGGATAAAAATAATTTTTGAAACAGTTTTATTTTAAAATCATTTTAAGTGTAATTTGTATGAAATGTTACAATATTATATAGAATTTTTTTTTAAGAAAGGATACTTCTTAAATAGCTTCAAATAGATTTAGAAATGCACTGTTCTTCTAGAAATGTATTTTTTACACATCTCTAAGAACCTTTGTATATAGTTTTAAAAAGTTTTATGTATGTAAATAAATATTTTAAAAATATGATAGCAAAATTGTAAATATACACACAAAGGACTAAAGCACATTGTAAGAAACATTACAATGGTCAACTTTAAATCAACTCGAATCCCTGGAGATAAATTATTAATTTGTTTAATAATGTAAAATAAATTCCTGAACCAGCGCTTTTTAATTTATTAAATACATACATACATACATACATACATACATACATACATACATACATACATACATACATACATATATATATATATATATATATATATATATATATATATATATATAAATATATACACACACATATACATATATATACATATATATACATACATATATATAAACATATATACATATACATATATACATACATATACATACATACATATATATAAACATATATACATACATACATATACAAATATATATGCATACATACATATATATAAACATATATACATACATACATATATATATACACACACACATACGTACGTACATACATACATGCATAGAACGTCAACTTAGCGATGTGTTTGACAGGTTGTGTTTTGATCAGATGATAAATGACACATCAAAGTTCAGTTTGAACTTTTATTAATAACCTTTCTCTGTCGTTTTTTTTTTAACCGATTTATGTCAGCAGTGTTTCCGCACATCTTTCTCTGTATGTATGTTTGTATGTGTGTGTGTGTTTGTGTCTGTACGTATATATGTGTGTGTGTGTGTCTATGTGTGTATGTAAGTATGTGTGTCTATGAAATATGTGTGTGTGTGTGTGTGTATATATATATAAACAAACACATACATATGTGTGTATGTTGATATATACGTATATACGTATATAAATAAAGAGAGAATCAGATAAAGACAGAGAAAGATATATATATATATAGATAGATAGATAGATAGATAGATAAACGGAAAGAAAGAGATTCAGATAAACAGAATGAAAGAGAGTTTTAAACAGATACAGTGACAAATAAACAGAGACAAAAAGATAGATAAACAGAAATAAGAGAGAGAGAGAGAGAGAGAGAGAGAGAGAGAGAGAGAGAGAGAGAGAGAGAGAGAGAGAGAGAGAGAGAGAGAGAAGACATACAGGGAGACAGATAAAGAAAGAGAGAGCAAAAGACGAAAGAAAACAATTAAAAAATAAAATAGTAATTAAAGATTTGTGATATAAACACAACAATAGTTTGATATGTGTCAGCAATACGCTAAAATATGGAATTAATGAACAACCAGTATAATTATATACATCATGCAAAACAGAAATGAATAAATAAAGAAATAGGGAACTTTTATAAAAAGAAAGAAAACATTATTTGTTCCAGTCAGTCAGTGAGCATGAGACTGATTATAAAACATAAATTATCAACATTTTGAAAACCATCAACAACACGATCAGAACATGAAATATATTTTAGAACAAAAAATGACATCTAAATTATTATTATTATTATTATTATTATTATTATTATTATTATTATTATTATAATTATTATTACTATTATTGTTACTCTTACTATAATTATTAGTATGCTTAGTACAAAACGTTTAGCACTATCTCTATGAATAATATTTTTCTCGTATACTTCGTACAAAAAGTTAAGACTCACTGAAATCTGCATGTTTCGTTTTGAATAGAAAATTAAAAACAACTTTAACTTGTTGCAAGCAGTCATACATTAATCCGCAATGCACGTGCATTCTGTTAGGATTCCCCTAGGCTGCAGTGAAATAACAAGGTCCTACAAATTCAGATATCACCTATGGTTGGTCTTTTTTTCCCCACTTTCTGTAACTCGAACAAAAAATGTACATTTTAAGTTTAAACTGTCAAACTGGCAAAAACCTAAACAGTCCTCTAACGAGAGAAGCGGAGAATAATTTTTCCCCGAAAAAAAAAAATGGCGGATTTTTGCAAGATGGCTATGGTTTCTCGTTATTATTGTTAAAAAGAAAGCAAGAAAAAAAAATAAAAAATCCAAACTAATACTGTTAAGAATTGTCCATTGTGTTCGGAAGACCTAAAAAAATACGACATCTGTTTGTGAAGAGAGAGATCTTCTAAAACTTGTAAGATCTGCCATTTTTTTTGTTGTAATTATTATTATTATTACTCCTGAACTTAGGAACCGGTGAACTGCCAACAGACGACTCTCCATCTTGAAATGTTAGAAATCTTGTCGAGGCTGCTGAATTTCGTGCTTGTGGATCTCTTTAACGTCCTCACTTGACGACAAAAAACAAATCTGAGAATATCTGATGTGGTTTCGGAGAAGAGGTAGGCTGGAATTTGGATTCTTGGATCAGATTGATCAGGTGAGTGTAAAATACTCTATTTATCAGGTGAGTGTAGGATGTTCTACTGATCAGGTGAGTGTAGGATGTTCTGTTGATCAGGTGAGTGTAGGATGTTCTGTTGATCAGGTGAGTGTAGGATGTTCTGTTGATCAGGTGAGTGTAGGATGTTCTATTGATCAGGTGAGTGTAGGATGTTCTGTTTATCAGGTGAGTGTAAGATGTTCTGTTGATCAGGTGAGTGTAGGATGTTCTGTTGATCAGGTGAGTGTAGGATGTTCTACTGATCAGGTGAGTGTAGGATGTTCTGTTGATCAGGTGAATGTCACATTACCACATCCCTATTGCTGTTGTTGTTGTTGTTGTTGTTGTTATAATAATAATGATGATGATTATGATAACTGTTATTATTACTAATTTTATTATTGTTGTTTTTGTTGTTATTGTTATTGTTGTTGTATTTGTATATGTTAATCTGTGTATGTGTGAGTATATATATATATATACACACACAAACATGTACACAGATAATATTTATATCTATCAGTATCTATCTATCTATTTATATCTATATATATATATATATATATACATACAGACATACATACATACATTCATGCATATATGCATATATACATTTACACACGCACACACACATATAATATGTATAATATATGTGTGCATATATATATATTTCCACACACATACCTGACAATTTAATTTTATCTACATTACTAATCTACGTACGCAACGCAATAAAAAAGAAAAAAAAAAGAGTATGAAATAGGTTCATAGTCTTTCACTTTCTATATGCATAAATGTAATTCAGTGAAGCTGTTTGTTACACTGACAGCTCCCATATGAAGCAGACATGCAATGAATAATACAGACACAAATTTCCATATTTTGTTTCGCGAAAGAGCTCATTCTGTTGTTGCAGTACTGCGTAGTTCTGAAGTCAAAGAACAGGTAAGATATTAGAAACGTTTTTTTTTT
>CM022676.1:9876085-10056085 GCA_012295275.1 Chrysomallon squamiferum
ATCTGACTAAAATCTCGATTATTATTATTATTATTATTATTATTATTATTATTATTATTATTTGTATTTAAATTGATCTGACTACAATCTCGATTATTATTATTATTATTATTATTATTATTATTATTATTTGTATTTAAATTGATCTGACTAAAATCTCGATTATTATTATTATTATTATTATTATTATTATTATTATTTGTATTTAAATTGATCTGACTAAAATCTCGACATTCAACTTAATTACGATTATTTTTAATTGTGCAGGGTGTTACAAGTCTAACGTGTGTTTTCCGGGAGGTCTACAAAAAACCAGAACTAAACATTATGCGTGTTTTTGTGACAAGAAACTTCAATGCACAAAGTTATCTCCCTTAGATAAATTAACAGCAAGTTCTTGTTCAGGTAAAAAAAAATATATATATATATATATATCTGTGTGAATGAAATATGATCAGAATTCTCATGATTATTATTATTTATTTATTTATTTGCTTATTTACTTATTTTATTTTATCGTTTTAATATCCCAAGCCAGATCATTGTGTCAATTCACTTCGATATTTAGTTGTGAAAGATAAAAAAAAAAAAAATAATAATAATTAATTAATTAAATAAAATAAGTTAAAATAAATAGATAAATAAATAAATAGATAAATACAAAAATAAAAATAAATTTAAAAAAAAAAATAAATAAATAAATAAAATAAAATAAAATACATATAAGTAATAAAAATAAAAATAAAGTGTTTGGATACACATAATTATTATTATTACAAATACATATATTCGTTTATTTATTTAAACTACATATTTCCTACTCTGTAATAACACAGTAAATTGGAAATACAGTGGTACCTTGACTTACGAATTTAATTCGTTACGTGACCGAGCTCGTATCTGAATTTGCTCGTATATCAAATCAATTTTCCCAACTGAAATTAATGAAATATCATTTATCCGTTCCAGCCCCCGAAAAACAACTACATTTTTTTTTTTTTTAAATGTATTTATAAATGACAAATATTGTATAAAAACAAAATAAAAGAGAATGTAAAGAAATAAAAAAACTAGTTTTGTAAAGTGTATTTATCTAGGAGATCGGAAAAATTATTTTAACGCCTTTGGCTGGAATTACAGCCTTTATCGATTCCTTCAGCTTCAGTATGGTACATATTGTATAATTACTACGCTCGTACTGCCTAACCAAGTCGACTACATGCACACCTCCCTCATGTTTTTCTAAGAATTCAAGCTTTAATTCAATGGTCATCATCCGCTTCTTCTTCTCAGCACTGTCCTTTGCACTCACTTTCTTAGGATCCACGGTCAGAAAAAAAAGAGAAGAAATTTGGCAAAATACTGCACAAAACGCGAGCACCACACAACAGAGATGCTTCCGCGGTGAGGTAACCATGCGAAGTAAACGAGTTTGACGCGGGATGCTGGCCGGATGCTGTGTTGCTCGTTGCGCCAACTAGCGTCGGCGTATCTGAAGCTCGCTCGTAACTCGGATCCAGGCTCGCAACTCAAAGCACGAACACGCTCGTCCGACGACTGCTCGTAACTCGAAAAACTCGTAAGTCGAGGTGCCACTGTACAAAATTTGGAAATATTATTTTTTTTTTTTTCTCAAGGATGCTTCTTAAAAGGAGCCTGTCTTCCATCTGGGTTTTGGACACACGATAAACATTCCTGGTGCGGTTGTGTGCAGAAGAAATGGCTGTGTCATTATACCATACCCAGTGTTTTCTACAAGGCAAAAAGCTATCCATGCGAAGGTAAATATTATTTTTGTCGTTGTTGTTGTTGTTGCTGCTGCTGCTGCTGCTGCTGTTGTTGTTGTTATTATTATTATTATTATTATTGTTATTCTTCTTCTTCTTCTTCTTCTTCTTCTTCTTCTTCTTCTTCTTCTTCTTATTATTATTATTATTATTATTATTATGACTATTATTATTGTTGTTATTGCTATTATTATTGTTGTCATTATTATTGTCCTTACATCCGTTGTTGTTGTTGTTGTTGTTGTTACGGTCTTAATGTTTCTCACTTTCATTATGTATATTCTATTTTTGTGTTTCTTTTCACTCTGTGTTTTTAGGATCAAGATTTAAATAATAACAATAACAACAACAACAATAGCAATATAATAATAATAATAATATATTATTATTATTATTATGAACTGCAATTATACAAATTTGACATCTAAAATGTATTCTATTCCATCTTAATTTCACTGATAACTGCCACTGCTTAACTGGTTAATTATAATTCTACTTCATTTCTTAATGTGTATGAATTTGATATTGTTCACGGAGAATTTATATTGTGCTTTTTCATTCAAAGTCTGCAGCGTGAAAGGGGCGTACGTGCGTGCATGCGTGTGTGTATGTGCATCTTTATTATCAGTTGCATATTCGTCAAGTATGGCACATGCCCCAAGCTGTGGTTATTAACTAGTACTTTTGAGCTAATTTTTGTTGTTGTAAAATTATCTGAAAAATTCGTGTCACATATTTGAACATGGTCTCCCGCAGGCATTAAAATGTCTTCTGTACGTAAGGCCTTAGAAATATGTCTGTTGCAGCATGCATGCATGTGCTATTTTATATATATATATATATATTTTTTTTTTTTTTTTTTTTTTTATTTACGTAAATGCAGGGTGTGTTTTCCAGGACGGTTGTGTGATACCTGACCACACCTTTCTACTCGGATCAACTCTCTGTGTTTGTTATAAGCAAATCATTCGGTGCCGTTCACTGGTGCCCCCCAAAACCAAACAGATAATTCACAGCTGCGCAGGTAATTTCCTAGAATAAGTAACATTATAAAAGAAACATTATAAGTAACATTATAAATAGAAATAAGGCAAAAATAACCGAGTTCGGTAATTTTCGGTAAAAGCAATAAGATCGTCAGTGATAAAAAAAAAAAAAAAAAAAAAAGAAAAAAAAAAAAAAAATTATTAAATTTCAGTGAATGGTTCAAAATAAAATTTTTGATAAAAAAAAAAAAAAAAAAAAAATTGACGAAAGATTAATACATTTTTATTTCTGTGAAAAAGGCTGATTAAAACTAGATGTGCCAACACACTGGTTTCGTTCACATTTATTTTCTATTGCTGGTCCAAAAATATGTTTCTGTTCTTTTAAAACTCTTGTAAAAACAAATGATTATTTCACATATTTTCTTATCAAAATGTTTTGGTAAGGACTGCAGCCTTTTTTTTTTTTTTTTTTTTTGGTCGGGGGGAATGGGCATATATTTGTTAGACGCATTATGATTGGTTAATATAGTTGTTAGACGCATTATGATTGGTTAATATTCCTATTGGTGCAGTATTCTGAAGTTAGTATCATATATACAGTTTTATGTCTTTTCTTGCATAATATTAAAATTATAATTATTTTTACTAGTGATTATATCTAATGCATTAGGAATGTCTACTTCCAATACTGCTGTACTTCACTACTTCTTAACCTTCTTAAACCATTGATGGTTCTGATAACTATCGTTTGTAATAAGATGAAAGTTTAATGTATGTTTTATGATTATTATAATAATTTGGTTTTTTAACTGTTTTTATTATTGTTGTTGTTGTTGTTATTATTATTATTATTATTGTTGTTATTTATTATTATTTTCATCTATTATTGTATTATTATAATTATTATTATCTATTATGATTATTGTTGTTATTGCTGGTGGTATTGTCATTTATTTTTGTTATTATTATTATGATTGCTATTTTTATATTACTATTTCTATATTTAATATTATTACTATTATTTTCTTATTATTGTTGTTATTATTATTATTATTACTTGTGGTATTCTGATTTGTACCTGTTATTTTATTATCATCATCATCAACATTATTATTATTGTTGTTGTTGTGGTTGTTATTTTTACCATTTTAATGTATAGCACAATTGTTTTCTTTTTCCTCTCTTGTTGTTAATACACTGTGTTATTTTCTTGTTAATACACTGTGTTATTTTCTTGTTAATACAGGTGTTATTTTCATGTTAATACAGGGTGGGTTTTTCTTGTTAATACAGGTGTTATTTTCTTGTTAATGCAGGTGTTATTTTCTTGTTAATACAGGGTGCTATTTTGAAGGGGTATGTGTTCCTTCTGGACACAGTATTGAAGTAAGTCATAAACGATGTTTTTGTGTCAGACATAAATTGAGATGTTATCCTTACCCAGTGTCACACACAGGACCACACCCAGGACCACACCCAGGACCACACCCAGTGCCACATCCAAGACCTGTATCCACAAAAGATAACTGCAAAGGTAAACATTATTTTTACCATTTTAATCTATTGTTTTCTTTTTCCTCTCTTCTTGTTAATACAGTGTGTTATTTTCTTGTAAATACAGGTGTTATTTTCTTGTTAATACACTGTGTTATTTTCTTGTTAATACACTGTGTTATTTTCTTGTTAATACAGGGTTTTATTTTCTTGTTAATACAGATGTTATTTTCCTGTTAATACAGATGTTATTTTCCTTGTTAATACAGTGTTATTTTCTTGTTAATACACTGTTATTTTCTTGTTAATACAGGTGTTATTTTCTTGTTAATACAGGTGTTATTTTCTTGTTATTATTTTCTTGTTAATACAGGGTGTTATTTTCTTGTTAATACAGGTGTTATTTTCTTGTTAATACAGGGTGTTATTTTCTTGTTAATACACTGTGTTATTTTCTTGTTAATACAGGGTTTTATTTTCTTGTTAATACAGATGTTATTTTCCTGTTATTTTTTTCTTGTTAATACAGATGTTATTTTCCTGTTAATACAGTGTTATTTTCTTGTTAATACACTGTTATTTTCTTGTTAATGCAGGTGTTATTTTCTTGTTAATACAGGTGTTATTTTCTTGTTAAAATAGGATGTTATTTTCTTGTTAATACAGGGTGTTATTTTGACGGCAGGTGTTATTTCCTTGACAGGGGTTATTTTCTTGTTATGTTATTTTGACGTCTTTTCTGGAATCAGTTTTGAAGTAAGTCATAAACTATGTTTATGTGTCAGAAATAAACTGAGATGTTATCCTTACCCAGTGCCACACCCAGGACCACACCCAGTGCCACATCCAACACCTGTATCCACAAAAGATAACTGCAAAGGTAAACATTAAAATGATGATACAGAATACAGATGTATTATAGAAAATATATTATTAAGGTATGGCATTCTATATGAATATATCTATATGTAGTATTACGTGTGTGTGTGTGTGTGTGTGTGTGTGTGTGTGTGTGTGTGTGTGTGTGTGTGTAGCATGTCATAATAGTGTGTAATGTTATTGATTATGCTTGGACAAACATTGGATTCAGTTCTTTTACTTGTGTCTTTTCTTGCCTGTTTATGTTAAAATTATAATTATGTTTACTAGTGGTTATATCTAATGCATTAGGAATGTCTACTTCCAATACTGCTGTACTTCACTACTTCTTAAATTTCTTAAGCTACTGATGGTTCTGATAACTATCTTTTGTAATAAGATCAAAGTTTAATACATGTTTTATCTTCATTCTAATATTTTGTTTGTTTTAGTATTATTATTATTGTTGTTATATTATTATTATTGTTGTTGTTGTTATTATTATCATTATTATTATATATTATAATAATTGTTATTATTATTGTTGTTGTTATTATTATCATTATTATTATATATTATAATAATTGTTATTATTATTATTATTAAGATTCTACATCTGTTTCTTCTTATTGTTATTATAATTATTGTTTTCTTATTAATATTATTAATATTAATATCCTTCTACTTCTTCTTCTTTTTATATTATCATCATCCTCAACATCATCATTATTGTTGTTCTTGTGGTTGTTATTTTTACCATATTAATCTATTGTTTTCTTTTTCTCTTTTCTTTATTAATACAGATGTTATTTTCTTGTTAATACAGGTCTTATTTTCTTGTTAATACAGGTGTTATTTTCTTATTAATACAGGTGTTATTTTCTTGTTAATACAGGGTGTTATTTTCTTGTCAATACAGTGTGTTATTTTCTTGTTAATACAGGTGTTAATACAGTGTGTTATTTTCTTGTTAATACAGGTGTTATTTTCTTGTTAATACAGGGTGTTATTTTCTTGTTAATACACTGTGTTATTTTCTTGTTAATACAGGGTTTTATTTTCTTGTTAATACAGATGTTATTTTCCTGTTAATACAGAGTGTTATTTTCTTGTTAATACAGTGTGTTATTTTCTTGTTAATACAGGTGTTATTTCCTTGTTAATACACTGTGTTATTTTCTTGTTAATACAGGGTTTTATTTTCTTGTTAATACAGATGTTATTTTCCTGTTAATACAGAGTGTTATTTTCTTGTTAATACAGTGTGTTATTTTCTTGTTAATACAGGTGTTATTTCATTGTTAATACAGGGTGTTATTTTCTTGTTAATACAGGTGTTATTTCCTTGTTAATACAGGTGTTATTTCCTTGTTAATACAGTGTTTTATTTTCTTGTTAATGCAGGCGTTATTTCCTTGTTAATACAGGTGTTATTTCCTTGTTAATACAGATGTTATTTTCTTGTTAATACAGGTGTTATTTCCTTGTTAATACAGGTGTTATTTCCTTGTTAATACAGGGTGTTATTTTCTTGTTAATACAGGTGTTATTTCCTTGTTAATACAGGTGTTATTTCCTTGTTAATACAGTGTTATTTTCTTGTTAATATACAGTGTTATTTTCTTGTTAATACAGGGTGTTATTTTCTTGTTAATACACTGTTTTATTTTCTTGTTAATAGAGGGTTTTATTTTCTTGTTAATACAGATGTTATTTTCCTGTTAATACAGTGTTATTTTCTTGTTAATACAGGGTGTTATTTTGACGGGGTATGTGTTCTTTCTGGAATCAGTTTTGAAGTAAGTCATAAACGATGTTTATGTGTCAGAAATAAACTGAGATGTTATCCTTACCCAGTGCCACACCCTGTGCCACACCCAGGACCACACCCAGGACCACACCCAGGACCACACCCAGGACCACATCCAACACCTGTATCCCCAAAAGATAACTGCAAAGGTAAACATTAAAATGATGATACAGAGTACAGATTTATTATAGAAAATATATTATTAAGGTATGGCATTCTATATGAATATATCTATATGTAGTATTACGAGTGTGTGTGTGTGTGAGTGTGTGTGTGTGTGTGTGTGTGTGTGTGTGTGTGTGTGTGTATGTGTGTGTGTGTGTGTGTAAAGCATGTCATAATAGTGTGTAATGTTATTGATTATGCTTTGACGAACTTCGGATTCAGTTCTTTTACTTGTGTCTTTTCTTGCCTGTTTATGTTAAAATTATAATTATTTTTACTAATGATTATATCTAATGCATTAGGAATGTCTACTTCCAGTGCTGCTGTACTTCACTACTTCTTAAATTTCTTAAGCTACTGATGGTTCTGATAACTATCTTTTGTAATAAGATCAAAGTTTAATACATGTTTTATCTTCATTCTAATATTTTGTTTGTTTTAGTATTATTATTATTATTGTTGTTGTTGTTATTATTATTATTATCTATCATTATAATTGTTGTTATTATTCTTATTATTAAAATTCTACTTCTGTTTCTTCTTATTGTTATTATAATTATTGTTTTATTATTAATATTATTAATATTAATATTCTTCTACTTCTTCTTCTTCTTCTTCTTCTTCTTATTATTATTATTATATTATCATCATCAACATCATTATTACTGTTGTTGTTGTGGTTATTTTTACCATTTTAATCTATTGTTTTCTTTTTCCTCTCTTCTTGTTAATATAGGTGTTATTTTCTTGCTAATTCAGGGTGTTATTTTCTTGTTAATACAGGTGTTTTTTTTCATGTTAATACAGTGTGTTATTTTCTTGTTAATACAAAGTGTTATTTTCTTGTTAATACGGGTGTTATTTTCTTGTTAATACAGTGTGTTATTTTCTTGTTAATACAGGTGTTATTTTCTTGTTAATACAGGTGTTATTTCCTTGTTAATACAGGGTGTTATTTTCTTGTTAATACAGGTGTTATTTTCTGGTTAATACAGGTGTTTTTTTTCATGTTAATACAGTGTGTTATTTTCTTGTTAATACAAAGTGTTATTTTCTTGTTAATACGGGTGTTATTTTCTTGTTAATACAGTGTGTTATTTTCTTGTTAATACAGGTGTTATTTTCTTGTTAATACAGGTGTTATTTTCTTGTTAATACAGGGTGTTATTTTCTTGTTAATACAGGTGTTATTTTCTGGTTAATACAGGTGTTTTTTTTCATGTTAATACAGTGTGTTATTTTCTTGTTAATACAAAGTGTTATTTTCTTGTTAATACGGGTGTTATTTTCTTGTTAATACAGTGTGTTCATTTCTTGTTAATACAGGTGTTATTTTCTTGTTAATACAGGTGTTATTTTCTTGTTAATACAGGGTGTTATTTTCTTGTTCATACAGGTGTTATTTTCTTGTCAATACAGTGTGTTATTTTCTTGTTAATACAGGTGTTATTTTCTTGTTAATACAGTGTTATTTTCTTGTTAATACAGGTGTTATTTTCTTGTTAATACAGGGTGTTATTTTCTTGTTAATACAGGTGTTATTTTCTGGTTAATACAGGTGTTTTTTCATTGTTAATACAGTGTGTTATTTTCTTGTTAATACAAAGTGTTATTTTCTTGTTAATACAGGTCTTATTTTCTTGTTAATACAGTGTGTTATTTTCTTGTTAATACAGGTGTTATTTTCTGGTTAATACAGGTGTTTTTTTTCATGTTAATACAGTGTGTTATTTTCTTGTTAATACAGGTGTTATTTTCTTGTTAATACAGGTGTTATTTTCTTGTTAATACAGGGTGTTATTTTCTTGTTAATACAGTGTGTTATTTTCTTGTCAATACAGTGTGTTATTTTCTTGTTAATACAGGTGTTATTTTCTTGTTAATACAGGTGTTATTTTCTTGTTAATACAGAGTGTTATTTTCTTGTTAATACAGGGTGTTAGTTTCTTGTTAATATAGGTGTTATTTTCTTGTTAATACAGAGTGTTATTTTCTTGTTAATACAGGGTGTTATTTTAAAGGAGTATGTGTTCCTTCTGGACGCAGTGTTATAGTAAATCATGAAAGATGTTTATGTGCCAGACATAAATTGAGATGTTATCATTACCCAGTGCCACACCCAGTGCCACACCCGGGACCACACCCAGGACCACATCCAACACCTGTATCCACAAAAGATAACTGCAAAGGTAAACATTAAAATGATGATACCGAATACAGATGTATTATAGAAAATATATTATTAAGGTATGACATTCTATATGAAGATATCTACATGTAGTATTACGTGTGTGTGTGTGTGTGTGTGTGTGTGTGTGTGTGTGTGTGTGTGTGTGTGTGTGTGTGTGTGTGTGTGTGTGTGAAGCTTGTCATAATAGTGTGTAATGTTATTGATTATGACAGGTTAATACAGGTTTTATTTTCTTATTAATACAGTGTGTTATTTTCTTGTTAATACAAGTGTTATTTTCTTGTTAATACAGGGTCTTATTTTCTTGTTAATGCAGTGTGTTATTTTCTTGTTAATACAGGGTGTTATTTTGATGGGGTATGTGTTCCTTCTGGACGCAGTATTGACGTAAGTCATAAACGATGTTTATGTGTCAGAAATAAACTGAGATGTTATCCTTACCCAGTGTCACACCCAGTGCCACACCCGGGACCACACCCAAGACCACACCCAAGACCAGTGTCTATTGTAGATAACTGCAAAGGTAATATTAAAATGATAATACCAAGATATATATATATGTGTGTGTGTGTGTGTCTGTGTGTGTGACGGTGTGTGTGTGTGTGTGTGTAAAGAAGGAGGTCATTTGAAGAACTTTTGATACGATTCAGCCATTGTTTCGTGTTATTTTCTCTCATCCTCTCTTTGTTAATTGCTTTTATCACTACTCTGTTAATCTCTTTTTTTTTTTTTTTTTTTTTTTTTTTTTCACGTTCATGGTTATGTAATTTGTGTTTCGGTAGAAAGAAATCTGTTTTTTGTGAACTCATAAAAAAAATTTTTTTTTTTTTTTTTTCATGTATTAGTTATAGTTTATTGCTTCCAGTTTAGAGAGGAAAGCAAAAATTAAATGAAGAAAATCATCTTTTTAAAAATATTCTTACAAAAAAGGCTTATTATTTGTTTGTTTTCAGATATATATATATATGTGTGTGTGTGTGTGTGTGTGTGTGTGTGTGTTTACATGTACTACACACACAAATAAACACACAGACACGCACACACGCACACACACACACACACACATATACGTAGTGTATAAATATCGTTTTGAATTTTGTTGTTGTTGCTGTCATTCACTAATAAAGGCTGCATCGTTGATGACAAGTGTGTACCACATCAATACACGATGACGATGGGAAAGAGCACGTGTGTGTGCATCGTCAACGCATGGGCGTGTAGTCCGTATCCCCCAGCCACGCCCATTCCTGGAACCACGCCCATTCCTGCATACTGTGAAGGTAAAGCTATACAAACAAAACCTTTAAATAAATACACACATAAATAAATGAAAACAGACACAGAGACAATATATATATATTTATTTATTTATTTGTTTATTTATTTATTTATAAAATGTTCTATTATTAGAAATTTCATTATTAATTTTTTTTTTATATGTAAGTATTAAGTGTTATTTATTACATTTGAGATTACTATGCATTTATTTATACATTTATTATTATCATCAATGATTATTATTGTTATTGTTATTATTGTTATTATTATTATCATCATCATCATCATTATTATTATAACAATTATTACTACTACTACTACTACTACTGCTATTGCTACTATTATTATTTATTTATTATTATTAATAGTAACAGTAACAGCAAAGTAATGGTAGCAACAATAGTAATAATAGTAATAATAGTAATAAGAGTAGCAGTAGTAGAAGTAGTAATAGTAGTAGTAGTAATGGTAATAAGAGTAGCAGAAGAAATAGTACTAGTAGTAGTGCTAGTAGTAATAGTAATAGCAATAAGAGAACAGCAGAAGTAGTAGTAGTACTAGTAGTCGAAGTAGTAGTAGTGCTAGTAGTAGAAGTAGTAGTAATAGTAATAAGAGTAGCAGAAGAAGTAGTACTAGTAATAGTAATAGTAATAAGAGAGCAGCAGAAGTAGTAGTAGTACTAGTAGTCGAAGTAGTAATACTACAAGTAGTAGTAGTAGTGGTAGTAATGGTACTAGTCATAGCCATAGTAGCAACAGCAAGAACTGGAGGAGTATAAAAAATGAAGGTGTGATGTATGGGATGAAACCTATTAAACAAAATGCACGTAGTTATTTATGTTCTGTTAACAGAGTGAATATTAAAACAGCCTTTCTTTGTTAGGCTGTGTGGTTAAAGGTGTGTGCGTTGCTCATGGCTACACGATACCAGTAAATGGGACACACTGCGTGTGTGTAAATCACAGGATGAAATGCACGCGTCTTCAGAGCTCTGCGTACCCTGATATCTTCAAAAAATTGTGTTCTGGTAATGTGTGCGTTGTGCGTGTGTGTGTGTGATAGTGGGTTTTACAATTTTTCGTAAAACAGTCAGTATTATTTTTACATTTTTTTTATATAATAATAAACATTGAAACACACACACACTTACACACAAAGTTAAACATTCATACGAAAACAAATACAAGTGTGTATTTACGTTTATACGTTTTTAGAATAAAAATTAACATACACATGCAAGCTGTTACCTTCGTCACACACACACACACACACACACACACACACACACACACACATGATATAATACATAATCCTATAATAAAGATTTATTAAATTAAAATATAAAGAAAACAAATATTTTTATTAACACATATACATTCCTATAATAAAGTTTTATTAAAAAAACAAATTAAAGTAAAAAATATTTTTATTATTCTTTTCATTCATTATAATAATGATTATTATAATGCATATTTATATCATTAACGTGCAATGGTAGAGAAGAAATGCTACTACTGTTACTTTTACATTTTTATATTATTATACAGCTAATTGTTGTTGGTATGCTTACGTAAATGTTAGTCTCTATTACAAAGGTTGTTTTGTGTTTGGCAAATGTCTGCCGTCTGGGTTTGGATTTGCGGTTGGTACAAAATGGTGTTCGTGCGATCATCATACGTTCAGGTGTTCTAAGTTTGGAGTATTTCGAGGAAAACCTGAAACATGCGATGGTAATATTTGCAAATAAAAGAAATCTATCTATCTGTCTATCTATCTATCTATGTATTTATGTGTGGAGTATTTTGAGGAAAACCTAAACTAGACCCATGCGATGGTAATATTTGCAATAGAAAGAAATATCTATCTATCTATCTATCTATCTATCTATCTGTCTGTCTGTCTGTCTGTCGATTTCAGACCAAATCTACAGGAATGTATTCAAACGTGTACATGACTGATGATTATTTTTTTAATTAATGTGCACTTTTGAAACGGTGATCAGAAATGACAGTAGCAAAAAAAAAAAAAAAAAAAAAAACATACAGAAATTCTTTTGAGTAATTATGTTATATAAATTAGAAAACACTGAAATCAAAATTTTCATTCACCAACACACAGACACACACATTCACATATAAAATAATGCATACACACACACATACAAAATACATACATATTAACATACAGTTAGAATAAGTACATACATGCAAAATACACACATACATATATACCTGTAAATAATAAAAAAGTAACATAAATACGCACAAAACATTGAAATCAAGATATTCATCCACACACACACACACACACACACATACACATACACACACACACACACATATATATATATACATACATACACACATATACATACATACTTACACACACTTATGTACATAAATACAAACATATACATATCTAAAAGAAACTGAAATATATAAGTTTATACTAAAATAAATGAATCATTATATAATTAATTTTTTTTTTCCCCCAGGATGTATGTTTCATGGTGTGTGTGTTGTAAAAGGATTTGTCACAAAAGCAAATGGCAGACGCTATATTTGTGTCAATCACCAGATGCATCACATTAATCAACATCACCATCACATCAGTCCCACTTACAAATGCAGAGGTATTATTACAGAACATGTTTTCAAAAATTAACATTTAATGTGATCTAAACATATTTCTTATTTCTTCGCTATTATTACATTCAGGAATTAAAAAATAAAATTGGCGTTAATGAGAAATTTTATGAATACGCAAATTATTAATGGTGTTGTGCTCTTTATGTGAAACT
Organism: Chrysomallon squamiferum; assembly: GCA_012295275.1. NCBI lineage: Eukaryota > Metazoa > Mollusca > Gastropoda > Neomphalida > Peltospiridae > Chrysomallon > Chrysomallon squamiferum. Next base: position 9,889,457 of record CM022676.1, read on the forward strand.
GTTGGTCAGTAATTTTGTATTTTTGTTTTATTTGAAGGATGGAATTAATATTTATTTTGTACATAGTGTGCTCAAACAGGATTTTTTTGTTTTTAACCTGTAAATAACAATTCTGTATTCTGTTTTATATTTTTAACCTAGAAAAAAATTAAAAAAAAAAAAAAAAAAAAAAAAAAAAAAGAAAAGGATGATAAAAAATAAAAATTATGTATTTTGTTTTATATTTTTAACCTTGAAAAAAAAAAAAAGTAAAAAGAAAAAAGAAAGAAAGAAAGAGAAAAAAAAAAATGATGCTAAAAAAAAAAAAAAAAAAAAAAAAAAAAAAAATCATTTTCACATTGACAATCCTAGACAAAAAAAAAAAAAAAAAAAAAAAATGACTTCTTTAAAAAAATCACAGACATAAATATTGAAGAGGCAACAAAAGATTTAGGATTTAATCAAACAATTGTATCGTCTTCTAAAACCTTTCAGTAAGAGAAGTATATCTCATTGTAACAAATTTAATTTTTTTTTTTTTCAGGCTGTATTTACAATTACCGATGTTACCCGTCTGGCTTCAAGACTGTGATCAACCATGCGAACTGTTACTGTTATATCAACGCCTGGAGGTGTTACCATGGCGATTCAAAGAAGACTACAAAGACATACGCCAAGCTTTTGTGCAGTGGTAGGTTTTGCTTCACACTTGGGTGGTATTCTGAAATATTGTCTAAGTTTACCCTGTTTGCCTGATTATTTGTGTATGATGGGCTGATTTGCCTCAGAGTTTATAGTTGTGGTGTAAAATGTAGCATGCCTGCTAGACCATGAAGAGGTAAAAATGATAGCATTTAGGTGTTTCTTCCGTCATACTTGGTTCTGAATGTTATGTCACTATATTTCATGAATCTACATTGTTATGAATGATATGTCATCTTCATTCTGTGACATTTCATGAAACCACATTGTTCTTAATGATGTCACTACATTCTGTGACATTTCATGAAACCACACTGTTCTTAATGATGCCACTACATTCTGTGACATTTCATGAAACCACACTGTTCTTAATGACGTCACTACATTCCGTGACATTTCATGAAACCACACTGTTCTTAATGACGTCACTACATTCTGTGACATTTCATGAAACCACACTGTTCTTAATGATGTGTCACTACATTCTGTGACATTTCATGAAACCACACTGTTCTTAATGATGTCACTACATTCTGTGACATTTCACAAATCTGCATACTCCATGCTCAAAATAATGTTACCAGAAATAATATTTACTATATTAATTTATATTTTTACAAAACTGCGTCTGCAAAACACATGTGTTTTATGTGAAATGATAACAAAAAAAGCAAGTTGTGCCGTATGTACTAAATCTAACGTTCTTGTTATGTGAAATATGAATATCACATTTTATAAGTATTTACAGTAGATCAGCTTCAGTTTCTTTTCTCTTAAAACAAATTTGTTTTGCAAATCGCACACTAGGTTTAGACTAATGTCATCACAGTCTGGGCTGTGTAAAAAAAAAACAGATTTAGCATAACCATTTATTTCTAGCTAACATATAGAAACATATATATATATATATATTTCTTAGGCTGTGTTGTTGATAATACGTGTTACCCAAATGGTTTCGAAGTACAGATAAATAATGACAAGTGCATGTGTCTTCAAAGGATCTGGAAATGCGAAACATCATCTCTACATCTACATCCACTGCCAGTTACCACAGGGTCCATAACTGAAGTACATCATCGTCATCCAAGGTGCAATGGTGTGTGGTATTTTTTTTTAAATACTTAATTATCTACCTATTTCCATTAAGCTGAAATATATACGTAGGCAGAGACAGAGATGCAAAGATAGACATTTTGGCAAAGATGTGATTATAGGTATTTCCTTTTAGAAATAGAGATAGAACGATAGACATTTTGATAGACTTATGATGTAGATATGTCCTTTTAGAAATAGAGATAGAACGACAGACATTTTGATAGACTTATGATGTAGATATGTCCTTTTAGAAATAGAGATAGAACGACAGACATTTTGATAGACTTATGATGTAGATATGTCCTTTTAGAAATAGAGATAGAACGACAGACATTTTGATAGACTTATGATGTAGATATGTCCTTTTAGAAATAGAGATAGAACGACAGACATTTTGATAGACTTATGATGTAGATATGTCCTTTTAGAAATAGAGATAGAACGACAGACATTTTGATGGTTTGAGACACTTTTAGATGTCGTGGAAAAAAACGCTTTCTTCAGTTTACTGGGATGATTAATGCAAACCCTTTGTGGATATTGCGATAAACTTTCCAGATGCTGTAGATTGTGAGCAGTTATTTTTATAGACCCTGTATAGGTTTTATCAGGAAATATAATCTTAAAGAATTTAAAAAATCTTGTAACAAAAATACTAACTGAAAAGTAAAAATGCACAGCTGTATAAAGATGCAAATAAAAAAAGCGACACAAAACTGACATCACTGTGAACAGGTACAAAAATCTTCACATGACACGTCACTTACTCGAAAATGCATCGAACTGGAAAAATCTTCAAAAATCTTCAACATTTGAGTAGGCTAACTCTTAAAGTTAAAAGTACAAAATGGTAAATGCTTTTAACCTGGGTAACAATATAAAACAAATATTATTTACTGAAAGAATGTATTAGTATTGTCATTATTATTGTTATTGTTATTGTTATTATTATCATCATCATCATTATTATTATTGCTGTTGTTGTTTATTTAGTTGTTATTATTATTATTATCATCATCACTATCATTATGATCATTATCATTAATATTTATTTATTTATTTATTTGTTTGTTGCTAGGTGTTTTTTTTTGGGGGGGTGTTTATTATTTATTATTTTTTATTTTATATATTTTTTTTTTTTTTTTTAAAACACTGAAATAACCAAGAGTTAATATACAGAATATATTTAGATACTTTTTCTTCTTTGTATCATCAGAGGATGTCTGAATCATGATCATATCATTCTGCATAAAGTTACATTAAAACAAAATACTATAATAAACGAGGATTTAAAATTACCTGTTTCTAATAAACAATAAATTCAGAGATGAACTTCAAATCATGCACATTTCATTATTAAAAAAAAAAATAAAAAAAAATTATTAATAATAATAATAATAATAACAATAATAAAGTACATACAAATTAATTGATAATTTTAACAGGTTTTTTTTTTTTTTTTTTTTTTTTTATCATGCAGGTTGTATGATGAAGGGAATCTGTTTCTTAAATGGTTTTTCTTTGCTGGAGAATGCTGTCACCTGCTCTTGCAACAAGAACATGTGGTCATGTTTTCCCTCCAAATCTACAGTTCTCAATCTGAAATCACCGATTGTTCTAGAGGGTCGTATTAGAACTGTTTTCAGACATGAATGCAAAGGTAAATCAACTGACAGATAGATGTACAGACACACTCACACACGCACATGCACATGCATAATACAGACATGTTCACATTTGTACTTATTTGAGATAGAAAGTTACTATGTGACAAATACTTATCGTGTTTAACTTTGAGAATTACTATATGTCAGGGTAATCTACTTATTTAACTCAAAAAATTACTATATGAGAGACATAAACATACTTGCTTAACTTAGAAAATTACTATGTGAGAGACATATATCTAGTTATTTAACTTAGCAAATTACTGTATGACAGACTTATATATGCTAATTATTGTTATTATTGTTATTGTTGTTACTGTTATTATTTTTGTATTATTACCATCATCATCATTGTCATCATTATTAGTTATTACTGTTGTTGTTGTTGTTGTTATTATTATTATTATTATTAGCAGTAGTAGTAATAGTAGTATTGTTATTATTATTACTATTACTATGATTATTATTATTATTATTATTGTTATTATTAGTACTGTTGTTGTTGTTGTTATTATTGCCACTGTACTATTTCACATAAATTATAATTTAAAATGAAAGAGATTTTCTTTTTGACTTCTACCAGAATATTAAAAAAAAAAAAAAATTAAAAAAAATGTGACCATGGCAAGTAAACTTTGCTGATAATAAAGTATGACATGCTCATAAGAGACCAGCTATACAAAGTAGCTCAAAAACAATTCCATACATATGCTGCAGGTGGTAACTTATAACAATAACATAACAAGTTTATGAAGAATTCTAGTCAGTTGACAATCTCGTTTTTAATTTTGCATAATGTTTGTAAAAATGCAGATGTAAAAAATAAAAAAGTCCTGAAAGACTGAGTAGACATATCCCATGCTGCTGTTTCATACTATAGGAAGAATGTTTTTAAATGTTTGCTAGGGCACTGGATGTATCCTAAATGTTTGATAAGCATTTAAAGATTTTTCACCTGAAAAATATTAAAACTGTCAGTTTCAGTACTTATGTCCAATTATCTTACTCTCATACTTTATTATCAACAAAATATTGTCATCAGTAACAAAGCAAAACTTTTTTTTTTTTTTTTTTTTTTTTTTTTTTATCAAAAACATGCAAATTTTGGATCCCCAAAACAGATGAAAATGGAAATATACGAAATATAGTTAGGCTATTTTCTTGATATTGAACATGTACACAGTAATTATGAAACAAATAAAACAATAAAACCGGAAATATACTAAATGCATTTTCGCTGTTTATTCGTATTTTTTTTTCAAAAGCAACGAATACAACAGTCACGATGAAAAATATGCAAAATGCATTTAGCTTATTTCTTCATATCACTTTGTGTTTTCAAATGTTCGTCTGTTTTCAGGCTGCTCTGTGAAATACCTGTGTCTTCCCTCGGGCTTTTCACGGTGGGAGAAAAACAAATGGTGTACCTGTGCAATTGACAAATGGATGTGCTACCCTAAAAGTGACACATCCAACAGACACACAGTCGCCACCTGTACAGGTTTTCATTCGTACAGTTACATCAAGAGATTCATTTACAGACTGCTCAAAATCTCATATTATGCTCATGTATTTTATGACAGGATACAGACATTGTCCTCACTTGTATTCTGACATACTCATTCTGACATTATGCTGATATATTTGACAGTATACTGACAGTATACTCGATCTGACAGCATACTGACATTGTCCTCACTTGTATTCTGACGTTATTCTCACACACATTCTGACATTATGCTGATATATTCTGACAGCATACTGACATTTTCTCCTCACTTGTATTCTGACGTTATTCTCACACACATTCTGACATTATGCTGATATATTCTGACAGTATACTGACATTGTCCTCACTTGTATTCTGACATTATTCTCACATATATTCTGACATTATGCTGATATATTCTGACAGTATACTGACATTTTGTCCTCACTTGTATTCTGACATTATTCTCACACACATTCAGACATTATGCTGATATATTCTGACAGCATACTGACATTGTCCTCACTTGTATTCTGACATTATTCTCACAAATATTCTGACATTATGCTGATATATTCTGACATTATTCTCCTTTATATTCTGATGTTATGCTGCTATATTCTGACAGTATACTGACATTGTTTTCACTTACAATCTCACTTTATTCTCACTAATATTCAGACATTATGCTGATATATTCTGACAGTATGCATATATTCTGACAGTATGCTGAAATTATTCTCACAAATATCTGGACGGTATACTGATCCTGGTGTCAGAAATATTCTGACATTATCCTGATACATCCCGACAGTATAATGACATTATTCTCACTTATTTTCGGATGTTATGCTAATATACTCTGACATTATTCTCACTTACATTCTGACACTATTCTGACATTACACTGACATTATCCTCACCAACATTCTGATATTATCCTCACTCATATTCTATCATTATGCAAGAATATATATATATATTTTTTTTTTTTCACTCATATTCTGTCCTTATAACGGGCATTCACTTATTCATTCCAGAATATTCTAATACTGACGTCGTTACTGTCATTTGTTGCAGGATGCAAGTACAAAGGTGTCTGTTTCTCTGCCACCTATGTCATCAAGGATGGATCTGTGATGTGTCTGTGTCATGGCAACCACTGGCAGTGCACGCCCAGTCACAAATCATACTCTGATCTGAAAGCTCCAATTGTAATCGGAAGGAAGCCATTTTTGTTGCACGGAATCCAATGTGCAGGTTAAACACAACTAAAAATATTCTTGTTACATTTGTTATCTACCATATTCAGAATTTTATTATTAGTATTATTAGTAGTATTATTATTCTTATTTATTTTTTGTTGTTGTTGTTGTTGTGGTTGTTATTCTTTTATGTTTTTTTTGTACACTTCAAAATTAATCTCTGTATTTTTCCAATTTTTTGTTGATGAACAGGATGCCAGATTTGCAGTGATGTCATTCCAACTGTTACAATAATGTATCATTTATTTTCTAGCTCTATTATACAATAAATACAATGTGAACTTCATAACTGTAATATTAGGAAAGCATATAAATACTTGAATGCAGCCATTTTCCGTTTTTGACAGCTGGTGTTGTGATGTCATTGTACATATGGAGGTCTTTTAGCAGTACTTGTTTTTGACAATGCTAGATAAAAATAGAGCAAATAGACACCTCCCCCATGTGATGACGTCATAGCTACATAAAAATGATCTAATCTTTTAGAAATTTATATCTATATTATATTATAAAAAATACCACATCTTTGAACATTGTTCATGTAGCTTCTGAAAGTGATCCAAATATTCTTTTAATCTATAGCTTCAAGAAATTTATATCAATGTTCTGAAAATGATTTAAAATGTTTTAAAATAATTATATATATACACACACAAATATTTTACATTAACTGTACATCCTGTAACACAAACATGTTACATAAACTATACATCCTGTAACACAAACATGTTACATAAACTATACATCCTGTAACAAACATGTTACATCAATTATACATCCTGTAACACAAACATATTACATAAACTATATATCCTGTAACATAAAAGGATAAAATTCTTTCAGGAATTTATATTATATTTTGAAATGCATGTACAAATTCTGAAAATAGTATAAATCTTTTAGAAATTTTATCTAGTTTTTGTAATGCTTACACAGGTTGATATTAGTCTTTCTGAAAATTTATATCAAGGTTTTGAAATGCATATAAAAGTTTTCAAATTGCTCTAAATCATTTAGAGATTTATACCTACGCTTTGAAATTAGGTTTTGAAATGCATATACAGAGTATACAGATTCTGAAACTGATCTAAATCATTTAGAAATTTATATTCTGAAAAGCATATAAAGGTTTTGAAAATGATATAGATCATTTAGAATTTTTTTTTTTTTATATGAAACACATACTGAGGGTCAGAAAATGAAATGAATCTTTTAGAAATCGGGTTTTGCAATCAGATAAGCAGACATTTAAATCATTTAGACATTTACGTCTAGGTTTTGAAAAGCATCTTCAGGATCTTAAAGTTATATGAATGTTTTTGACATTTTTTAAATTATTTTTATTTAGGTTGCGTCTATAACGGTGTGTGTTTTACGCAGTTGTCGTCTGTGAACATTAACGGAATGGCCTGTGTGTGTAATTCCAAAAAATGGTATTGTTCTCCATTGCACATTGCTCCAGTTGTGACCTCTCCACCCTCACCAACACCAGCACCAGCACCAGTATGTTTAGGTAAGACAGAGACAGACAGACATCATCACAATACAAAAGTGTTTAGATTCGTTAAGTTATTGCAGTGTTAATACACTTAAAAACAGTAAGTCCAAGACACTTCAAAAAGCAAAAATTTACCAAAAACATTATTACTGAAAGCCAAACTTTACTACTAATAAAAGATCATGATCATTATCGTTATCATTATTATTTAACGACCCAGGGTGTCAGGTTCATGATAGGTGCTATCCCGTTGGATTTAAGAAGAGTGGTGGCTCTATGACCTGTCTCTGTTTGGAAAACAAGTGGATTTGTATAGTTAAGACAGTTACACAAGTGTCTCCTTTTCTACAGAATCAGTGTACAGGTAAATATTACATGAATTTCAAAAAAAAAAGGATAATTCACTTGTTTTAATTATTGATATTGTTGTTACTGTTGTTGTAATTGTTGTAGTTATCATTATTATTATTATTATTATTATTATTATTATTATTATTATTATTTTTATTAATTTTGTTGTTGTAGTTGTTACTATTATTATTATTATCGTTGTTGTTATTGTGGTACTTATTAAAAGTATTATTGCTGGTGTAGTTATAATTATTATTATTATTATTATTATTATTATTATTATTATTATTATTATTACTTCTATTAATATTATTGTTGTTATTAATATTCTTGTATTATTATAGTTATTGGGTTTTTATATATATTTTTTTTTTTAATTTAATTTGATTATTTATTCATTTATTGGTTGATTGATCTTTCAGTTCTGCTCTTGTGTATGTGTATGTTTGCACTTGTATTAAACTAAAAATCTTGTTATGTGTTATACTAACTTAATTTATATGTGTGTTAAAGCTGGATGCGTAGATGCTGGTGAATGCTATAGGCTAGGCTTTCAGAAAAAGATTGGGAACTTCACGTGTTTCTGTAACAAACAGCATTGGACATGTTCCAGTAACATCAAAACTGGGCTTCATTTAGTGTGTTTAATACAGGTGCAACTATGTCCAGGTAATTTCATACAGAGGTGTGTGTGTGTGTGTGTGTGTGTGTGTGTGTGTGTGAGAGAGAGAGAGAGAGAGAGAGAGAGAGAGAGAGAGAAAAGAGACAGATGGACAAAGACCGGGACAGAGACAATCAGAAACAGAAATTTAGACAAAGGTAAAGAAAGAAAGATAGATATAATTAGAAAGAGGGAAGAACAGAGACATAGAGAGAGACAGATTTATAGAGACAGATACAGACAAGCAGAGGTATATAAGGACAAAGATATGTGGAGAGAGAGAGAGAGAGAGATAATTGGCTAACATTATCACAGATATTTGTGTTACAGGATGTACAGTTAATGTATAATATTTGTGTTACAGGATGTACAGTTAATGTAAAATGTTTGTGTTACAGGATGTACAGTTAATGTAAAAAATTTGTGTTACAGGATGTACAGTTAATGTAAAATATTTGTGTTACAGGATGTCCAGTTAATGTAAAATGTTTGTCTTACAGGATGTACAGTTAATGTAAAATGTTTGTGTTACAGGATGTCCAGTTAATGTAAAATGTTTGTCTTACAGGATGTACAGTTAATGTAAAGTGTTTGTGTTACAGGATGTACAGTTAATGTAAAATGTTTGTCTTACAGGATGTACAGTTAATGTAAAGTGTTTGTGTTACAGGATGTACAGTTAATGTAAAATATTTGTGTTACAGGATGTACAGTTAATGTAAAATGTTTGCGTTACAGGATGTCCAGTTAATGTAAAATGTTTGTCTTACAGGATGTATAGTTAATGGAACATGTGTGGTTTCTGGTTTTGTTAAGACTTTCGGTAGGACAAAGTGTTCCTGTACAAATAACACATGGGGCTGTACTTCACTACCCACTACAAAAACTAGAATAGGTATCTTCCGTGCAAAACAGATTGATGTTGAATGCAAAGGTATTTAAATATTTTATATTGTGTGTGTGTGTGTGTGTGTGTGTCTGTGAGAGAGAGAGAGAGAGAGAGAGAGAGAGAGAGAGAGAGAGAGAGAGAGAAATAGATGGAGAGAGATTGAGAGAGAGAAAAAAGAGATTGAGAAAGAGATAGTGAGAAAGACAGAGTCAGAGAGAGAAAGAAAGAGAGAGAGAGAGTTTATTAATAATATTTAAATAATCAAATGATTATAAGGATACACAGAGAGAGAGAGAGAAGATAGAGCAAAATGGAGAGATAGACGGGGAGAAAGAACAAAATCATGGTAAATAAGAGAGATGTACTGACTGAGTGAGAAAGACAGACAGACAGAGGCTGAAAGACTTGAGCTAGTTTTCACTTGTACCCAGGCTGTGTTGTTAATGGGAAGTGCGTTGTTGAGGGTTACGAAGAAACAAACTCCACTCAGAAGTGTGTCTGTGTACAAAGCGCTTGGACGTGCGACAAACTGCCTCTGCCTGTGACAGACAGCGAAAACAAGGGAACACAATGTGCTAATGGTGAAGTTTATAAATTTAAAACATTTATACATGCACGCATACATACATACATACATACATACATACATACATACATACATACATATATACATACATATATACATATATACTACATATATACATATATAGTGCTAATGGTGACGTTTATAAATTTAAAACATTTACACATGCACGCATACATACATACATATACATATATAGTGCTAATGGTGACATTTATAAAATTAAAACATTTACACATGCATACATACATACATATACACATACATACATACATACATATATGTGTATATACATACATAATACATAATACATAGATAAATGCATACACACACACATATACATACATACATGCTTATATGTATACACACACGCACGCACATACATATACATACATACATACATACATACATATATACATATATAATACATACATACATACACATACATCTTATATATACCATACAGAAGCATACAGAAAAAGATTACACACACATACTCACATATACTGACATATATACACATACACACACATACATACATACACACACACATACATACATACAATCATACATACATACATATATATAATATATATATATATTTCATACAGAAGCATACAGAAAAAGATTACACACACATACATACACACACACATACCCAAAGACATAAAAACATACATACATACATATACATATATATATACACACAGAATATATTTACACACACACACACACACACACACACACACAGACACACAGCATCAGGCACATTATGGAGTCACACACGTGTGTGTTTCAATCAGGCTGTGTGGCAAAGAAGATATGTTTCCCAAATGGCTATGCTGTAATGGACGGCGAAACAGTTTGTGTGTGCAAAGGAACAAAGTGGTCCTGTCAACCAAAGTCTTCTTCCCTGCTGGGAGTAAACATCCTTGTTGTCAAGACAGACTACATGCCGAAGCAGCCACATCCCTGTACAGGTAAAAATCTCTACAGACTCTTTTCATTCTTAAAAGTTTCACTGCTAGCAGACTTATGCCAGGGAATCCAATACAACATTTGGCAAGTCGAACACAAAAGTCTAGAAAAGTGTGATATGTGCAAAATTCGAAAAAATTCACAAACACAAAATCGTGGAAGTCGTTTACAGAAATAATGTAAGACGTTGAACATGAAATCCAGGATGTTACATGTGATGAATATAGAAAGTTGAACACAAGATGTAAAAAGTTATACACAAAATCCAGGATGTTAAACACAAAAAAATATCCAGAAGATCAAACACAAAATCTCAGAAATCATACACAAAATCTAGGATATGAAACACAAAATCTTAGGATATGAAACAAAAAATCTGGGACATCAAACACAAAAAGATACATCTTATCTCTGATATCCAAACGTATGTCTGTTTGTATGTATGTGTGTATGTGTGTATGTATGTATGTGTTTATGTTTGTATGTATGTATGTATGTATGTATGTATGTGTGTGTATGTATGTTTGTACGTATGTACATGTACATGTATGTGTAACTATGTGAGTGCATACATAAGAATGTGTGTGTGTATTGATGAGTCCAAGTTACCTCCAATATCCAAACTTATGTACGTATGTACTTTGTACATAAGTATGTATGTATGTATCTATGTATGTATGTACATGTACATGTGTGTGTAACTATGTGATTGCATACATAAGAAACTGTGTGTGTTTATGTCCAAGTGTATGTCGATGTTTGCGAGTTTGCTTCAAACTGTTCTCTTTGTCTAAGGTTGCGTGGTTCGTGGCAACTGCATTCCTTCTGGATACGTCACCATCGATGGAAACTACTGTTGCGGCTGCACTGACTCCGCCTGGTCCTGTGTTGACAAAACGCTGACCAGAGGTCAAGGTTACGTGGCCAAATGCATCGGTAAGCAGCAGTCCTTCCAACCCCTCATTTCTCCCTTCATCTTCTTCTCAAATCATTATTTTCTTCTATCTCTAACATTTTCTTTTCTTTATTTATTCTTCTGTACTTTTTTTTGTTTTTTTAATATTTCATCTGTACTTTTCTGTCTCTTAGCTCTGTCACTGTTTAAAATCTGTTTATAGTTTTTATTTATAACATTTTTTTAAAGTCTTTCATTTTTTTTTTTTCTTTATGTATGTATATGCATGCATATATGAACACGTGTGTGTGTGTGTTTGTATGTTTGATCATGTCTTTTTTTTAAATATATTTTTTTTAATTTTCATATTTTTTATTTACATCTCTACTTTTTTACTTACATATTTATTTTGAATACATCTCTCTCTCTGTGTTTCTGTTTCATGTTTGTATGCATATATGTATTTCTGTATGTATGTATGGATGTATTTATGTATGTCTGAATGTATATATGTTTGTGTGTGTTTTCACACATTTTAAAAAATATATTTTTATTTAATTTTCATACTTTTTATTTATAACTCAACTCATAGATCTATTTTGAATAAATCTCTCTCTCAGTGTATGTATACATGTATGTATGGATTTATTTATGTATGTTTGAATAGATATGTATTTGATTGTGTGTGTGTTCAAGACATTTTTAATAATATATTTGTATTTAATTTTCATACTTTTTATTTAAAGCTCTACTTTCTTATTTGAAAATCTATTTTGAATACATTTCTCTCTGTCTCTGTGTTTGTATGCATGTATTTATGTATGTATGTTGTATTTATTTATATCTGTATGAATATATATTTGTTTGTGTGTGTGTTCATGACTTTTTTTTAAATATATTTTTATTTAATCTTCAAACTTTTTATTTGCACCTCTACTTTTTTACATGTAGGTCTATTTTGAATACATCTCTCTCTCTCTCTCTGTGTATGTGTTTTATACACAGACAAATATATAATATACACTGTAAATACATGTTAATAAAACAAAAAAATAATAAAAAAATGTTTATATTCAGGTTGTGTTAATAATGAGGTGTGTTTCCCAAATGGCTACGCTCTGGTTCAGTCACAGTCAGTGTGTGTTTGTCAAACAGATAAGTGGCTGTGTACTGTGACAAAAACAGCAAAACCATTATGTAATGGTAAGTGCTGCCTTGTCTCTTAAAAATGATGTGGGCTGACTAAGTCAGCACTGGGTGATTGTATTGTGTGAACATTTCAGACTTCAATGCATGATTTCACTAATGTATGTCATTGAATAATAATAATAATAAGAAGAAGAAGAAGAAGAAGAAGAAGAAGAAGAAGAAGAAGAAGAAGAAGAAGAACAACAACAACAACAACAACAACAACAACAACAACAATAGTAGTAATAATTATAATTACAACTACTACCACTACTACTAGTACTAGTTATTATTATTGTTGTTTTGTTAATATTATAGTTATTATTAATGCTATTATTATTAGTTTTATTGTTATTATTATTGTTGTTGTTGTTGTTGTTGTTGTTATACTTATTATTATAGTTTTTATTATTATTATTATTGTTATTTATTATTATTATTAACTACAGATGTAGTAGTAGTAGTAGTAACAACAAGAACAACAGGGACTCAAGTGATATTTCTAGACTTCTTATCATGGTTGGTTGTAACAGACTGAAAAAAAAAAGCTTTCTGAAAGAAACCTAAATGTAGCTCTTAAGAAATGTGTTTGTGAGAGGTGGTGTATTAAAAAACTCTCTCTCTCTCTCTCTCTCTCTCTCTCTCTCTCTCTCTATATATTTATTTATTTATTTATTTATTTTAACAGGTTGTATGTTTAAGGGTTCTTGTTATTCAGCTGGACATCATTTAAGCATGAACAATGTAAAGTGTGTTTGTCGCTATGATTCGTGGAAGTGTAATACTTTGCCAATGTTGACACAGAGAGATAGCAAGAAAAACAAAAAGTCGTTTATGAAACGGGTAAAAGTATATTACCGCTTTTCCCCATTCTAACCTAGTATCCAGTTAATTCAGTCGCCAAATGAAGAAGTAATGTGATACGTTTATTTCAATACTTTAATTAATAAACTTCTGTCTTTGTTTGTTTGTTTGTTTGTTTGTTTATTTATGTATTACTGACTGATTTTATTTTATTTTATTTTATTTATTTATATGTTGTATTAGTATTACATTTGTTACTGTTTTGCCATTATATTACTACTGTTATTACTGCTATTATTACTATCACTACTACTATTACTACTATTACTAGTATATATATATATATATATATATATATATATATATATATATATATATATATATATACTTCTTTTTTTTTCAGAATGTTTCACAGAAAACTAAAAAGTCTGAAACCAATAAATAATCGCACAAAGTTAATTTTAAACATGTTGGTTTATCTTGAAATAAATGAAATCTCTAAATTATTAATTGTGTAGGGTATTTTGTTTATTTATGCAAAGTATGTTTTGCCATAAAATATAAATTTAGATGAATGTATTACATCAGTAACATATATTATTTCATTTACCGTAATTGTAAATAAGTGGTGGACTTGTTTGTTCACTGACACATCAGGCAGCCATATTACATTTGTGGGCAACAAATTAGGAGTTAATTAATTATGCTGTAATCAAGGTTTAATCTAATTTTTGCACCAAGGTTTCTACATGTTGTAATAACTCCACTTAGAAAATAATAAACATTGTCATTTAAAATGTTGGCTCAAATTTTCCATTTAGTTCTTAGCATATTTAAACAACCCAAACTACAAAATAATAAGTACAGTCATTTAAAACATTTCCACAAATTTTCCCAGTAAGTTTTAGGCATGATTTGAAAATAATATAGTTTAAAATATTCCACACCGATTTTTCCAGGTTAATATCACTATTAATTTGCAGTCACGGTGTTATTGAATTTAGTATTTGACGTACATCTTTGAATTAGAGAAAGATACAAACATTTTGCAGCATTTCACTGTTCTTCTTTTTTTCTTTATTTATTTCAACCATCATATTTTTTTTTTTTTTTTTTTTAAACTGGTAAGCGAAGTTTCAGAGTTTCTGAAATAAGCGAAAAATGTGTACACATATCGAGGCCACTGTTACATATCGCAAGAACACAGGTTAACGATACTAACCGGATATGACATCTCTGCTGTTAATAACAATCTTCAGAAATCAATTAATAAAATACACGAAATATTTTTATTGTTTATTTTTAAGTTTGGCTCTTTCTTCTTGTTCTGCTTCTTCTTCTTTTTATAATAATAATAATAATAATAATTATTATTATTATTATTATTATTATTTATAAATTCTGTTGTTATTTAATAATGCGTTTATTTATTTATTTATTATTATTATTAGTATTATATATATTTTTTACAAATGTAAACTTGGTTCATTATAAGGTTAAGCCTGTTAGTACGTCACAGAAAGTATGGAACACCGACAGTACGTAATAATAGTTATAATAAAAATAATAATTCACAGTTAATTTCATTTGTTTTTGTTTTTATTATTCGGAATTGCAGGATAAACCAAATGACTTGTACTGTTTTGAGATATCAGCTTTATATTGCGACTATAAGAACCGTCCTATGCAGCTCCATATTCACAATATAAAGCTGATTTCTTAAGATAATTAGATACATACATACATACATATAAATTAATATATTATTATTATTATTGTTATTATTATTATTATTATTATTATTATTATTATTATTATTATTATTACAAAGGAAAACAACGTCTAAATTACTGCACACGATATATAAACATAATTAAATATAATGATTTTTTATAATGATGGACAATATGGGCTTCCATATCTTTGCTTGAATACTGACGTCAGACGATGTCATCCAGAGTAACCTTGTTACTGAAAAGGACATATTATTAAGGTATGTTTTGACTTGTGCTATTGTATAAAATTAATTTATTAAATAGACATAAAGCAATAATCTTTTTATCAGTCAAACTTTATTCACATGCCGTATTCATATTTGCCCCTCTGCTAGCATGGACCAACAGGAACGATAACTCGTGACTACACAAATTGCGTCTGCTAAAAAAAAATGGCTCCATATTTCTGCAATTTCATGGTTGCAAACTAAGCCTGAATGCTTTTTTCAGATGGGTTATAACACGTGGAACATAGTCATCTACCAAAAATTAATGCATTAATCTGCAAAAGCATTGTAATTTCAGTTTATTATGCACGCGTTTGTACAAAAATAATAAGGTTCGAAACGGGGTTTTTTTTTTTTTTTTTTTTTATTTTTTTGTTAATTTTGACCACATACCACCTTATTCGTATTATATTTTTTCAAATATTATTACGACACTGTCAGCAACCCCCCCCTAAAAAAAACCTAGTAATGATAATAATAATAATAATAATAATAATAATAATAATAATAAAATAATAATTGTTTTTAAACAAATTAATTTTGCCAAAACTCCATAGCAGACAGTTCTGAGTACATTGTTGTAATTCTTTCTTTACATTATTTCTTTCCATTTTCAATCCATTAGAGGTTACATTACAATAAAAAGCAAAATAAAATCACCAATTATTTTACAGCCTGACAACAGATTTTGGACACAAAACTGAAATTTCATTTAAAAGTCCATCAACCTGTTGTATATATATAAATATTTTGGTTAAAAATTAATTTTTCACTCAAAAAGAAAGAAAAGTAATAATGTTTCTGTTTTATATTTTGTGCAATATTTTTAGAACGTCAAATCGAATAATTAATGATTTCTGTCTGTTTTCACATTTATCGTTCTTTGGATAATACATTTCGTTCCCATTATCTAAACCTATCAAACAGTTATCTAAATCTCAATAGCATATTGTTATTTAAACTTTATATATATATATATATATATGGGCAGATCTAATTCAAATAATTCAAAATTTTAATCCAAATACATATATATAATTATTATTAAGAATTTACATGGAACCTGCCCAATGAAAAAGGTAACCATGGTTACCTTGCCTTCTTTACTTATTGCACAGGGCTCCCGTAACAGTTGAAGCTTCAGGGCACCCCAAATGTAAGTGCGCCACTGTACGCAGACAGCCACATACACACGTATATACTTTGTTTTATTGTTTCCTCCAGTTTTGCCGTTTTAATTCAGAGATGTTTCCATATACAATCTTCTAATCCTACAGGTAATAAAGAGAAAATAAACAAAGAATTCAATATTACACTAATTTATTTGCAGAAAGAAGAAATGTGACAAAGAAAAATATCCAGAATTAAATTAGTATTGGCACAAGGTGGATAAACAGACAGGTCGAAGAAGATAAGAGCTACGAAACAAAAGCTGGGATCGAAGTTACAAAAAAAAAAAAAAAAAAAAAAAAAAAAAAACAACCTAAAACAAAATCCCAACAAAAACAAGGATAACAGATCGCCAGAATTCTGAAAACAGATACACAAATTCTATCTGTCTTAATGGGTCGTCATTTCTTCCTCTACTTCCTTCTGTTTGAAGCAACTGCTATTATCTTTCTTGTTTCGTTGCTGTCTTACAATTTAAGCAATATTTCTATCTTTTTAGTGATGACCATTTCAGAGAATGATCGTCTTAAATACCGACTACAGATGGCCGAAAGGAATCGTCAGCCTTTGCTGATCAGCTCCAGTTTGCTTCATAGGAGCACGGTCCTCACTCGAAACGAGACTGCCTGGTACGACGAGCACGAGATTTGTGATTTACAAACGAGTGACGTCGTGAGAGCTACGCTGAACTCTCCTGCAGGTGAAATACCTATTTACGTTTATCCCGAAAAAGAGAACCAGTGGATCTCTGGAAACACCATAAAACCGAAAGTGTGGGAGAGGGACGAAATGAAACTCGTGTACCTTTTGATGGCCAAAGACAAGCAATTAGATTTTCTGGATATTGGTGCTAATCTCGGAGTGTACGGATTAACGTTCGCGAATATTGGACGACGTGTTGTCATGATTGATCCCGTAGTGAGAAACGTCAGACGGCTGTGTAAGTCCGTACGAGAAAACTACATCAAGCGAAATGTCTACGTCGTTCACAATGCCCTTTCTGACAGAAGGTACAAAGTAGCCTTTGGGAACAAGTCGGACAACGTCAGGGGCACGTTTGTGAAGGAGATGACGTCGTGGAAACAGGAGGTAGCTCAAGCCATTATTCTGGATGATCTGTTGGAGATATTCGACTTGGAGAAAGTAGTAATGAAGGTTGACGTAGAGCCCGATGGATCTAAAGCTCTTCTAGGGGGAGATAACTTTTTCAGAAGCGTCGATGTCAAACTGGTGATCATCGAATGGAACGCCCATCGGAAAGATGGCAAAGAAATAATTAATTTTCTGACAAAGCACAACATGAAGCCTTACAAACCATCGCATGTTGACGAGCAGCGTTTAGATGTAAACTTATCTGACCAGTGGCCTGCCGATATTATATGGAAAAAAGACTAAAATAAATAATCAATAGATCAATAAAGTGATTTTAAATAATAATAATAATAATAATAATAATAATAATAATAATAATAATAATAATAATAATAATAATAAAATTAATTATGTAAAATAAAAAAATAAAATAAAATAAATTGAATTGAATTAAATTAAATTAAATTAAATTAAATTAAATTAAATTAAATTAAATTAAATTAAATTAAATGGTAGAAAATAAAGTTTTTTGTTTGAGGAAAACAAATAAACTACTTATTGAAGTTATTCATTTTTTTGTTTTTGTTGTTGTTGTTTTTATCTTTGTTTTGGCTTTTCTCTGTTTATAATGTGTATCTGCATATAGATAATCAACATGTACTAGATCAAACTATCATTGCTCAAACCCAGTGCTGTACAATGTTAACAAAATGTTAACTTTAATAATAGCTTGCATTTTCTATAAATGATAAAATATTGGTGAGGAATGTCTATAAATGGTTATTTTACTTGAACGATAAATGTAGATGCATGTATCATTGCGAATGTTTACATTAACAGTGCAGAGACAAAAAACTATCTTGTGTCACAGGATCAGTCATAACTACTGAAATAATTCCCATTACAGACAGAACTCCTGTTAGTGACATGTCAAAGATGATTATGACATAACATGTTTATATTGTTTATGTTACAAAATAAAATATTTCAACTGAGACCAGCTGTTTACCTCAGTTCTTTGTCATGTGTGTAAAACACATTTATCAGACATTTAACAGCCATTAAAACACGTCTAATGGTCATTAAACAAATGATGTCTTGTTTCACATGAATATTGTCAGTTATAAACAAAACAAAACAATGTTGCTGTTTTGTTGTGTGTGGTTTTTTTATGTCAATAGGTTATAAAATAAACCAACGATTATACACTACAGTTAAATGTGAATGTAACCTATAAACAACGAAAACATGATGACATTTTACAAAACTAATTTTTGTGACTCCAGTTTTCTTTTCATTGTTAAGTTTTTATACAGGTAAATTAATTTTTAAAGTGGTTGTCATTCTGTTTATCTGTGGTGGTATATTTTTATTTCTCTTTTCAAGAAAACAGGTGTTGTTTTTTGGGGTGTTTTATAAATATGATTTAAACATCAACAAAATTTTGTAAATGGTATTTGAATTTAAAATAATGATCAAGTCTAAAAAAAATAATAAAAAAGATTTGAAATAATAAAATTAGGTTAATAATTTTGGAAAAATAAAATAAAAAAATAAAAAGAGACTCAAACTGAGTTAAAGGACATCTGGGACTTTCAAAAACAACAACAACAACAACAACAACAAATACAAATAGAAGCAGAAGAAGTAACAAAGAAAAAAAAAAAGAAAGAAAGAAAAAGGTGATCTTTTAAGAACTAATTTTTCTTCATGAGCTAAAGAAAGTTATAAATTGTTTCCTACTAATTCAAATGGCAGAAATTACAAAACTATTAGGTGGTTTGTTTTATGAGTAAACAGTATGAAATTCTCATAAAGATTTAAATACTGAAGGTTCATAGTACTTAATGAAATTTATACAAAAGTTTAAACATAATGACAGAAATCACAGAGGAAAGTGGAAAAAAAAACACCAACAAAAAACAAAACAAAACAAAAACTCATATTGTCAAGTCTTAATTGTTAATAGTCAAGCTAAAAAGAAAGTGTTTTATCATTTACTTGACTGTTTACTTATGTCATTTAACCCTGAGAAAAAAAAAAAAAAAAAAAAAAAGAAAGAAATAATAAATGAATGAATAACATTATAATAAATAAATGTATTACACAAAAACTGTTTTAATGTTTATTTTATGAAAGGATTCATATCCAGTGGGAACAGGAAATTTTAAAATAATATTTATTATGATGGTGTGATAACAATATACACAAATGCACATATGTGTACAAATATTAACATACATACATACATAAAACTCATTGTTCATATATTTATTTTTGAATTTATTAATTGTCATTCAGAGTTTATTACTTTTAACAAGTTGTTTTGATAAACTGCACTGCTGTCTGTAAAATAGAACATACTGATGAATACAGAAACTAAATATTTGGTATTTTTTATTTATTTGTAAAACAGACTATTATTATTATTATTATTATTATTATTAAAATTATGATTATTATATCAAACAGAACCTTCCTGCATATGAAGAAACAAATGACTTGTTAGCTCATGTTTATCATCAAACATTTCCCCACATTCTCTACAGATGTGACTTTGACCTCCAGGATGACCTTCATTGACCTGAATGTCTTCTGATTCACAATCCTTTGCATCATGGGTATCCATGATGGCTTTGATGTTTCCTGGAACATTCTGAACTGCAAAACTCAATCCAAATGTTTGACCATCTAAAGGTTTTCTCGATTTAACAGATGTGTCTAAAATATTAAATTTACGAGGAACTGTATGACATCTGCCTTGATGTGTTGATTTCCCTGAAATCTTTGAACTCATAGATTTCTCAGAATAATCTCTCCATTTTTTTGTTTTTGATCATTTTCTTGACTGCTGGAACTAGGTGACATCTTGAAGGTAGTGAGTTCAAGTCTGGATTTCTCAAAATCGTTGACATTATTGTAAGTTTGTTTGCTTCTAGTATTTTTTTGAATCTCTAGGCTGTTAGCATCACAAGTAGGTGTACCAATTTTATTTTTCTGTTCAACCTCACACACCACATGTTCCTGTAAAATACTGTGTTTTGCTAATGTCTTGGTACATTCTTGCAAAAATGTTAAATCATCATAATCCTGTGTTTCTTGTTTGCCAATAGATTTCTGCAGAATTTCACTAATTTTGTTCCTCAGGGCTGTGCTGCTGTCAGATATATCTGCCTCTGTTTTTCTAACACTGTGCAGAAACAAACCATTTCTAGAATCTTCAGAAACGGCTCCGCTAAATGCTAGATTGGTTACGTCTCGGATGTTTGGCTTTGGTTGAATCTCTGAAAAACGGGAAGATAACGTGTCCACTTTATGATTTCGTTTCTTGTGGTTATTTAACTTCAGCTTGTACAGGAACATTTCCCCGCATTCGTCACACTTGTACGGTTTCTCTCCCGTGTGCAGTCTGACGTGCCTGTTGCGAGACTGGCTGTCTCGGAAACCTCGGCCACAGTGAACGCACAAATAGCTTTTC
Organism: Chrysomallon squamiferum; assembly: GCA_012295275.1. Classification (NCBI taxonomy): domain Eukaryota; kingdom Metazoa; phylum Mollusca; class Gastropoda; order Neomphalida; family Peltospiridae; genus Chrysomallon; species Chrysomallon squamiferum. The sequence goes on from CM022676.1 coordinate 9,911,243, forward strand.
TCTCCCGTGTGAACTCGCATGTGTTTGTACATGTTCTGCGACACGGTGAATCTCTGCCCGCAGATGTTGCATTTGTGAGGACGTTCTCCTGTGTGTGTTCTCATGTGAATCTGCAGGTAGCTTCGAGATTTCACCCTTTTCCCGCAAACACTGCACGTGATCGGTCCAGAATGTCCTTCCTGAGAGCTTGGGCATCCACTTCTCATCTGAAAGTGAAGGATTTGGATTCTGAGTGTTATACGAATCTGAAGAATGCTGGATTTTGATACTGTCTGGAATTAAATGCTGGGGAATGTTGTGCTCATCTGAAAACCTTAGAAACTGAATATCACTTTGGGCTGAAGGCTTTTTGATCATAGTGCTGTATTCACTTGAAGATTGTGAGATCTTGGAATCATCTTCAGCTGAAGATTGTTGGATATGAATATTATTTTCAACCAAGGACTGTTGAACAGAGTATTTTGAATTCTTGGTTTTATATGAAAGTGCTTCATTTCCATTCTGAACATAATTTCTAATTAAAGATCTCTGAGTATTGAAATTCTGCACATTACTGTTTCCATTATCTTTTGGTATATTTTTATGCATACTCTTACTATTTCTCTTAGTGTTTATTTCAGAATGAATAAATCTTTCTGAATTTTTCTTTTTCTTTCTTTGATTCTTCAAATGTCCACTGTTTGTTTCATTACTACTTACAGTCTTGTAACATTTTATTTCACTGTTATTTTCAAACATTTGTGATGTGTTAATTTTGTCGTACTGAAAGTCAACTGGACAAGAGACATCTCTTTTCAGTTGGTCAAAGTTTGACTGAATAAATTTTTGTGAGATAGCTTTTACATTGTGGGAAAACGAACTCCTTTCTCTTGATTTAGTACAGAAGTCTAACGGAGAACAATCTGTTTGCATTCCAGGTGACGATGATGCGACAGTTAAAGCTGGAATGTTTTCATACTTTTCAAAAGAATGGGTTTTTGTTGTTAGATCCAATGCACCACCAGTTTTGCAATCTCTGTTGCATATACTTTGATGTGCATTAGAAGTCAATGGCAAACCCATTAATTCAGTTTTATCTGAATGGTCTTCTGTGTAAGAATAAGCTACAGGATCTGAGATATAATTCAAAGTCTTGTTTTCTTTGGTTTGGATTGTACCAGCTCTTGCAGGTGACGCATGGGAAGCAACATATGAATTACTGATACCGTTATATCTCCTATTTTCATCTTCTAGTGAAATATAATCCAAAGGTTTCTTTTCTCCAATTTTGGCTGTATAGGATTTTGCAGGAGATATATGGGAAGCTGTGTATACATTACTGCAATCTTCTAGTGATTCTTGTTGTGAATCTTTTGATGTAGATAAATTCAGTACTTGATCTGATGACATACTAAAACTATTTTGATAGTAAACCTGTAACTGCCACGCAGCCCAGTACTGAAAATTCCTCTGTTGAACCATATCTGCAATATTGTTATATACTGCAGACTGTTCCTTTTTGTTATTTGGCTTTTTGTTAGAATTATTATGTACTACAGCCCTTTTTCTTTTAAAATGTATGAACCCGTCTTCAGTGGAATCATGACATTTTACGTTTGTCATTTTAGGAACATTCAATTTTAAATTGTTATCTGCAGCTGTAACATTACTAATTAACATCGTATTTGAGTCAGGTTCCACGGTCACTGAAATGGAATCGCTTACCTTAGAATTAACCACAGACTTGGGCTGCTTGTTAATTGTCACAATCTGTGCATTTTGAGGACTTCTGTGTCCGTTTTGTTGAACAGTGTAAGCATGGCAGTTCATATGCTGAATATACATTTCCCTGTACCTGAAATTCTTAGGACACACATTACATTTGTACGGCCTCTCGCCTGTATGGATTCGTGTGTGTCTTTTCATTGACTGGCTGTCACGGAACAGTTTACCACAGTGAGGACAACTGTATTTCTTCTCTCCAGTGTGAATCCTCATGTGTTTCGAAACATTCTGACACACAGCAAACCCACGACCACACACACTGCACTTGAAAGGTTTTTCTCCCGTATGTATTCTCATGTGTCCCTCAACGTATCGCAGAGATGAGAATACTTTCCCACACACGCTGCAAGATGGAGGTGCATTCTCAACCTCTGCCTGCCGCAGGTCTGAGCAAGATTTGGACGCCTCTGCCGAGACTTGATTGCTCTCTGTTGAATTCTGGTTCTGCTTCACCTGAAGTACTCCAGTCGTAACACTGTTGACGTCGTTCTGAAGTGGAAGATTCATTTCTGGATTTATTTCTGTGGTGCAGTTTGATTCGTGATTATGTTGGTTTTCACATTTTTCATTTTGACCACGATTTAGTGTCTGTTTTTGCTCTGAATGAAGATGTGGAGTTTTATCTGATTCGTGGTAATTTTGGTATCTATGTTTTCCGTTTTGATCATGATTCAGGTTCTGTTTTTGCACTGAAAGAAGATCTGTATTCTCACCTGCTACCAAGTTATCTGAAGGCTTTAAAGATTTAGATTCTGCAGACTGGTTAAAATAATGTCCATCACAAAACTTGGTATCACCATCTGCAGCTAAAGACTTTGTCGCTCCTAAAGAATAGGTGTCTAAGGCAACATGACTATTTGAACTACAAGTAGTTACAGCTGAAAAAGTATTTTCCTGTTACCTCAGAAACACCAGATTCTGGATGGTCCGAGCAGCCAGGATCAGTATGAAACTGTTCCTTACATTCACTATGAAACCTTTCATTAGTTTTAGGTAATTCTGAATTATTATTTTTTTCAGTATTCTTTACACCTTCGGGTGACCCTTTTCTCGAAGAGCTGTCTTTAAATGAAGTGTTAATTAGCTCTTTAGAACCACAATGAACACTGTCGCGAGAAGTTGATGAATTTAAAGTCGTATTTCCTTCCACATCTTCTAAAACTGCCGAAGACCTTTCTTTCAAAGAGTTAAAATATTCAGTTTTAACACAAACTTTTGAACCATACAGTGATGGATCATCAGATAAAGATAATTCAGAAACTGTTTTTTCTTTAACATGCTCTGAATTTTGAGATTCTGAGACTCTGGTGGTATTGCAGTTATTTCCAGTACTAACAGGTTCACATTTCACTTGCACACACAATTCATGACGAAAATCAAGTAAACCTCTGTCATTTTCACCACTTTCTTGTCCATCTACATCATGCTCACTTTCTGACAGTGTAATTCCTGATACCATGCTGCAAGCCTCTTTGATTTACTTGTTTTATTCCTTACTCCAGTCTTGATTCCTGCAAGACATAATTTAATAACATAGTAGTATGTTATAGAGTAATTATTGAAAGAAGTATTTTTGTTAAGTTATACTTGAGAAATTGCTCTGTAGAATCATGTAAGCAAGAAATATAAAACTAATATTTTAAGCATAAAATTTTATTTAAATAATAAATGTACAATTTCTTCTCTGTAATATTATTATTATTTTAATATTTATTGTTCAGTTTTATTTTTATTAAACTTTATTTATTAAACACATGTTAATTCCATATATAAAATAGTCAATTACACTAAAGAATATATACATAATAATTAATATTTAATGTTCCAAAACTTTCGTCAATCCATATCGCTTGCTTTAATTACTATTGCAATATAATATTAATTATATTTATAATATTAATAGTAATATAAATATATTTTAATGATTTATATACATGCTAAATATGCTATTAATAATATTATCATTTTTTTAATAACTGACCCATTCATAACAAACAATATTACTGTGAAAATTGATGTTCACTTTATTTTTTGAATTGGTTTATTCATAAAGTTTTATAAAATATTCAGTAAAACAAAGAAAAAAATATATATTTCCAGTCATATTATCAATTTAACGCATAATGACATACAAATTCACCAAAAACATCAGAAATATCATGTATAATAAATACCTGAACAGTATTAGATTGTAAGTTTTTTCTGCTTTACTTCATTCAAAATTAAACCACATTCGCTCCAAAAATTATCTTGACGTTTGGCTTCCAAGGGAAATAACTCCATTTTGTTTCCTAATGTTTTTTCTTCCATTCACTGGCGCACTCAAATAAGTAATTAAACCTACAACATTATACAAAATAAAAACCATTAGGCCAACTGCACGCTACTAAAATTTGAAGACAAATATGCACAACATAAATTTTGACATTTAAGTTTTCAGCACATAAATATGTATCAGTATTAAATAAATGTGTGATGAAATTTAAATGTATTTTGTGCACCAGCTGCAAGAAGTATAATTATTGACAAACGTGTATGCTGGTGACAAGTGCTTAAATTGGATCCTTGGTTTAGATCCCTCATTTGCATCAGAAAACGTAACAAAAATATTATATTGCATAATATTTATTAAAATTATTTTTATATTATTATTTTTTTATTATTATTATGATTATTATTATTATGATTATTATTATTTTTTATTATTATTATTATTATTATTATTATTATTTGTTGTTGTTGTTGTTATTGTTGTGCTTTTCTGGGGTTTTTTGTTAAGGACAACAAATATTAATTAGTCTCTTCTGCATTTTCCTCAGAATTCCTTTTGTACTTATTGTTGCAGTACTGCTTTTATGTTGATGAATTCTGAATGAACACATCTCATCTTGACTGAGAAAATGACAGACTCCTTTTATTTATATATATATATATATATATACATATATATGTACCCACACACACACACCCACACACACAGGGCCTATGAGAGGGGGTCCAGCCAATACTTTGTTCCAGGACATAAAAGCTAAGAAGGGCCCCCCTTGAGAACAACCATTTTCTATTACCCTCAGCCCAATATGCACTTATATTCACATACACAAACATCATTATACTTATCACACCACACTTACTTCTTTTTATTAGTATTTTGAGAAAAATATTAGCGTGCTTCTGGGACTCCAAAGGGGTCTTGAACAGCTGTGCAGAATTTCTCTTGGAGGCTGTGTACATATATATATATATATGTAAACTGATTTGTAAATGATTTACTGTTTACTTAATATCTATAATCTGTTAAATCATTTATGTCTAAACTGTTGTTTTATTTCTCCTTATTTCACCTTTTTTGGGGGGGGTCAAATTTCATCAGCAAGAAAGTAACCACTGCTTTTAACCTTAATTCTATGTAAATTAGTCTCCCGCTTACCTCACTTAACTATCGGAAACTTGGAACCAATTACATCTTTAATCTGAGGTATTATTATAGTATGGATATCGCTTATCACATAAAGTATACATATATGACAAATATTGAAATAATCTATGTATTAGATATAGTGAATGTAAATAATTATAAAAGAAGGTATTCATCTAAAATGATCACGAATGATTTGGTCCTTCTTATAAACTTTTTCAGTCATAGCCAAAGTATTTGCAGGTCATACTATCTTTAGTATACCATACTATTAATATACTATGTCACATATATTATAATATGTATGTATGTGTGCATAATGTAAATATGCTCTGAAACATATATCTTGAACATGTTTAAGTTGAATATGGTTTAATTCGAACAGTTAATGATAAATATAATTTTCATATATTCTATTACTGAATATAAAATACTCGTATGTAAAATATGTTTTTTTTTAAATTATATTGCTGAATAAAATTAGTTATTTATAATATTTTTGTCGTTTTCTTTTACAGAAGCCAGCCATGAGAATTAACAAAAAACACATCGTGCTGCTTTTTTCTTTTCTTTTCTATTTTTCTTTTTATTTTTTTAATAGATAGAAAAATTGATGTAAAATTGTTTATTATTGGTTGGTTGTTTTGTAAAAAAATAAAATGTTTATGAATTAGAAATGACCAGCTTAAATAATAATAATAAGAAGAAGAAGAAGACTACAAATAAGAATAAGAAGAATACAAATAATAACAATAATAATAATAATAACAATAATAATAGTAATAATATTATAATAATAATAATGTTTATGATGATGATTATGATGATGATAATGAGGAGGAAGATGATGAAATAATGAAAAAGTAAAAAATCTACAACAAATGAGTAGTAAACGCTTATTCTGCTTTCGGTTGATGTTACATAATCAATTTAGGAACAATGCACTCCACCTCTGAATGTTAGAAAGAAACCAGGCCAAGTTCATTATATATAGAGGTAATCGGATATTGCAATAGAGTTTTTTCTAAGAAATGGGAATTAGACAAACTGGGAATTCTACCAGATGGGAAGACACCATTCTAACATTGTGACCACAACTATACCATCAAAGGCTAGAGTGTTTTCCAGCTAATGGGATGGCATATATAAAATATTTGTTACTGCTAAACAACAACTCATTTCATGGTTGCAGTAAGTTTTCTCATTTCATACCATTACAAAAGAGAACCTCACTGATAAGATGATAATAAAAAAAAAAACATTTCTTGCTGCAGAACTACAGTTGCTCATTTTAAGTTGTCAACAGATTTATTCATTTCTTATCATCATTGTACAAGAAAACTCGACTGATAATAATATTAAGTTGAATAAAATATGTGAAAGTCATTAAATAAATATTTACTTTGTTTGTATTTGACTTGCAGTTGACAAGATATATCATGTAACACTCATTATAAAACAAATATAATTTTTTTTTTTTTTACTATTTTATTTAATTCTATTTTCATTAATATTTTGATTCAAACACAAACACAAATTAACAAAACTCTTGTATGAACTAGAAAAGCCAGTTTATTTCAGAAAAAACCCAAAGTAATTTTGTTGTTAACAACTTTCAATTATATATACACATTTTCATAATAATAAAATAATGATGGAAATTAACAAAGACAAAGTGCCTAATGTAATTTTTTTCACTTCTTGAGAGAAAAAAAAAAAAAAAAAAAAAATAATAATAATAATAAAAAAAAAAAAGTAATAATAATAATAAAACAAAAACAAAAAGAAAAGAAAAGAAAGTATTAAATTCTCATATTTCCATCAGCTCAAAATGCCTAAAACTTTCTATAAAATAAAACCAAATATAAGTTTTCACTTCTGTGATTAGGAAAACAATTAAATTAGAGCAAATGATAATAATCACTCACTTAAAATGAAAACTACAAACATGATTAATGAATTCATGAAAGTAAAAACCACTGAAATTTATCAATTTAAAATGGATCTTAAAACCCAACATTAAACAATAACAACAGCAGTAAATATTGATTTTTAAATAAAATAAATAAATGAATTAAAAATAATGTTTCTGAACCACTTATTAAAAAAACAACATATTGATTATGATATTAATAGGTCACATACACACAACAATATATGTACAAATGTGTTGTTATGTGTGTGTGTGTGTGTGTGTGTGTGTGTGTTGTGTGTGTGTGTGTTTATTTATTTATCCTGCAGTCACTCTATATAGTGGAAAGATATGATGCGATTAATTTCTATCCAAAAATACAGCTGATGGGTTAGAACTATATTTGGTTTGATAAATTATATATGTATATATGTATATATATAAACAAGTAATTTATCAAAGTTATATATTGTCCAAAGTTACTTCTTTAGAATTTAACTGCTGCTTTGGATATTAAAAAACCATTATGGAAACAGCTTTCATAAATACTTTTTTTTTGTTATTTACGAACTATTTTGTTTTGATGGATACTACAATGAAATCAATTTGCGTGAAAACTGCTCAAAGCATTGAGTTATTAAATAAAACAGTTAACTTCATCTAGTGTTTGTATTATTTAGGACTGCAGGAATAACTTTCTTAAGATACCAGCGAAGAGTTTTGCCAGGATAAATTTCAATCCTTCACGTTAACAGAAATCAGAGGTTTACCAGGATACATTTCAAATGTATGCATAATATAAAAAAAAAGTACTGGGTTTCTACCAAGACAACTCCAGATTTCTACCAAAATGAATTTTAACCATCCACATTAAAGCTGTGACCCATTTACAAGGAAAAGCTCAAATAAGGAAGTTTAAAAAATAAAAATAAAAATAAAATCCCCCAAAACAAACAACAACAACCCTCAAAACAGTATTATTTCTACCAGTACAAATTGTAAAAAGAAAAATACAGTTTTACCTGGAAAAATTCAAATCCTGCATGTCAACGGAATGAAAAGAAACCTTTTTAATAAATAATATTTGAACAATAAACACATGTAACATTGTACATTAATATTACAATCCAAAAGGCTTTTTAAAACCAATGTGCTTTATAACAGATAAAACTAAAATTCTGTAAAAGTGCAATAAATGTCAAAAAGACATTTTCAGTTACAGTACTAATAATATTACCATATATTAACAACAAAACCAAAACCAAATGTAAGATATCTTTTTCATAATAAATAACATTAATAAGTTTTGAAAGCATCAGTAAAGAAAAAGGTCTGTTAGTACATTTTTTTTATAGGTTTTAATTATTAAATGTTAAGAACAGAAGTGAATTAAGGAAAACACAAAGACTGAAGTTTTTTTACCAATCAAAAACTCCTATTCAATTCACTATCTTTGTTAATAATCAATAATCAATAACATTAATACTGTCAATAGAAATTAAATCATTACAAAGGATTAGGCTATTTTAGCATGTGTGTGTGTGTGTGTGTGTGTGTGTGATACAAAACATAACAATCTATTTTTTTCTAAAAATACAAAGTACAAAATCTAATAATATTTTATGTTTTAAAATACCAACCATAAAATCTTGTAAAACTCACATTCAATTAAAGTCTTTCTAATAATAATTTTTTTTTTAATATAACCTACAGATTCCAGCCAGATGTTAGTTTAATGTTACAAAAAAAAAAAGATAAATAAAAAAATAAACTTAAAAAACTGGCTTTTCAACAAATATATACTATAAATATTTCTATTTAAGACACTTTTTAAAGATTACTATTAGTAATCAAAAAAATAATAATAATGAATAACTGAAAACAAACTACCAAAAAGAATGTCTTTAAATATCACATGATGATGTAATTAAATTACCAAGAAAATTGTCTTTTTAAGACCATATTATAGCTGGAACAGAATTTAAAATAGGGTAACTATTGAAAAAAAATGAATCACTGAAAACATGCTAACAAACAGAATGCCATTTCAACAAATATTTTAAATATCTCAGCTTGTAATTAAATTAAAAAGAAAAATGTCTTTTTAAGACCTTATTATAGCTGGAACAGAATTTAAAATATGGTAACTATTGAAACAAAATGAATAATTGAAAACATGCTAACAAACAGAATGCCATTTCAACAAATATTTTAAATATCTCAGCCTGTAATTAAATTAAAAAGAAAAATGTCTTTTTAAGACCTTATTATAGCTGGAATAGAATTTAAAATATGATAACTATTGAAAAAAATAAATAATTGAAAACACTAACAAAAAGAATGCCATTTCAACAAATATTTTAAATCATTCAACTTGTAATTAAATTAACAAGAAAAATTTCTTTTTAAAACCATATTATAGCTAGAACAGAATTTAAAATATGATAACCATTGAAAAAAATGAATAACTGAAAACACTAATAAAAAGAATGCCATTTCAACAAATATTTTAAATCATTCAACTTGTAATTAAATTAACAAGAAAAAATTTCTTTTTAAAACCATATTATAGCTAGAACAGAATTTAAAATATGATAACCATTGAAAAAAATGAATAACTGAAAACATTAATAAAAAGAATGCCATTTCAACAAATATTTTAAATATTTCAACTTGTAATTAAATTAACAAGAAAAAATGTCTTTTTAAGACTGTCTGTTTATAATAAGAAAATAATGGTAAACTCTGAAAATAAATAGGTCTTTTTAAGACTAATTTATAAATATCTTTAAATGACTAAAATAATATGTAGTGGGACACAATACAGCTCACTTTGATATTACTGCTCTAGAATAATAATCCCTTCATTATTGTGTTTTGATCGTCAGGCAAAAATTTATTTTGATCATCTCTTGAAATAGCTGGTATATAGGGAGTGAAAACAGCATTAATGCAGTTTTGATACGGTCAGTGACTTTGGACCTTTAGTAAATACACCAATCAAGAAATTATTACACTTAAAAAAATTAATCTCGTGAGGTGCGTGACTTGTTGAGGCTAGTAATACATTTTAATAAATAAAAATGAGTGTGTTTGTGTGTGTGAATATAATATGAACTGAGGCAATGACCAAGTCCAGTTAATGAATTTTTAATGAAACATTTCAAGAAATTTGGCAACAGATAACAAAATAAATAAATCTGAAATTTCTTTTATCATATAAAACATACATGACAGTGCCTTTTCAAAAACTGCCTGAAAATAATTCCGAATCCATGATAAAGACAGAACTATCCTGGAATGTAAGCATAAACAATATACTGTTTGTTTGCTTGTATTTTGTTTGTGGTTTTTTGGCAAAGCTAACTGCCAGAAATCTGGCAATCAATGGGAAACTATCATGATATAAAAAAAATAAAAATAAAAAGCAAAGAAATGCAAGAACAGAATAATAATAATAAAATAACATTTTCCTGAATTGATAAAGGTTGAATTTTCGTAAAATGAAACATGTAATCACCAATAACCATAACAGTATTAAATTCAAAATGAAAAAATTTCTTTACAAATCTTTTGAGACTAAACTTATTAACAGCAATATTAACAACTGTGTCAAAATCCAAACTAGGCACAAACTCATCTTTCATTAAATCTTAATTTTTAATTATTAAAAAAGTTCAGCAAACATTGCATTCTATGTGAATATGCAGTAAGCTATCAGTTTTGATTGAAGTGAGTTATTAAATTGGGTTTAATTAATAATCAACATTAAAAACATCTTGATTCATGTCTAGATTCACTTTAGCCATAACAGAGTATAAATGAAACATTATCTTCTGGACTGCAACCCAATCTATAATCAAACTATCTAACATTAAAAATATTTTAAAAGTAATATAAATTTTATTAAATTACAAAAATATTTTTATTAGCAATTCATGAACAATACACCTCTAGTACCAGACAGAATATTACCATATTTCTGTAACTGTTTCAGTGATTTCCTCATCCCCAAAATGGCCGTGTGTGCGATATTTTCTAACCGTTTCCCTTCGTATTTCTTTAGGCTTGCCTAAACTGGAAAAATCAACATAACTGGAAACATTGCATCCTGATGAATCTGTTATATGAGAACTCGACATTGTGGTATTATTGTTTACATTATCAGCGCCGATGTCGTTCTCATTATCAACAGATACGGTTATCTTCCCTTGTGAATTCACCCTCGTCTTTCTCTGCTCAGACACGGTGTGGACTGACGACGAAACTGTTGCCACTGGATACAAATCAGAATCGTCTTGTTCGAAACAGATCTGAGAAAGTACTTCTTTTGTTTTAGATATCTTTGTCAGTGTCTCGCATTCTTCTGTTTCGATGTTCCGTTTTGTTGCTCGTGTTTCTTCTTGTCAACATACATTCATTAATTATTTCATTCTTCGTTCCCTCCTCCATGTTCATCTGTTTTAGTCTGTCCTTCCATCCTCTACCAGATGGCCTGCCCTCTTTAATCAAGGCATTCTGCACTTTATTCTGGCTTCCGTCATCATCAGGATTGTTGGATTTTGTACTTGCATTCCCACGATTCTTCTTTCTAGTTGAATTCCTTTTTTTATTTTTCGTTTTAAATTCAATACCACTTTTGGAATGCCTGCAAATAATCTCTTTTGCTGTTTGCCTTCCGTTAATTTTTTATCTTTCTTATTGGATTTGGTTTTTGACTGCTTGGGCAAGTGATTGTTTGCTATCTGAACAGATGATGTGTGAATTTTTGTGTGTTCTTCAAGTTCATTTGCATCAACCGAAAGAGAGCAAACCAGGCACCGCATTCGTTTTGTCTTCGCTTTAGATTTTGCTCTCTTGCCGGTCGTTTTTGCTTCACGTTTTCGCGACTTTGCAACAGCTCTGTTATCATCATCATCACCAGAATTGTTTTTATTTCCTCCTTTCAGTCGTCCCAAGCCCAGTCTAGTGTTTTTGAAAATGCACAGTCTTTCCAAACTTACTCCCCTCTTGGAAAGCTTTTCAACATCCAGCTTTTCCAGCATGACTGATACCGGCTGTAGTGACATCTGCGACTGACTGGTTTTCTTGCTGGAGTACTTGCTATCAGAGTGTTTGCCAGAATTATCACTCTCTAGAGCTCTTTTACTGCCTGTCTTCACCAAATCTAAATTCTCAATAACCTCATTGGAGCTGCTGTCGCTGTTTATCTCATACTGTGCATCGTCCTTTTCTATCCCATTAATCTTGACATTGCTATCATCTTCTTTAGATTTTTCTTTTTTGTTCTCCTTATATTTAACCTCTTTACTGGTAGTAACTGAATTCAAGCTCATAGTAGTGGTTAATGCATTTTCATTGGCACTCTCAGCTTTCTTTTGTGCTGCTTTATTTGTGATTTCCTTGGAAGTGTTATTATTTGGCTTGTCCTCGTCAGTATCTGTGTCATAATTCAGTGAATCTTGCATCTGCATTACAATGACTGGACTCTCACACTCGTGGGAAGCGTTCTCATATACTAGCACTGTTTCTAGATTGTCACTGCCAGATGCTGAACAACAACAAAAAACAAAATATCAATAAAATAACAAATGTTTTTAGCAGACATGTAAATGAACTCCGTAACAAGTGTTATAGACTTTCTCTGTATTAATGTGCATTTTTTTTTTAAAAACAAAGATGTATACTTTTGTCTTATGTGGGTGTGTAGAGGTGGATGTGTGTGACCATTTTTTAACTCTAGAATAAGAAATATTAATTATCTACAATTACAATAAAAATTAACAATGGGATGTTTCAGCTGTTTTACAACTGGTTTGGTGTTTGCTAGCCTGTCAGTAATTACAATCATACATGCACAGATAACTGACAACTTATTAACTGCTAATTTTGAAATATTTGATTTCTTTTCATCAACACAATACTATAACTGAGATTTTGTTGGAATGAGAAACTATGGAAACTATATGGAAAATTTAAGAATGTAGACATAATTTTTATTACCATTCACATCTATATCAGTGTCTTGGTCATTTGCTATGTTATCAATAATTAAACAGGAATTTTCCATCTTCACAGCTTCACTTTTTGTTGAATCTGAATTGATCTGTGAAAAATATAAAATTTAAAAAAAAACCATTTAGCAAAAAAATGAATTTACCTCAACTTAATGATGCTACAACTAATAACAAACTATTTTACTTAAACTGGTTTATTGAAAACTGAGCTTCTAAATACAAAACTGAACTACTGTTTGTTTTAAATTAACAGTTTATAAAACATTCTTAAAAGTCAGTTTTGGTAATTAAGTATACTACTAGCTGTCTTTCATCAAATAATAATAATAATAATTGTAATGATTGTTTGTCATAATTGATTTAAATTTTAAGTTACAATATACCAATTCTCCATTTTACTCAGTTAATCATAATGGATTAAAAAAATCAAAAATAAAAGTAATAAAATGCTGTATTAAATGAAACTGTTAATCAAATATATAGGTGTGTGTCTGCCAAAAAATGTATAAATGTATTGCTCAGTTTAAAAAATCCTTCAAATTAGCATTCAGTCTGTTGATAACAATCTACATTTATTTCTACTTTTGCATGGCAATGGACAATTCAGCAAAACAACCAACACAAATTTTTTAAATTATTAAATTTTCTAATGTTAATATTCATATTAGGACCACAATAAGTCTCACAATGCTTTAAATAAAATAAAAAAACCTAACAGTGACATAACACTGTTCATGAACTACTGCTTGTTTTTTTATACTGAAAATTGTATCCATTAAAACTGTGTAAAGTGGGAAATTGCTCAACAGATTAACACCTAAAGACAACACAATTAAATCCAATGGAAACCAAATAAAACTAAGCAGTGAGTTACAACTTGAGCTACAATAAGTAACAATTAATACTATTGATCTTCATCTTCTGTGGGGGGGGGTTTCAGAACCAGTTTTCAAATAATTTTGAAGGCTGGTGCCATATGAATTGGAATTGTGTACCGATCACAGATAGAGAGATATATAGATAGATCAATAGATAGATAGATATGCTCTCTCTCAATTTCCAAGCAGGTGCTACAATCCATTTTGATATTCACTGACTTAATTTGTTTGATAAATATCAATTTATTTATTATAAATCATGACATATAATATTGAAGTCTAAAAGAAGCAAAATAAAAACTTTAAAATAGTGAAGGAGAATAAACAAATTTCCTTAATGATTTTATTAAAGTACACATTTTTTTTTTTTTTTTTATAATTAAGTAGTATTATACATATAAAAGGAAGGTTAATGCATAATTTTGACAAATTATAAACAATTTTTTTTTTCTTAAATTTAAAACAATATTAATTCCATAATAAAATACAAAAATATTAATTATATATATATATGAAGAACAAATGTTTTGTCTGTTTTACCATTCTAGTGTATCCATAATTGATTACTGAACTTAAGATATTATAAAAAATTCAAACTGAAATTGTAATTTAAATTTACAATCGTTTCCTGATTTACTAAAGTAAATATAAACGATCCTTTTTAATACTGTTCTTGTTCTAAAACGTTTAGCTTTAAATATTGCGAATAAATCCCGAGTTCCCTTCCTTCACAGGTAACTGGTTTTTAATACACGATATTTATATAATTACTATTAGATTATTACAAAAATTATTAAATTTTTCCAGCATTTAGCCAAAATTAAAACAATCTTTTTGTTAATTTTTTCTTTTGTTCGAATTAGTTACTCTGATTTTGCCTAAATTATTTTTTTGTGGTGATACATAATACAACAATCATGCTTACGATCACTTCTGCTGCAGTCTCCATCTTTCGGTAGCGTTTCACTGTTGACTTCGGTTTCATTTTGCTACGCTTTATTAATGCAAAGGGTACTAGTGTAATTTGTCTACTTGTCTCTCTTTCCGTGTTAATCTCTATTTCGTTGATAACGATTAACGTTAATCAGAGTACACTGTCAGATTATTAAATATAATATTAAATAGTTTAGTAAATGGTGCATACTTATGGAGCCAGTGTTGCATCCATTTGATGATTTGGCGCATGCCTATGTTGTTGACGTAAAGGGGTTATTATTATTTTTTTTTTTTTTTGTAAAGAAAATCTTTTTAATCACAAGACGCATAGTCGTATTTTAGCTCTTTGGGTCTGCATGTGAATGTTTTAAGGTTTTTTTGGCATTGTACACATATTTCATTGGACCCAGTTCAATTGGAAAATAATGAATAACATTATACCGCTCTCCTGTAATTATTTTCTGCCTCAAATCGCTAAGAGCTATGAGTGAGGCGTCTTCTCTAAAATATAATTACAAACAATTTAATAAGCACGTATGTTAATACAGATATCCATTCTATAATATCTCTGACCTGTTAAAATATTGTCTGTTTGTATGTATTGAAATTCATGCATTCATTCATTCATTCATTTATTTATTTATTTATTTATTTTTATTTGTTTGGTAATTTGTTTATATTGAAGTATTTCAACACACTTTCGAAATTCGTAGAAGCTTCAATGTTTCTCTTATTTCATATATAATAGAAAGTTGAATAATAATAATAATAAGTTGAAGATTGCTATCTTTACCCGGGTCACTAAAGATACACTGTTATTCAAAGAAGCAAGTAATGTACACCACAACAAAGAACAACATTTCATCTGGGGTTTTTTATTCTGTATTTTAAGAATCATGCCCTATCAGCGTTGGTTTTAGAAATTACGTGAGGCGAGCGCGTTTTAAATAGCTTCACCTATTCTTAATGTATAATAAGAAAAAAAAAAAAAATACAATCAAGCTCCAAATGTCAAAAAAAAAAAAAAAAAAAAAAAAAAAAAAAAAAAAAAAAAAAATAAAAAATATATATTTGTGATCGGTGTGTTACGGGTTTTAGTCTGTTTTTGGCCTACATTTCAATTTAAACTGTTAAATAATTGCAAATTTTTCATAAAATAATAATAAAAATCAAGCTGACGAAAATGAATAGAAAAAGCTTTTTTTTATGAGGACCTGATACATTGACAAATGTTGAAAGAATACTTTGGTAAAGGGAACAAAAGTTATAATTCATAATGTTCCCTTCGCCAGAGTATTCTGACAGAACAACATGCTTATAAAACTAAATATATTTCAAAGGAATTATGAAATTCATGAGAATTATCAAATTTGATCTAAACATCTGATAACTTTCAACATGTATTATGTCCTCATTAAAAGCTTTTTCTATTCATTTCCGTCAGCTTGCTTTTTATTATTATATTATGGCTTTCGTTTTGTAAAAAGATATTTAACATAAGTAAAAATGACAGTTACTCTTCGAAGAGGAAATCTTAAGCGCTATTTCAATATCTATTTTTCAATCACCAAAATCCTGTAAAGACTGTGTCGCTTGATCGTATAATAATTACTACAAAAATGTGTAAATTTAAACACGAAATAATTGCACGAGAGAGGAAACATGGTACCTGGTCTTTGATTAGTAGGAAGGAATCTTTTATATAATATTTCCCAAATTATAAGAAATGGAAATAAATGAATACTGGAAAAGATCCCGTATGGTTATGACAACTGGTCAACATTATTATTATTATTATTATTATTATTATTATTATTATTATTATTATTATTATTATTATTATTATTGTTGTTGTTGTTGTTGATTTCTCTGTAAACAGTTATTACTCTATTCAGCATTTTTATCGGGATTTTTTTGTTTACAGTTTATTTATTATTTTCTTTTTGGATTTAAAATGATCATCATAGTTATTAAAAAAAAAAAAAAAAAAAAAAAAAAAAAAAAATGGCTGCATCTGTATTCAGTCATAGACTTGTAATAATCTAATCAATTTTGTTAAAAGGATGAGGTTCAAATAAAATAATAATTTGGAAATCTTCAAGTGCATTTACGCATTTGTATTATCAGCATAAGTACACTTCGAGAGAATCAAGAAAAACTTTCATTACTTCATTGAATTTTTTTTATTATTATTATTATTTTAATGTATCGTTAGTCATGAGATCATATACTTTAAATATGTTTTTAATTAACTAGGATGTATCATAACAGAATATTACAGTAAAAAAATAAATACCTGGGTACCCTCGTTAAGCTGCAGTCATTACGTCATAGCGTCCAGAGCAGACGAGTTTGTTCTGGTTTCCCCCCCATCTTGGCAGAATAATAAAGTTACAAAGCCGCATTATAAGCGATGACGTCACGACTCCAGTTGTATTTAAGTAAAATATTAGATGTTTTGTAACAGTATTATTCCACTGTCATAATTTGTTAATGTATTATTTTTAGTCGCTCAAACTAAATAAAATAATTACTTCATGTATAAAACGTTTGCGGTTTTTTTTGTTTTTTTGTTTTTTTCATAATCTGAAAATAAAATCAAAATATAATTATAATAAATAAAAAGTTGACGATATTTGTTTATAAGAAAAAAATAAAGAAGAAACGAAAAGAAAAATCAAAATTATAATTAAAATATTTGAAAAGCGTGCGTTTTCTTATCACGTGTTTTTGCATGACGTCACGCCAATTGTTTGTTCGGTACTCACGTACTAAGCATGGCTCGTTTTGTCCACATGTTGCAGTACAGGCAAGCGTAACTATTATATTCCATTAAAATTTAAATGCTTTTCTTCTTCTTCTTCCTTTTATTTCTTTTTCTTTTTTTTTTTTTTTTTTTATTTTTATTGTTCCGTATACAATACATATGATTATCATATGTATTGTATGCGGAACCATAAAAAAAAAAAAAAAAAAAAAAATAGAAAAAGAAATGATATCACAGTTTTTATTAACTGGTTAATTACAAATATTATTTTATCCAATGTTAGAAAGATGTCGCGCAGCAATGCATACTCAGTAGGATTGATACACCAAACCGATGACGTAAGTGAAAACGAGCAATGGTACACTACCAGTTGAGGCTCGTAATAATAACAGACATCCCGAATATATATTATGCTAATTTAAATACAGTTGCTTTATGCCTTCTAGTTTTTGCTAATGATAAAGTGGACAACGGGAATAGTTCCCACAATTCAGTGACGTCTGTACAAATAAGCAGTTATATTTAAGTGTAGAAGTTCCTAAGATTAACAATTTAAACATTTTCCATAAAATAAAATAAAATAAAATAAAATAAAATAAAATATAAATAAATAAATAATAATAAATATATAAATAAAATTAATATAATAATAATAATAATAATAATAATAATAATAAATTAATTAATTAATTAAAATAAAAATTAAAGCTTTTATAACTTTTACTTCTAATCTTTGCTAATAATAAAGTATGACATTTTTGTTATTGTCTGCCAACGATAAACATAAATACTATTTCTATATTCTTACTACTACTAACGTATATCTTACGTTTCGTTTTATTTTATAATTTACATAAATAAATAAATCATTAATCAGTCTATCATTCGAACACATCATTTGGACGATATCAAGAAGAAGAAATTTAAAAAAAAAAAGAAAAAAAAGAAAAAAGAAAAGAAGAAAAGAACATGGACGAAATATAATTTGTTTATTTGAACCAGCACAGGTTCGCTTTTATAACCTTCTGTTTGTACGTTGTATGTGTGTATATGTTGTATGTTTACATAGTTTTTACGTATGTATGTATGGATATGTTTGGTGCTTTGTTTGTTTATATACGGAATTAGAACTCTGTAGTGTGTTGACCTAAAATTTAAAAGTCACATGATCAACAGTCTAGTGTGCGCACGTTGGGCTTTTTCTTATTCCATCCTGTGCCCAGGGTTGTTTTTATGACAGGCTGTTATTGTACATCGTCTTTCTTATCTGTGTAAAGGTCTATACAAATATTTTCCTGCTAATCGAGAAAATATTAGCGAATTGCAGGCGGTCAAGAATTTCATTTGTCATTGACATAAAGAAGAAAGCAGTATCGTTAAATAAACATTCATCTTCAAACATTCTTTGTTGAGGCAAAATTTAGCCTTCTCTGACAGTGATAAATATGCTACGGATCGAGCTTCTGCTTTTAAACTAATTAGTTTTGTTTATAATTATTTGGGTTTAGAAGAAAAAGAAAAAGAAAGAAACACAGTCATCCCTTTATAGTTCGCACGTTTCTTTATCCTCGTATGTCAGAATGTGGTAAAAATAAAGCTGTTACAGATTTGTTGCATCGACGATAATCATTAACGACACAAATAAATCACCTTAAATCCATACTGAGTCCGCCTTTACATCCTAATTTGCTAGCGTGGTGACCCGGTGAGGCGGCCTCTTTGATCTTAGCGACCACCTGTCAAAATCATTTGATCAAACGAGACAAACGTTTCCGCCCCTCGCGCATATCACGTGATTCGAAACGAGAGTGTCCCAGTCGTGCTATGGCGTCTGGTTGTTCACAACTTCGATCTTTTGTCAGAAAAAATATTCGTTGGGATATTTCATCTGAATAACAGTGCTCTTCACTTTTTGGATGCTGGTAAGAATGTTTAGTCTATTCTAGCATTTAGCAAGACTTTGTGACGTCATCATTATTTTTTCCTTCTGTCTATTTTGACGGCAGATATGGGACATTTCAAGCCAACAGGTTGACGTCTATAAATACCTACTCGTGTAGCTTGGCGCGGAACGCTTTGACATGTATACATAACAGGCAAGCGCAAAATTCGCTAAATAAACAAACTATTAACATAGACATTCATCTGAACTAAGCTGTTTAAAGAACATTTACGAACATACAAATTAAATTTTGAACTGCATTAAACGGTTTAAATAAACTGTGAAATATATTTAGAATTTCTCTGGGTTTTTTTTTTATTATCGTTATTTTTATTTTAACTTTCTGACCAAATTAAAGTTTACACAGTATCACTGATACAGTATTAATAATTTCTCTGTTTTTAATTTATTTTTTTATTTTTTTTTTTTTTTTTTTATTTAATTTTATTAGTAGTATTTTAAATTTACTAAAGGAGCATATAAGTAACATCAGTAAACATTTAAATGATGAGAAAATATTCAACAAAAACAGATCGAATATATTTTTATTTTGTACTTATATGCTTTTAAACTTAAGTTTTGATGCATGTTATTATTTTTCTTTTTAAATTATATTTCTTGTTTCTTTCATTACTTTACTTGCTGTATTGTATATAAAAAATAAATAAATAAAATTCCATGTAAATACAAAACTATTTTAATTTAATAACTATTTCTGAATTCTTTAGCAGCTTAATTTTCATGCATACATAAACTAATGCAGGTAATAAAAACAGCTATTACAAAATTTAACTCACTTGATTCATAATTTATGGATTTTTTTTATTTTTTCAAAAAGAAAAGAATGACAGAAATTAATCACTTAGGAAAAAAATAATGAATTAACAATGAATAATCAAAAGTAGAACCAGAGAATTCAAAGAAATGAAATGAAAACAGAGAAAGGAGAAAGGAATTAAAGAAGGAATAAATAAAAACAGAAAAAATAGAAGAAAGAAAGAAAAGAAAAAAAAAAGGAATAATGCAAATGTAGAAAAAGCAAATAGAGAAATAGGAAATAAAGATTGGAAAGAAAGGAAAAAGAAAAAAGTCAAAATACAAAATAAAAACAGAAAGGAAAAAAGAAAAGATAAATAAATTAAGTAAATGAAGAAATAAATAAAGAAAAACGTAAAAGGAAAACAGGATAGAAGAAAGAAATGATCAAAAAAAAAAATCCTGTTATTAACGAGTGTACCAAACTTACAAAAATTTGCCTTCAGTTTGTTGCCCTGGGTAACCATTATTAAGAGGAAATGAGGGTTACAAACCGGAGCTGACATCTTACAGAAATGTTTTATGTTTTTTCTTATGGAGTTTTTGTCATTTAAATTGCCTGTCATTATTTACACAGTGGAACCTTGGGTTACGAACACCTCAAAGCAAGAACAAATCAGAGTACGAACCTTGATCTTGGGCAATTTTTGTCTTGGTTTATGAATAATGTCCCAAGTTACGAACTACAGCATCGCGCCACAACAAGCTTTCTTTTCGTTTCAGTTTTGACATCAACATCTTCTAAAGATAAGAATAGATGCATACATCAAAACTGAGGTCAAAATATGGATTATAGCAAATGCCCTATAGCATATATATATATCATGAATTAGGGTCATTGGTCTTCAATATGCAGTTGCAGTTCAATAGCTTTTGCACTGAGATTGTGTATATATTTTTCATTATACCTTGTCCAGTATGGTGCCCAAGTAAAACAAAAAATGAAAGTGATAATGCTGGTGGAAAGTATAAAAGTATCACAGTAGAGGTTAAGAAAGAAACAATTGCTAAACAGGAAAGTGGCATTTGTGTGTCTGACATCGCTTTGGTTTACGTACAATTCTGGAATGAATTAAGTTCGTAACCTGATGTTCCACTGTATTTTCTTGCTGCTGTTTTATGACAAAAGCAAATAGATTAATTTGAAATTAATATGGCCAGGAGCAGAGGAATGAAAACAATACCAAAAACTTTATTTTAAAAATCCCCCAAAAAAACACAAACAAAAAAAATATCTTCTGGAGTCATTTTCCAAGGTATAATTATGTGAGTATTAACATTTGAAAAATGTAACTAGCTGAATTTAAAACTAAGTTAAAAAATTTAAAAAAAAAAAAAAAAAAAAAAAAAAATGAAAATAAACCTAATAAAAAAAGAAGGATAAATAAGTAATAAAAACAGAACAATGAGTAATGTAATCTAATACAATATTATTATAAGTTGTTGGTTTTTTGGATGATAATTAATAATAATTAAAATTAAGATAGATGATAAAAATAATAATAACAACACTATAAAGGAATAAAATAAAACCCTGTATTTTTTAAATAATAAGTAAGTAAATAAATAAATGAAATATATTTTAATTTTATATAAAAAATAATCCTAAATGGGTGAGCAAAATCTCATTTACAGAAAAAAAGATAAAATATTTGCAGAGTATTTTTACATTATTATATTCATAAAATAGGGCCTAAATGGTCTTATATATTTCATTAATTCAACAAGACTTGTGTGTCCACCATTTTACTGATGTACACTATTTGTATGAAAATCAGATTAGGTATGCTCAAGTTACTAACAGCCAAAAAAATGTTAAAAGTATTAATCATTTCTTGGCATTTCACATTTAAATATCAGAATTCATTTGTTTTTAAAAAAAAAAAAAAAAATTCTTTTCTTTTCTAATTTATAGAATATTTTGTTATGATCTTTTTCTTTTTCCTTTTGTGTACACCTATATCTGTATCTATCTATCTAACTGTATATATTATTACTATTATATTTAGAATTTTTTTTTTAAATTAAATTTATGAGTTTAGTG
Organism: Chrysomallon squamiferum; assembly: GCA_012295275.1. Classification (NCBI taxonomy): domain Eukaryota; kingdom Metazoa; phylum Mollusca; class Gastropoda; order Neomphalida; family Peltospiridae; genus Chrysomallon; species Chrysomallon squamiferum. Next base: position 9,933,737 of record CM022676.1, read on the forward strand.
ATGTTTTCAAGCATTAATTTCAAGGTTGGTCCTGACATCCTATAGCTGAAAATCATTGTATTTTGTATTCATTAAATTAAAATTCTGTTTTTCTAATTACTATCGTTATCAGATGCATACAAATTAGTAACTGAAAACCAAAAACTGTTGTTGAAGAATATAGAATTTCTGTGTTTAGAGAGAGAGAGAGAGAGAGAGAGAGAGAGAGAGAGAGAGAGAGAGAGAGAGAGAGAGAGAGAGAGAGAGAGAGAGAGAGAGAGAGAGAGAGAGAGAGAGAGAGAGAGAGAGAGGTATGTGTATATAATCAGAAGGACTAATTGATGGAAGAAAGGCAGAGTATGATGAAAAAAAGAAATGAAGGAGGGAATGATTAAATTGAAGAATTAAAAGAAAGGAAGAATAAAAGAAATTATGATTATTCACACTTGAAATGTGTATGATTCAAGGGCATTGGTTAATGGGTTAAGGGCAAATAACAAAAAAAAAAAAAAAAGGCATTAAGGTATGCTTGTCGTGGTTACAAACTCTTGACCCGGCTGTGCAGTAATCTTGATATGAAATCCACAGCCATGTGGTATTGTTTGTATTTTATAAACACCTTCACCTGAATACATCAGTGTCTCCACTCTCGGCTCTGATTGTGAACACTTGCGAGGCACTTGTCTCAGCCTGTCACCAAATTACACACTCCACAACACCACTGGTCAGTGCTGGACATGCCGGTCAGCCCCAGGCAGTGGACCTCCTGGCTCTGATCAATGACTTTGTGGTTGTTCCAGGCGTCTGTTAGAAATCTTTGATCCACAATCAAACTGTTAATCTCTGGCTGCATGACTGAACCAAGCTGCTTTTACATCCCGTTTTAGTTCTGTGTGAGTAAATAAAGATCTCTTCACTTCACATGACGATTTGCACTGGTTTCACAGCAATTTACTGTAGGCATAAAAGAAAAAAATATATCTTATGAGCTCTTGTTTTCATAACAGTTACTTTAGGCAGAAAATAAGATAAATATCTTGTGGGGAATTTTTTTCAAAATAATTACCACAGACATTAAATAAAAAAATATGTTGTATTGGCAACTGTTTTCAATGTAATTACTGTAGGCATAAAATATAACTTACAGGAAATTGTTGATGTAATAACAAAATAATTGCTGTAGACATAAAATTAAATAAACGTATAACTTACAGGAAATTGTTTTTCAAAATAATCACTGAAGGCAGAAAATAAAAAAGTTATTTCGTGGGTGTTTATATGTTAAAAATAATTTCTTTATCTAATAGGCTCAAAATAATAAAAATACATAATGATATGGGCAATTGTGTTAAAAATACTTACTGTAGACATGTAATAAAATGTGTATGTTACAGGTGATTGTTAATTAGTGTCAGTTTACGTCTGATCATGTATTACGTGAATTATTAAAATTGTTATGTCACTGGGTTGATTAATCAGTTTGTCCTTAGTTGTTAAAAAGGATGCTGCTCAGAAGATGTTACAGCTGATTGTTTGTTATGAAAATTATGCTACAGTATAGAATTACGAAAAATATGTTGCTGGTGCATTACTTCAGGTATATTATGGGTAATCATTTAATTTGTAAAGTATAATGAGTTCAGTTAATAAGTATGGAGAACGCATTATTCTGTTAATTATTAAAAATAGGTTACTGCAGTATTAGTGTTTATGGAAAAGACATTAAAGCAATTATTTTATTATCAAAGTATGGGAAGTATGAATCTCATTTTCACAAACTGCACGAGCATAAACTGTGATAATTTATAGTCAGATATTGCGTGTTGGAAATGTATATTATCATGCTTTAACAAATAACATCTGTAATTATGCACATTACTGTAAATTATAAGAGGTTAATTTACAGACAATACTTTAAGGAGGAAATTGTTAATTGTCGTCATTATACAATTTTACAATATTGTTCCTGCCAGTTGATTGTGGGTTATGGTAAGTTAAAGTGACATTGTATAATACATTTAATACAAGAAACATGTAGTATCAAATAATCTGCATATTGATCCACTGATATATATTAACTGTATATCATTCATATATATATACATTTGTGTGTGTATATATAGACACACACATACATACATACATATTTACAGACACACATGCAAACACACACACACACACAGATATATATATACACACACACACATACATATACATATATATATATACTCACATAAATATACATATATATATATATATATATATGTACACATACACACACATATACACACATAAACAAATATTAAAAAATAGACCTTTAACGTGGGTATTTGTATAAGATCTAAGCTATGTAGATAGAGATATAGATATACACTTAAAATTATTTATAGTTAATACATATTACTGCATAATCTATATACTGATTCAGGACAAATCCATTAAAAATGTGAACAAGATGAATCTATAAGCACATAATCTATATATCTACATAGCTTAGATCTTGTACAAATACCCACGTTAAAGGTCTATTTTTTAATATTTGTTTATGGATATAGAGTAATGTACAGATGTATATTAAATACATATTTTTTCAGCATTCATGGATACCATACATTGCACATACTCACACATACATCATACATGAAAACACACACTCACCATATACACTCACACTCACATTTATATAAAATAAACATTAACTTGTATGCAGATGTATAGACTAAATAATTTAAACCAAATATTTTTAAGATGTTTCATTTACTATTACAATATCTATTCTATACATATGATAAACACACTGACACAAACAAATACTACTAACAATTCTGCATTATCTGTATTTATAAATAAACAGAATGTACCTATTAACACTACATAATGACATTTTCTCACTTACAAAGAATGGGCTTTACCTGTTCAGGTTGTAATTACACCACTTCAAATTTCAAATAGAGCACACCTGAGCACATTATCTGATTTTAACAATGAAGAAAGGAAAGAAAAAAATAAATCTTCGGAAACATCTTTCTGTGAAGAAAGCAAAAAAACCATCAGAAATACCTGTCAATGAATTTACACACCTTTTTTTTTTTTTTTTTTTTTTTTTTTATCTTTTTAATGGGTTTTTTTTTTTTTTTTTTTTTTAAATGCAGGCATATAATTCTTAACATACTCGGCAGATATAAAACACTGTTTACTTTTCTGTTACCTTTGTACACCTTTGAAACCTCCCCTGGTCGTCTTTAGTACCTAACAGTGTATGTATAAATTACAGGTGACATTTTTATACAGGTAATTCTGAATTATGGACCAAGGACTTGAATGGTAGGGTACCTGGTTGTATTTGCTCTGTATTCAGAGTTGTATAATAGAAAGTTTTGTACCAAATGCTATTCATGGAGGAGGGGTTTTGCACATGTTCAAATTTACTCTGTATAAATACACTTGAAACACCAAAATAAATATTGTCCATAAGGATTTTGACAGATATAAAATTTGTTCTGTCTACAAATAGAGATAAAAAATTACAGAGAAAGGCGAAAGATGGGAGTTTTAAAATTTTACTTTCTTTTGCATTGACTAATACACCTTATGAAAAACTTGTACAAGATTTTGAAAATTCAAATTTGCTTTGAAGTAACAGATATAAAATAATGTACTGAAAATTGTTTGCAGAGGATTTTGAAAATTAACTTTTTTTTTTTTTTTTTTTTTGATAAAACCATATGAAAAGGTATACAGAACAAAATTTTGAAAATACAAATTTAACATGAAGTAATGAATTATAAAATGACATTCAAAAATTGTAAAGCATTTTGAGACTTTTAATTCAGTTTTGTTTTTATTTCAGATTATTCTTTGAAGTAATGGATACAAAATAATATTTTTAAAAATGTGTGTAGAAAATATTTAACTTTGTTCTGCATATTCATAAATATATGAAAACTCTTATAAACAACAAAATTATGAAGTTTCAGATTTGCTCTATGGTAATGCATACAAAATGCCGAACTAAAAATTATCCATCTTCATAAATTTACTGTATGAGAACTTCTAAATAATAATAATAATAATAATAATAATAATAATAATAATAATAATAATAAAAAATAATAAAAAATTAAAAAATAAATTTAGTTTTCAAATTAACAAATTAACCATGGTCTGTTGGGCATCTTGTTGCAGTTTTTTCTGCATTTATTACAAAGTATATACATATAGTTTCAAATTAAAAACATACAGTATAAATCTGCACACTGCTATTTTACCATGTATCAGATTTGCTTTACAGTTCACAGACATATAAAAAGTCTTAAAGACTTTTTTCGCAGGCAGTTTTCAGAATTGGCCTCTGTTACTGATGTTGCCAAAAGCTACAAGAGCAACCCATATTGTTAAGTAGCAGCAAGAAATCTTTTTCTATACTTATCATACAGGATCTTATGCTTGGGCTTGTCTAGAAAAAGCTTTCTTTTGATGCTGAATATTGAATAGAATATGGTGAGTGAGTGCAACAAGGGTGTGTTGCCCTCACAGTGATAATAATGTATCTTGACCTTGTTTTGATTCAGAATCTTGTGCTCCTCTTGGATGAGAAATAACATACGAAGAAAACAGCATATACAATGTTTTAGTACAGAATTTTATTACTGTAGCAAGGGTTCTTTTATATTCATTGCTTCCCCCAACCACAGAGTGATGATAAAATACCTTGACCTGTGAATCATTGGTTAGAATGGGAAATACAGTGTGAAGAATAAAGCATGCAAGTTTGATGCAAACATGTTACTATATAATTATATATAAGGTATATTGTATATGGATAGCTTGACCTTTGATGAGGAATGTTGAAATGGAATATAAGACAAAGACAAAGAAGCATAAACTCTTGATGCACAATTTTATTATTGCAATAATAAGGAACTTTTTTACAGCACTCCCCACCCCCATATATCCATAATAACACATCTTGACCCTTTGTATTCTGCACTGGTTGGAACGGCAAAAAACCCCACAATAAGATGGTTGTACACAGACCCCCAGAATCAATAAGAAATGTTTTTATTGCTTTTTGTTCAGGCATGTTTCAACAGCCTTCCTTGTGAATGTTTTTCAGAAAGAGTTTGTGTCTCAATAAAAACCACTGAGGCTTGAAATCTACAAACGGCCCAAAAGATCTGTTGCTGAGTGTGTTGTCGCTGTTAACACGGGAATGTTCCGGTAAAAACTTCACATCGTCAGTCACACGATTGGCGATAATGTACGAATGTCAAACCAGTGTAAATGAATAAACTTGTTGAAGTTGGCTGGTTAATTATAAAAAAATATATAAAATAAATAAAAATAAATAAAAATATTTGTCTGGGTGATTAATCACCTGGCAGAATTGTGACTCTTAAGGAGGATGTTGTGTTTAAACATGATATCCCAGTCTTGCCTCCAGTAAAGAGCTGATATTTGTTTTCTTTTCTTCTTGTTTTTTATTTTAAATTTTAAAAAAATGTTATACTGCAAGTCTCATCATCTTATAAGATTGCAAGTGTTACGTAATGAGTAAACGTGATATCTCGATCTTGCCTCCTCCAACAAGGAGCACATGTTTTTGGTTACAAATATAATCTGAAATATTTAACCATCTGTCATTAACTTCAGACTCATCAACCTATAAAAAAATAATTTTAGCTCCAGGGAAACATTGTTGTGTAATGTGTTAACTTAATACCTCGATCCTCATTTAAAAAAATAAGCTCAAGTGTTTTGTGACAGGTTTAAAGTTATGGTTATCCATCTTTTCTTAGTACCTTATTCAGTTTCATCAAATCAAACGCTTTTGACTTCTAAGTAAGATAATGTATTAACTTGATATCCCAATCTAACTTCCGTTGAGGAGCTTGTTTTTGTTTATAAATATAACAGTTATAATGTATCATGTTCTGATTCCTCGACAGATACTGTAATTTAAAAAACAAAATTGATACCAAGGAAGATGTTACAATTTAATGATGTGTAATGTAAACTTGATATCCCATTCTTAATTATGGGTATAAGATTATGGTAAATGTTTAACAATCTGCTGTCAATAGCTTGTTCATTCTCATCAACACTTCTGTTGCAAGTGAAATGTTTTAGGTGAAGAGAAAACCTGATATCCCAATCCTGCCACCAACAAAGAACACATGGTTTTTTCGTCATGGTTACAAAGTTAATGAAAAAGGTTTACCCATCTTCTGCCAGTACGTCTTCAGCTTTAGGCTCCAAGGAAGATGTTATGAGTAAAACGTGATATCCCAACAATGAGCTTACGCTTTCTGTCCTGGATATAGAATTACTACATAACTTTATCCATCATTAACCATTAGTGTGTTCAATCAGTGGCATGTCTCCCTACTGGTAAGCACATGCCAGATGAATGGGCAGGTCACGAGATCGAACCCCACTGGTTCACCCTTTAACCCATTAGTCGATTAATCAACTTATAACTGGTATATGTCAATACAGATATATTTTTTAATAATTACGGAAACTTACCCAATGAGTAATAATAGCGCTTAATGTCTTCTTTCAAAGCTGATTGAGAAAAGATAAATGCTGATCATCTGTTAACTGTTACTATAGGCTCATTGTGTTTGTTCATAGCCAAATAGGTCGGAGGTCAAATAAAGAATGTACGAAATGGGCAAACTGACAAGTAATAGAATAATTCAATCTACCAGCAGAGAAGTTTTATTATTTCCTTTCTGAGTTGATTTTCACACAGTCTGAATTCATATTCATGTTAGTCATATGACGAAATAAGCAAATGTTATTGAAAAATATATCATCCTCCAAGTTATATTTGAGTTCCATGCTCAAGACTATATATTAATCATATTTCTTATAATTTACTTAACTACATGTTGCTTAAGCATAACTCTTTCACTGTGTATTCAAATCGGATTTCTGATATTTGATTTAACTGGGTATAACTTACTTACATCTCTTGTACATAAATTAGTTCAGGATAGAGTAAATGTAATGTGCCTAGTTATGAAGGCTATTTTATGTACAGACTAATTTATGAAAAAGTAGGTGGTTTGTACTGTCATGAATGTGGAAAGGTTTTTGGAAGAATGTGTAGGGTAATGACAGAAGGTTAGTAGAACAAGTGAATTGTATCCACCGAGTTTCAAAATTATTTCCTTCAAGACTATTCAATATCTGTGGTATGTACTGCCCTGACTGTGAAAAAAATATAATAATAACTGATAGCATGATGATAGAATAGTTCTGTAAAGTTTAATTAATCCTCTTCAGTAAAATCTTTAATTTTCATCTATAGTTATTGTTAAATGTCTCCTAAAGGCTTTGGCAGCTGTTGGGTATTATTTACAGGATGTATACTGACAGTTTTTTTTTACTTGGATTGTTCCATTAAGTTAAAATAGAAGATTGGTCTTTGGAATGTACAATAAGGCAATGATAGAAGGTTGATCTTTGGAATATCCAATGAAATATCTGAAGATCTTTGGAACGTCCAGGACAGTAATTAGAGATTATGTTTGTCTTTTGAGGTAATTCTGAGGTAGTGAGAGAAGGCAGATATTTCCAATGTCCAGTGACATAATCATAGAAGATTGGTCTTTGGAATGTTGAATAAGGTAATAATATATGGTTTGTCTTTGGTTTAGCTGATGAAGTAATAATAGAAGGTTGTTCTATGGAATCTCCAATAAGGTCATGATAGAAAGTTGTTCTTTGAAATGTCCAGTAAGATAATGATGTAAAGATGGGCTTTGAAATGCTGTATGATGGTTTGTCTTAGGAATATCTAATGAAGCAGTGTTAAAGGTTTGTCTCTCTGCAGTGTCCAGTGAGATGATTAGAGAAGGTTCTTCTTTGTAGTGTTCAGGGAGGTGATGCTAGATACATCTTTGAAATGTCCAGTAAGATAATGATATGTTGTTTTTTGTTGACCTCAGAAGTAATGAGAGAAAGTTGCTCTTCAAACTGTCCAAGGGTGTAATGATGGTTGGTTGGCACTTAACTAATCAGCTCATTTCACCATCCCAACCAATGCTTTATGACGGCTATAATATCAAATAGCAAGGCAAGTCTAATAAACAGTAGTATAGTGATAGAAAGTTAGCAGACCAAGATTAACTTGTCAGATGGTTTCGTTTACAGCAGATTAACTTTATTTTTAATGTGTGACTTATTAATTGGGCGTCACTGAAACACAATCATATGAAGAGATCATAAATATCATTTTTGAGAAAAATCTCAGTTTACTAAGTTTAATGTACTTTTTTTTGATTTCCCCACATATTATCTATGCAACATTGCATTTTACGACCATATTTACTCGTCACAAGTCAATGAAACTTGTTCAGGATTCACTCAGAGGTGAAATGTAATGTCTACCAACCAGAGTATTGAGTTATTACGTCTGCTTGCCAATTGGGTACATTTCTTTGTTTGAACTCTGGCCTCATCGACTTCAGTACAAATTATTTTTTTTTTGTGTTTTGTTCGAGGCTGAATGTTATTTTTTTTTGTCTGTTGTAATTTAGGAAGTTCAGGTGAGTGTTATGGCTTATCCGCTGGTAATATCAAAGACGCAAAGGCATGATGGATGTACTGTTTTTTATTTTTAAGTTCTTCAGGGGTTTTTTTAGGGTGTTTTTTTATTGTTGTTTTAAAAGATACTTCGAAATATATAGTGTATTTTTTACCTCTTTTTTTAAAAATATACTTTTTTTTATTTTTTTTTTACCATGAAAGCTATTACTGAGGAACTAATAGATTTGAATTTTGTAAATTTGCTATGAAACAAGTTTTACTTGCGCGCGCATGTGTGTGTGTGTGTGTGTGTGTGTTTGAACAATATATAAACAACATTCATTTACTTGTTTTTATCACATATTTTGTCATTACAATTATTACTTTTGTTTGAACATTTCTTCAGCGCTTAAAACTTTTTTTTTTTCTTTTATACATTTTCCTTTTGTCCTTTTTCATTACTAATATTTTTATGTGATAACATTTTTTAAAATGCATAAAACAGATTACATATCCTACTGTTTTTTTTTTTCTATAACCAAAGATATTCATTTTACTTGTGTTTTAATTTTTTTTTACAGATTTGATTATATTTTTATACTCTCTGCTGCAAAACCACTTAAAAACAATGGAATTATTTACAACACTGTCAGAGATTGGATAGCTCATTATAAGTTGTTGGCAACTGACAATATAATTATATATTATACAAGCACCTGGGTATTATGAAAAATATATTTAACAGGTACGGCTATCGTTTTAGTTGTGCACAGTTTAATATGAGATATATGACATACACCACAATTGTTTTTATTATAACTGGTTTGGTATTTCAACTAACAGCAATATATACTTATATGTTTAATTAAAATGATGAAATATAAGTATGTAGATGTGTTTTATAATATTCTAAAATATTTTATTAGATAAAAAAATGTATACTGATTTATTTATTTTGTATATTTATTTCATTTCATTTTTTTTTACTCATTTATTTTTCTTTTCCATATCAAAGCAAAAAATGTGAGACACTGTATTATTATTACTGTTATTGTTATTTAGAATTATTATTATTATTATTATTATTATTATTATTACTGTTATTATTATTATTATTATTATTATTAGTGTTATTATTGTTATTATTATTATTATTACTGTTATTATTATTAGTGTTATTATTGTTGTTATTATTATTATTAGTGTTATTATTAGTGTTATTATTATTATTATTATTATTATTAGTGTTATTATTATTATTATCAATACTTAAATGTTTTAACTTATTTTGTACATATTTTGCTTGTGATAGATAATAATACAGAACTGATTCATTACTAAAAACTTCATTATTGCTTTAATAAACTGCATGGTATGTGGTGCAGTGATTAAATAGAGCAGCCATTTCTCATACCTACTGCAGAAAGAATATATCTGACACCTGGTGACTGTTAACAAAGTGTTAATAATAATGTTAAAATTCAAATGTTAAATTAAAAATAAAACATTAATAAAACCATGTTACTAGTATTAACAATAAAATGATAATAATTTTGTTAGAGTTAACTGTCGTTTGTTAATAAGAAAAAAAATTTAAGTGTTAATAATGAAATGTTAACAAATGTTAATAATAAAGTTTTAATAATAAAACTGACATATTCTGTGATATACCTTGAAGGACACACACACACACACACACAACACACACACACACACACACACACACAGACACACAGACACACACAAGTGCCCAACACCCAGTGGTGTTATACAACTATCTCTTGTGTAATAACATGAGTATTTGTTAACACAGCATTATTATGAAACTTACCACAGTGACACCTCTTTATTACCTCTCGCATTGAACATGGGGCATTATTTCAAATGCATATTGTCAGTTTAGAGAGACTGTCTCATAAATTATTTTACAAACAGTATTTATTATATTATTTCTGCTACAGTTATAAAACGTAGTTGTGTTATATATTTCCATAATCACCTCTCTCATATACTTAAGTATTCAGTAGTTTTATACTGAGGTGTGTGTGTGTGTGTGTGTGTGTGTGTGCTATGGATGTATTTATACACAAACACACACACTCAAGTACATGCATACACATGCACAAATACACTGTGAGGAAAACATTTACACACAAAGAAAGACAGACAAACAGTAAAAAAACACTCTCAAACAAATAGTTTCACAAGTTAAGGTCTGTGAAAATTCATTACTTGATTAGCCATGCCTTCATGAAATGGCTTTTTCACTTAAATAAATATTCACGGTTCACTTCATCTGCAGGCCAAACAAGATTAAAAACAAAGATATCAGAACAGAATTCTCTGTCAGTCTCTGGCATCAATAAAAATAAATATTCATCTTCTATGTTAATTTGCCTTAAAATAGTTTTCCTGTTTGTATTTCAGGTATGACCATAAAGATATGGCTCACACTTTCAAGGATAATTACTTGTTACCAAAACAGATAAATTAATAAATGCGCATAGACTGTACTTGAATGCTTGAATTTGATATTTGCTTGTTTAATTTTGGAAATATTAAATGTTGTTATTGAGTTAGAAAATGTGTTAAAAACACATGAAATATTGCATTTCATACAGTAAAATATATGTTACTGTTGTTATTCGCGATATTGATCAAGAGTCTAAAAACATGTTTTTAATTAAACTGGGAAAATATATTAAATATTTTAAAATTAAGTATTGTACTATAATCAGTAATAATCTATTATTTATTTAATTGTGTAAACAAATCTTTGAGTTTTTCATTTTTTTTTTGTTTTTCATTTGTTTTTCTTTTGTTTTTTTTTTCTTTTTTTTTTTTTTTTTGTGTGTGTGTGTGCTTATAATTTTTTAATCTACTACATTTTAAGCACAGCTGTTAGAGTGTGCAATTTTATGATATATGAAACAGAATGAACAGAAGTGGTTTATTTTGGGGTTTTTTGTTTTCTATTTTTAAGGCAAAAATACACCTTTGCAAGTAAATGCATGCAAATCTTTTGAATACCTGGTTGTTAAATGCGGACAGTGTGGGTATAATAATTAATGTATTTCACTTCCCTCAGGGTAATATATATATATATATGAAGAAGCCATGCAGTTAAAATAAATTAAGAGATTTTTTTATTTCAGTGACTAAAACATTTTCCCAAGAGAATCAGTGTCTCATTGAGGAATTGTGTTACACAATGAAATAGTTTTTTAAAAATATAAAATTTCCTCTGTTTTTTTTGGTGAGTTAAACACCAATGACCCTGGACTCATTTATTGTGAAATTCAAATTTTTTAAAATTTTATTTAATGGTCTTTTTTTACTATTATTATTATTATTATTTTTTTTTTTTGTTGTTTTTTTAATGGTTATTTTGCTATCATTTTCATGTGATAAGATTTGCCTGTTAAGTTCAGCTGGTATCCAGGTCACATTCACTGCAGCAGAGTATTAAATTAAATTAAATAAAAACTGAAAATTTAAAATTTCAATTGAAATGTGTAATAAAAATGAAGTTGTTTAGATGATCACAAATAAAGTATTCATTGTTGCAAATAGACGAAAAAAAAACAAAAAAATTTTTTTTAAAAAAAATGTGAAATAATTAATTTTATGTATCTATATCTATCTATTATCTATCTATCTATCTATCTATCTATCTATCTATATATCTATCTATATATATAAGACAGCCATTTACAGCAATGTTAACACTTGATTGTTATTATACTGATCTTCATCGCTTCATTAGTGTATTTCAAGTTCCAAACAGCACCTCGTAAATTTATCATAGACACTGGTTATATAACTATTCTTAGATGTAATACAATATTGGATGGAATAATCATCTTTTCATTGGTGAATATCCAATTCCAATCACTGAAATATATTTGTCATAAGAATTGTTCACAGTCCAAAAAACAATGATGAATCAAATAGTGATGTTTTCATTCATTACATTTCTGGTTCCAACCATACAGATATATTTGTTGTTGGGTCTGTTTACAGTACTAACACACACACACACACAGAGTCACATTATCAACTAACAAACCAAAAAAACCTAAAACAAATAAACCCCCCAAAAAAAACACCCAAAAACCTGTTTATTTCAGCATCATGAATTCTATAATATACAAACAGAACAACAACAACAACAAAAAAACTTTAACAACTTTGTATTGGCTTGATTAGAATCTGCACTTTCCCAGGCAAAAACAGCCTGAGGTCAGATACAGTTGTTGTTTGACTTCTGCTGTATTGCTACTGATCTTATCTACAGTTGCCTGTGTCATACAAACATTTATTGCATGACTGATGTGAAAAATGTTTGGTTTTTTCCCCCATTGTAATTCTGGTGAAACTTAGTACTTCAGTTAATATCCAGAAGAAAAAAATATGTGTACGTCTTAGTGTTTGTATGTCTGTTTGCACGTGTGTGTGTGTGTGTTGTTAATATTTACCTAGATGTTCAGTCCAGTTAAAAAAAAAACATTAAACAGTAGGAAAGAAAGATAAATGTATTGTAATTACAGACCTGCTTGCCCATGCTTATTTTCTCAGTAAATGAATAATATTTATTTATTTAATTTATTTTATTTATTTATTTTATTTTTGTTTTTGTATGCTCTGTAGATAAAAAATAAATAATTTTGAATGACTATTGTAATATGGATGTGATCAGTTTTAGTTTGTGTAATTACTTGTGATATAAGCTGGACGTAAAAAATTATCTAGTTTTACATACCTGTTGTAATATGAGCTTGCACAGACTTCTGTTTTTTCAACAAATGTGGAATTTCTATAATACGGGCTTGCCTAGAAGTCATTTTTCAAAAAAAAAAAAAGAATTACTTGTAATATGGGCTTGACAAGGTCTTTAGCTTCAGTTTTTAATCTGAGCTAAACGTAAAAAAATATTAAGTTTTATAAAAAAAAAAAAAAAAAAAAAAAAACTATTGTAAGGAATCATTCTAATACAGGACAGTTCAGGTTTTGAGTTTCTAATATGACCTCTATGTAAAAATGTTCAGTTAAGTGATACACTGTTAATGAAAGATATTTTTATTGGAGGTTTAATCTTGTTTATATGTAAATACACAGCAAATGCCTGGCCATCCAGATTCTTAATGTAGAGTAAACTGTAAACTAAGTCACATCTTTTAAAAACATCTTTGGCATATTCATTTTTCTTGTGGGTGCTCATGTTTTTGAGGAGAGGGTCATTGTTGTTTTGTTTTTATTTCCTCTTTCTATCTAAATATTAAGCATTTAAATTTTTAAATTATTTTTTCCTGTACATTTAATTAAATTTAAAAGGATTTTATTTTATTTTTTTTTTTTTTTTTTTCTGTCATTTTTGTCATTCATATCATGCTGAAGTGTAGTAAAACATTCATTCATTCATTTTGGGGTTTTTTATGTTATAATATTTATTTGTTTGCTGGTATTGATGAGTTTTTTGGGGTTTTTTCTGTTTTTTTTCATTTTTTTTAAAACTTTTTTATTCTTTCATTCATACATTTATTCATTATTTTTTTCTATATTTTCTGGGGTTTTTTTTTTATTAGATTTTTTAAATTTATTATGAAAGTGGTCTGTTAGAGATGTATTATTACATTTTCCTGTAATAATTTTTTTTTTTTTTTTTTTCTCTTATTTATCTCTCTGGGCAAGTTAATAATTGTTTCTTTCTTACCTTTCTTAAGAATTAATTTTACTTTATATTTTGATTTGTAATTAATCTTTCTTTTTTTTCTCTCTTTTTTTTTTCGGAAATAAGATATTTGAATTAACTTTGATTTTTTTTTTTTTTCCTAAAGTCCTTATGGGGTTTTTTTTCCTCTGTTCCCCCCCCCACACTATTTTAGGAATGCTTATAACTGGTAATCAGATGAATTAAAATCAAAATCATTTAGATCTTTTAGAACAAAACACCAGTAATCCATTTGCCAAGCACTTATCCTCAACCAGATAGACATTATAATTTTTTTAAAATAATTTATGCACTTTCTGTTGCTTTAATATGAGTGGTCATTATGAAGGTAGTGTTTGCTTTGATAAATCTGGTGTCATTTCCTGGGTATAATGATTAAAAAAAAAATCAAAATGTCAGAAATGTTGATCACTGGGTTCATGAATGCAGGTCTTCATACAGAGTTTGAGAAAATCAGTAATCTGTTTAAAATTGTTAATTGAAATGACTGATATATGCTAGATTGAGAAAAACAAGTCATCATTTAAAATTATATTTATTGAAATGAATTACACATTTCAGATTGGGAAATATAAGTATTTATTTATTTATTAAATTGTTAACTGAAATGATTTAAATATTTTATTTGGGGAAAAAATAAGTATTTTATTTATTTATTATTATGTTAATTAAAATGACATATATTTTATATTGGGAAAATTAAGTATTTATTTATTTTAAATAATGTTAACTGAAATGACTTAAGTATGTTAGATTGGAAAAAAAAAAATATTTATTTACTTAAAATTATTAACCCAAATATGTTACATTTTTTTCAAATTTGAAAAACTTAAAAAAAAAAAAAAAAAAAAAACATTATTTCTAATTATTTTTAATTCAAATAACTAACATAAATTTACATTGGGAAAAATAAATATTTATTTAAAATTCACAAATAACTCAAAAGAAATTAATTTTCAACAACGCAGTTGTTGTTTTTTTCTTCAGTTCATTCTCATTTGTAATCTCCATTGTTTGCCTGATACAATGTCTGGTTTCATTTCTTGCGTACCTGACCTGTCGCCGCACTTTTTTGTAAACCTATACCTGACTTAAGGAGCTAATAAATTACGTCTGACATAATTGAATTGGGTATCAGCCACGATCCCCAGTGACGTGCAAATTCTCATTTGTAACAGACTTTTACATGTTCGCACGTCAACATGATTCACAAAATAATCTTAAACATGATTCTTTCTTTTACATATACAACAAAACATAATCTTTTACACAGGTTTTACATAGTTCTTTAGTCTTTTACATATACTCTAACACAAACATGGTCTTTTACACAAAAATAATCTTTACACACGTTTCCATAGTCTTTTACATATACTTTAACACAAACATGGTCTTTTACACAAAAATAATCTTTACACAGGTTTCCATAGTCTTTTACATATACTCTAACACAAACATGGTCTTTTACACAAAAATAATCTTTACACACGTTTCCATAGTCTTTTACATATACTCTAACACAAACATGATCTTTTACACAAAAATAATCTTTACACAGGTTTCCATAGTCTTTTACATATACTTTAACACAAACATGGTCTTTTACACAAAAATAATCTTTACACAGGTTTCCATAGTCTTTTACATATACTTTAACACAAACTTGGTCTTTTACTTAAAAATGATATTTATGTGCATTTATGTTCTTTAGTGTACACATTTATATAAACATGTTCTTTTACGTGATCCTTTACATTTCTTTTACCCACCCCAACTGTTACATATCTTCACATAAACAATCATTTACATTTATGTTTACATAAACATTTTTCCCAGTTTTCCCACAAACATGATCTTTTACATATATCATAACATACACCTTTATAATAAACATGATCTTTAACATAAACGTGATCGTTTACACACACTTTTACATAAACTTGATCTTTGACATAACCAGATTTTTTTAATGCACCTTTACATAAACATGATCTTTTACACATAGCTTTACATAAACAAGATCTTTAACATACACTTTCACATTCATCATAACATAAATGTAATCTTTACATAATTTCAAATAAACTTAATCTTTACACTCCATTACATAAACATTATTTTTGTACAGGTACCTTTACAAAAACATGATCTTTCACATTCTGGCTGTGTTTATCCATGTGTGTGTGTAGTGTTTATCCATGTGTGTGTGTGTGCACATATTAGTAAATTATCCTATCTTTTATTTCATATCAGTAACACACACACACACACACAAAAAACATTTTAAATTCTTCACATTTATTTTATTCAAGGTTTATTCAGTTACATATTAACTCCTTCCTTGTATCTATCACATAGACTGTTTAATTTAATTTACATATTACACAGGTCAGTATCTGGTATTTGATTTAAGTGCTGTGTTACTCATTTCAAACTCCACATTTGCATATTAAATGGTTTTATTACAACATTTCACATCAGCCGTATCTGCACTGCCTAGGTTCATACTCACTTTTGTTTACACCTGTTCATATTATTTACTAAGTTATTAAAACATTTTTTTGTCTGTCTATGATCTAAATGTAATATTTATCATAATATTTATCATATTGTATTGCATTGTATTAGAGAAAGGTAGATGCGAATAATTATATAGATTATTAGAATTTATGTATGTGTGCATGTGTGTGTGTGCATGTGTGTCTGTGTGTCTGTGTGTCTGTGTGTACGTGTAAAATGTAACATGTTACATGTAACACCATCTAAATCAGCCAGATATTGCTTTTATTTCTCCCATCAACACTCACAGTGTTCAACACTCGCTATCTGCTTTTAATTATATATTACATGTTAAGTATTAGCCCCGTATCTGCATACCTAGAGCTCATCGTTGTGTAACAGGATCTAAGAAAATCTGATCACTCACACCCCTGTGTTACATACAGCGTGATATAACACAGACACGTGTTACCTCTCTGCTGTCAGCAAGTTGTTAAAAAAAAAACATGTCTGGATGCTGAATCACCTGCCCTGAACTTAATTACAAAATATAATTTAACGATATTTGCGAAATACCTGGACAGTCCTCACTTCTTGGCTCTCAGCTGTTGCCAGGGTTATAGGGGTGTCTCCCGCTTGCTGCCATGGTTACAGGTATGGTAGATATGAATATTTATGTGGTCACATGGTGTTTATGTGTGTTGCTGGTGGTTGTGACATAACGGAAGTGTACAGTGAAACAGGACAGTGTATTAAAGTTTTGTAGTTGTTGCAGTTTTTATTACTGTCTTTAATTTGTTTCTGTATGTTTGTGTTTGTGTTTATGTCTGTGTGTGTGTGTGGGTGGGTGGGGGTGTAAATTTATAGTTATTTTAATTGTTGTTGCTGTCTCTTATTTGTTTTTGGGGTTTTGTGTGTGTGTGAAAGATGTGTTAATATATATATAATTGGAAATAGACATTTTTTATAACTTACTTTTGTATTTATTATTATATTTTTTAATATTCAGTGTTAAGTTCATTTATAAAGTTTATATTGACACTGTGTCAGAATATAACGATAGAGATAAAAAAAGAAAAAAAAGAACTAAATAAAGACAAAATCACAATCATGCTATGCTAATCATTTTAAACAGACTAGCTTGAAAAAAATTGATAGTCACAAAATTTAAAAAATTATATAACCTCATTAATGATTTAGTAGCAGAGGGTGAGAATACAGATTATTAAAATATTCTAAAGAAAAAAAAATGATAGGAAAATAAAAACAATAAATTCATGAATAATTTAGTGCCATAAGTTTGAAAAATATTTATTAAAAAAAAAATCTAGAAAAATGATAGCAAAATATTCCTAAATATTAGAAGAAAAATTCCCCAAAATAACAGATTTAATTTAAAAAGAAAAAGATAAAGGAATATCTATTTTGTAATAAATAAAAAAAATAATAACAACAACAATAACACTAACAATCAACTGTTTATCTATCTTTTTACAGATTTAAGTACATTCCTTCCTGTCTGTGGGAGGGTGTGTGTAAAAGATTACTTTCTGCTACCACTAAGTAGCCTGTTAAAATATATCAATGATGAAAAAAACTGATTTACACCTAAATGTCCTAAAGTGTCAGAAACCAGTTTATTATAATTTATTTCTATTTATTATCTGTGGTAGTAACAAATTTTTAAAATTTTATCTGGTTATTGCATTGTATTGAAAAAATAAATTCTCTTACAATTTATACGGTCGCTGC
This sequence comes from Chrysomallon squamiferum, assembly GCA_012295275.1. NCBI lineage: Eukaryota > Metazoa > Mollusca > Gastropoda > Neomphalida > Peltospiridae > Chrysomallon > Chrysomallon squamiferum. The sequence goes on from CM022676.1 coordinate 9,952,236, forward strand.
ATTGCATTGAAAATAAAAACGTCTTCATTATTCACATTCTTAGAAAACATCCTTTTGTGACGCTCATTTACTGTTTCAGGATTAACCAATCTTATGTCACGGATTTGCTGTTAAAAACACACCAACAAAGTAATAAACAAAACAAAAACAAAAAAGTAAAATGAATAATAAAACAGACTGTTGATGTTTTGATTGGTCATAAATTGCCAGCCTTAGTTGTTACAGCAATTACCATTGGCCACCTGCTGCACCATAAAGCCAATCAGATTAAAGAATGACTCCTTTGTTTTCATTTGATTGGATAACAATTACGACAGCTTGTTACAGCCTTTGAAGCTGAGCAATAAATGCTTTCTTTGTTGATAATAGTCACTGTGGCTGATCCCTTAATTCCAGGGCTGTAAGAAGGTGGTGTGTTTGTTAATAGGGGATTAACTTAAATGCTGTTACAACATGGTCAGCATGCTTCCAGCAGTTTGTCTGTAGTTGAGACATATATGTGTGTGTGTCTGTGTGTGTGTGTCTAAGTTAGTGTTTGTATTTTTAAATGAGAAGGCAAATTTTCAACAAACAAGACCTTCTTTTTTGTGTGTCTGTGTGTGTGTCCATACTAGAGGTGGGTAAAATTTAGTTGTTTTAGTATTTGTGTTTTTTAATTAATCCACACACACATAACAGTTCCTTTTTACTTATTTTGTTTTGTTTTGTTGTTTTTTTAACTATATATATGGTACCAATGTTATAAGTGTTTTGTTAAAAATATGTGAGAAACTTAGTTTATTGGAGACGTGTGTGTGTTTGTGAATATTTATTTAACATGCTTTGTATGTATGTGTGTGTATTGAGATTGTTGTTAGAAACAAACAAAACAGAATGATTAAAACCTCAAAGGTTGAAAGGTTGTAAAAGTAATTTGTAAACGAATACGGTCTTGTTTGACAAAATCTGCCTTTTTAAATAGCAAGTTGGTTTTTCATGAAAATAATAAACTGGCACAAACACACATTTGTAAAAATGGCATACCATGTCTCTCAAGCGAGTTATGACACTAATTCAGCTATCATATTACAGTTTTTAAACCATTTAAGCCTAAAACTTTGTCTGGGGGTATATTTTTTTGTATGAACCTTCTTTCTGGTGTTCAAGAGTTTTGCGAAATCTGGGAAGTGGTGGATAATAATTTTTTTGATTTAGGTGAATAGCTGACATGAAATGATCTCTGAGATAGTTAAGGACAAGAAAATGTTTTTTTTTCTATCACAGGCTGAAATGGATTTAATGTTTTCTTAAAGGGTTTACACTAATCTCAGAAAGATTAGAAACAGATTTTAAAAATCGCATGTCTTGTGCAGAACTCTGAGGCAAAATCAGATGTGTCCATAACAAATTTGCCTGACCCCAAATCCACAAAGAAAACAAAATAACAACAAAAGCCCCTCCCAGCAAATTGACAAAGATAATTTCATTTATTTTTTGGTTTGATATGATTAAGTAGTGAACAGGTTGTCAAATAAAAATATCATGGATCTGGTGTTAATCTGTCCATCCTTTTATCTGTCCATACTTCCATCCATCATCTATCCAAAGATCTGTACAACTTTCTTATGTGATTATGAAAGATTTATTTTTAAAAGTGGAAATAAAGTGTCTGTTGCATTATTCAGAAGGTTTCTTATTCCATTATCTATGTGGTCCTTAACCAGTGTGTTTCATAATGACATAAAATTAATATTAAAAATGGTTTGATTCTGTTGTTACATATAAATTAGTTTCGTTGTTTCCAGTATGTAATAATAATAATTATAATAATAATAATAGCAATAATAATAATGGTAGTATTAGTAATAATATTAATAAAGCTAGTGGTAATAATAATGATTATAATAATAATAATAATAATAATAATAATAATAATAATAATAATAATAATAATAATGATTATAATAGCAATAATAATAATGGTAGTATTAGTAATAATATTAATAAAGCTAGTGGTAATAATAATAATAATAATAATTAATTAATTAATTAAAGAGTTACTATTTGTCTAATTCTATATTGTTATTTCTGTTCAGGTTCTTAAGAAAGAAAAATGTTGGAGGCCATCTTCCTGATGAATAGTTCTGGTGTTGTCATGGAAACCTGAATAATTAAATGGATTAAGGTAAGCAATTAGTAATAAATTAACAGTAGGTTTATAATTGTAGTAATTTTTTTATTTATTTTTGAAAATCATATTTAGTTTATAATACTGTTAAATGAGTTGGCATAATTTGGTGGGTTTTTTTTTTTCAGATTTCAAATTTAAACAAACTATTAAATAAATGTCAAAAGAATGATTTGAGATTTAACAAAGAAAAAATTAATTCTATTTTTTTTTTTTACACCTCTAGTTCATATTCAATTTAAAAAAAAATGGAGAAAAATAAAATTATATCTGAAGAAACCATCAGGCGCCATCTGTTGTTGTTTCATTTGTTATGTTTTTGTTTTTTTTAATTATGTTTAATACTCACTGGTGACATAAATCATTTAGTTCACAGAGGTGAGAAAAAAGCTGAAAATGTCCCAGGTTGAAATATAACTTTAGGTTATACTATCCGCCAAAACATATGAAGTTTGTAGGGTTTTTTTTTTTTTTTTTTTAAATTATTTTTCTTTTTTTGTTTTGTTGTAGACATGCTTCTTATTAATATGTGTAATTCCATAGGATTCAGCAAATTTCGATTCTGCATATACATATTTAATTTAAATTAGCTTTTATGCTATTAAATGTAGTGTGTGTGTGTGTGTGTGTGTGTGTGTTTGACTGTATGACTGTATGTATAACTGTATGTGTATGTGTAACATGCATGTGTTTTATGTATCTGAATATATGGCTGTGTATAGATGTATGTGTGTACATGTAGCTTTTATATGCCTCCAAGTATAATAATAACAGTATTTGTGATCCAACATTCTCACAAAATATGAAAGTATTTGGGTCCACATATATGGAATATTTTAGATTTAGATACGTCAAGCTACCAAACACAACCAGATTATGAATAAAACCAGAAAGAAAAATGCTCCATGACATTCATACTTACATAGATCCAAACTTAAAGGCACTTCCATTGCTTTAAAAAAAAAAAAAAAAAATTAAATTCTTTTTGAACTACATTCAAGTTACCCAAAATGACAAGATTATGATTATTCTGCAAAAAAAAAAAAAAAAAAAAAAAAAAAAACAACTGTTCTGTGACATTTATTCTTACACAGATCCAAACTTACATGGCAGTTTCATTGCTTATTATTATTTTTTTTTAAATTGTTTTTAGAAATACATTCAGGCTAACAGAAGGAACAAGATTATGGGTATAGTTGTCGCACATTATTCTGCTGAAAAATACAAATACTCATAGATCCTAGTTAATAGATCCAAACATACATAACAGTTCCTTCGGTTATTATTTATTATTATTACTTTTATTTTTATTTTTTGAAGCTACCAAAAAAAACCAGTAAGATAATGGGTACAGTTATCATGCTTTGTTCTTTATAAAAATAGAAATTTTCATCCTGACATAAAATATTATCCTATTTACATAGATTTATATTTATGTAGTGATTCCATACTGTATTTTTATTTTATGAAATACATTATGTATCAGACGAGCCCCCATAAATAACCAGTTTACAATTTATCAAGCACTATACTGCAGTTCTGAAATCTGTTAAAATTGATTTTAAAATAATGAATATTTATCGCTGTCACATTGTTTCATTATCTTCATTACTTACATATTTTATTTTGTACAGAATCTGTAAGTAAACCTCACACTGTAATGAATTTTTAAAATATTCCTCTATTTTTGAATATCCATATTAATTCTTGCACATCTTCACTGTTTCATCTTGTTTGTTTATTAGTCATAATCTAGTTTATTAATTAATTAATCTATTTATTTAGGATCATCAAGAAAGAATAAATACATACATAATTTTAAAAACAGAAATTTTGTTACAGCCAGACTAACATTACGCAATTTATATTAAACTGAATTTAAAGATCAGTGAAATCCTTTGATCAAAAAATGTTGCAGAAAAATTACAGACATTCTTTGATGCCCACATATCCTACTTTAGGTACATCCATACTTGCACAATTCTTGAATTGCCAAGTATTTTTCAATAAACAATTAATGTTTATTCGTTTTAGGGAGATATCACAGACACTATCCTGACATATTTAAACCCTACTTAAAATTTAGCATTTCAATGCCTTATTATTCAACTTAAGTAGTTGCATCAATATTATTATGACGTTGGAACACACTACATACACTAACCAACATATATATATATACCCCCTGCTTACCTAAATACATGTTTACTTAGCAGTTCTGTGGTGTAGTTTTTAAAATTAAACTTGTAATATTATGGCTTTTGTAACTCTAGAACTGTGCAGGTATGACATCTGTATGTTTTGATTTATGTTTCTGCAAAATGATCCCTCCACATAAGTTAGGAAACAAACAATGTGATATAAACGGTACTGCAGAATACATGATTTGGTTTTAAAGAGTAACAGTTTTATTGAAGTATGAAATTTCACAGTATGAAACTGCTATAATGTACATCTAGCTTGAAATGACTGTGATACAAAGAGTACTGCAGAATACACACGATTCTATTTAAAGAGTAACAGTTTTATTGAAGTATGAAATTTCACAGTATGACATGAAATGACTAAATGACTGTGTGATGTAAATAAAGAATTACTTTTTCATTGAAATGTGAAATTTTGCAATACAAACTTTGTCATGTTCTATTTAAAGATGTAAATAGTTTTATTAACTGTTTCATTGAAATTTCATGTATCAAACTTTTGTCATGTAGATCTAGCTTGAAATGACTGTGTGATAAAAAGTTTAAGAATAACTGCATTGAATAAATTTTGCACAAACTTTTGTCATTCTGGCTCCAAATTGTGATGTAAATAGTTTTGAGAATAACATTGAAATTTGAAATTTTGCAGTATTCAAACTTTTGTCATGTAGAAACTCAAAATGACTGTGATGAAATTTTTGAGAATATGATTCATTGAAACTTTTTGTTGGTCAAACTTGTTGGTGATGTAGATCTAACTCAAATGACTGTGTGATGTAAATAAGTTTAAGAATAACTGTTTTATTGAAATGTGAAATTTTGCAGTATGTATCAAACTTTTGTCATGTAGATCTAACTCCAAATGACTGTGTGATGTAAATAAGTTTAAGAATAACTGTTTTATTGAAATGTGAAATTTTGCAGTATGTATCAAACTTCTGTCACGTAGATCTGGCTCCAGTTTCTGCCGTCTGCCACAATGAAAAATAACCGACCCTCAGGCTTTCCTTGGAGGAGGTTCTTCTTTTCTTGTCCAGGCTGTAAAATCTATTGAGAGTTAAGATGAGACCCTGAGACAAGAACAATGATACAGTCACAATCAGTAGTTGTGGGTTTATTGTGGCACTTTTATTGTTTTCACACATTCTCACCATCCTCCAGTTGCCATGGAACACGCTTTGTGTTAGTTAGTTACATCCTTGTAGGATAAAAGGTTTCTGTTTTTATTTCATTTCGTTTTCTTTGTAGTGTAGGAAAAATTCAGTCAATACATATTTTAAAATAAGGAAGATGATAAAGATTTATTGCTGTGGACTATTGAATTGTAGGCAACAGAAGTAGGACCAATGAAATATTATCTGGTTGAATATCAAATTCTTCGTCTAATAAAGATGGAATCTGGAAAGTAATAAATGCAGTAAAAAAAATAATATAATGAAACACAATACCATTAATATGAGCAAGTTCATTCCATCAGGGGAAGTTGATCTTTCTGCATGTATTTGGATAAGTGTGTGTGTTTGTACAAAAACATATATATACACACATTACACACATAGATACATACATACATGTACATAAATGTGTGTGTGTGTGTGTGTGCATGCATGCAGACACACAACTAGGCACACACACACACACTTATACATTCACTTTTACATTCCCCACATGCATGCATGCACACATGATACACACACACACACACACACACACACACACACACACAGACACACATAAACACAGACACACACACACACAGACACACACACACACACACACACAGGCTTTGCAACCAACAGACTATTATTCCCTGTTTTTCTCTGTCCATAATGGGTTTCCTATCTCGTGCCACCGATATTCAGAAACAGAATATTTGATTCTAATCATTAACATTAAAGTGAAATGAGTATTTACAGAGTCTGGACTGGACTCAGAACCAACAACAATAATAATAAGAGAGACAAACAAAGGTCACTTTATTCTCAGTTGGTCGTTGTGGCTTTTGTGCGGTGCTTTTATCGTTTTCACCTGCCCATTTATTTATTCATCGGTCGTGTTTGCCAATGTCAGAAAGATATTTGAATATTATTATTGTGTGATATTTTATTTATTCTTGACAGATTATAAATATTTTAATTATATTAAGATCTGTGATATTTATTTATATAATTTTACATTTTTTTTTTTTTTAACAGTTTATAAATATTTTAATTATATTGAGATCTGTGATATTCATTTATATAATTATACTTAATTTTTTAAATTATTTAACAGTTTATAAATATTTTAATTATATTAAGATCTGTGATATTTGCTGATATTTGAAAGAAATGCATCATATTGATTTATTTTATTTTATTTTACTTAATTTTGTTTATTATTTATCAGTATAAATATAAATATTTTAATTTGATTAAAATTGGACTTGATGTTTGCAAATGTCAGTAAGAAATATGTATGTTACAGTGAAATTTTATTTATTGACATCCATATTTTTATTATTTTAATTTTTTAAAATCAAACCTGACATATGTTGACATTGAGAAGAAATACATCATTTAATTTACTGTTAAATATCATTTATTAATGCCTAGATTATAAATTTTTCAATTGTATTAAAACCAAACATGATCTAAAGAAGAAATACATATTATATTATAAATGAAATTTTTATTTATTAATGTCGAGATTACAAATATTTGAATTGTATTAAGATAAAAAAGTGATTGTATCTGAGATAGGCACAGAATAGAGTACAGTGGCAGGTGCTAGTTAATTACAGGTGAGAGAAAAAGTGAAACAGGTGTTAAAAAGATACAGGTGAGATAAAACTGAAACATGTTAAAGAGGATATTGGTAAAATGAAGAATGAAATGTGAGATAGAAAATGACATGGACGTTTAGAAGTTATATATAAATTTTTTTTTTTTTTAAATTAAACATGTTAAGTAGATAGAATTAAATAATAATAATAATCAAAGAAATGAAATTGATTAAAAACATGTTTTAATTATATTCAGGTGTTTAAGTCATCATAGGTAATCTGTACAAGGAAAGTTAAAAAAACAAAAAAAAACCTGAATTTGGAACTGGAAAAAGTCGTAGAGTAGATAAGTAAGTTTATATAGCATAATGAAGTGTTTTAACAAATACCAAATAACTCGTTAATCAAAGTCTGTGGTATGTGCTTACATGGCTGTCGGACCTCCGAATTACCATAAATGTTAAAATGAAGAAGAAGATGATTATAACAATGATGTCATGCATTAATGAAACACTCAACAGATTTTTAATTTATGTATCATAAATAATGTCAAAATCATAAAAATAAAAAAAAAAAAAACTAACTTCATCTTTAAAAATCATATTTTTCTGTTAGCAGAACATGATCTTACATATATACCCTCTCATAAACAGCAAAACACTTATTATGTTTTTTTTTTAATAAACCAATGAGGGGTAACTGATGTAGGCAGGATTTGTAACATTTGAATGTACAGGGAATTGATCCCACAACCTGAGGTTCCACACTGAAAGCATTAAGCTACATCTTGACATTAAAACATGTTGAAACTTTCGCATGACAACACAAAGGTCATCAGTTGTTTGAAACAAACGTTGACTGGACGAACACAAGACGGAGAATAAACTGCTGACTGTTGTGCAGTTAATTCCAACGTTGACAAAAGTTCTCTTTAAAACTGCATCAGTCAACAGACTGAGCCTGTCTGACATCACGTTTGTCTTCATCTTCCTGGTGAGGAGAACATTTCACTGTTTGTTGACAGACTCCGTGGTAAACTCAAACACGGATTGTCTGATGTGTGTCTGAGCTGAAAGCTTCTTCAGAGTGTTTCCAGGATGCACGTTTGTTCCTTTGTTGAGTTACTTTAGATGGGGGTGAAAAAAAAAGAAAAGGAAAAAATAGTAAAAAGGGAAAACAGATTGAACTGACTTGGTTTGAAACTGTTTTTATTATTTTTGTGGTTTTATTACTTTCTTTAAAAAACTTTATTTATTTATTTATTTTGTTGTTATTTTTTTTTTTTTTTTAGTTTTATGTGTTTTTTAATTTTATTTTTTTATTTTTATTTTTTTTTTGATGCTTTTTAGTTCTTTTGTTTTAAACATTAAATATTATTTTTTTTTTTAATTTTCGAAAGGAAACAAAGATGTTTCTAGGTAACCAAAAATTTATTAATTTTTAATTCTTCTTTTCATTCTTCTTCTTTTTTTCCTTTTTTCCTTTTTCTTTTTTAATCTATATAAAAACAACAACAGAAAAAAAAAAAAAAAAAGACCCCAACTTCAAATATTTGAAAAATGTTAAAGTCGCAGAATGACACACTGTTAACAGACAGTTAATGATGATGTCATACAATCAAGAGATGTATGAATAATGAGAATGGAAACAGCTGGCACACAATGAAGTATTAATTTTTTTTATATGCCTTCTCATTGCTTGGAACAAAGAAATATTCAACACTTTTTTAATCTAAAATTAATGACATCATACATAATAGCTGGATGGCACCAAGCAAAGTAATTCTTCAGACAGCAACAAGGAATCCTTGTATACACACTTTCCCAAGCAATGAATAAAGACATCAATACTCTACAGTTAATGATGACATACACGTAGTGAAAAACCATAGAAACTGTGATGATACACAATGAAGTATTTTTTCATACCAAGCCACTTTCTGGATAGACTATGATCCACTCAAATGTTGTCTTTGTTAGTTAGGGATTGTGTATCAGTTAGATTTATTTACCCTCGTGGTCAATAATCCTTTGAGAAACCTCTTGAATGAATGAATTCTTCTTTTTTTTTTCCTCCAGTTAACAATAAGAAATCTATTAAAGCAATCTTCCCTTAAAAAGGAAATCATGTATACCACTATTTTTTGAGAGAAAAAAAACCCTTTGACTTGATTTGATTGCAATTGGAAATAGCCAGTGGTGAGGTTTGATCCCTTGGCATGGCTTGGGCACAAATGGAAATAGCCAGTGGTGAGGTTTGATCCCATGGCATCGTGAACAAGTATTGATCATGTGGTTTATAATGTTAACAAGAAGCATAAAATCATCAAGCCAAAGCCCGCTCACATAACATTCAAAATTATTAGTACTCAACTTCAGAGAAATTGTTTTGATCATTTGATGTATGTTAAGACTTAGGACGATGAACCATCATAAAATTGAGACAACTGAGTCCAGATTTTATAGTCTACCTTACTGTTCTGTGATTTTTTTTATACAAAGAAATCAGGGATTTTATTTATTTTTTTTTTTTTTTTTTGTATTTTATTTATTGTCGTTTTATTCTTACATTATGCTTTATTTATTTCTCTTTTTTATTTATTATTTATTTTTTTTTTTTTATTATTATTCTTTTAAATTTTTTTTTTTTTTTATTTTGCATGTGTGTGTATGGGTGGTGTTAGTGATATTTTTAATAACAATGGTATGATTATACAGAACTTGTTTCTGTTGTTTCTTTGGCTATTTTCTATGTTAGCAGCAAAGGTTTTTATTAGTTTTGTTTGGTTTACATCTTTAACATGCAGGGAAACACATACCATAAACTTTCATGAATGGGAAGTGACACAGTGAGTTAGTTAACTGAAGAAGATTAGTTAAATTATAATCATGATAATTATTTCTATTACTACTACTATTACTACACCTATTTCTACTACACTGCTACTGCTACTACCACTACTACCACCACAACTGCTGCTGCTACTACACTCCACTCCACTATGCATTGCTACTACTACTCCTCTTCTTCCTATTACTGCTACTACTACTACTACTAGTCTTCCTATTACTGTCCCTACTACTACTACTGTTACTACTGCTACTCCTGCTGATACTGCTATTGCTATTACACCTACTTCTGTTTTATTTTTATTACTATTACCATTATTATTATTACTGCCATTGGTATTATTGTTGTTACTATATTATTATTATTATTATTATTATTATTATTATTGCCATTATTACTACTATTATCATAATTAGGTTGTTGTTATTATTATTATTATTTTCTCATCAACACCATCATCATCATCATCCTCTTTTTTGTTGTTATAGTTGCTAGTTGTTAATATCAGATGCCGTCTGAACAGTGAAAACACAATACATAAACACACACCATTAATAGTGTTGTTTGTTCAATCAGGCTAAACCCTATGACAAACACTGTTGCGTGTATCAAAACAAGAGTTACCTTCTCTAGTGATACTGTACACCGGGGGCTTAGGTTGCCTGACTTATTTCAAAGAGCGACTTGATTGTAAATAAAGAAGATTTGCAGTCCTCAGTATCTGGCAGCCTTACAATTTAAACATGCCTTTGAATAACTTGCAGCATCTGATCTAGAAGACTAACTTCCATTGACGTGCTTTTTTTATTTTTTATCTTTTTTATAAATCTTTCTTTGAAGTAACAGTGGAGAGAGAGAGAGAGAGAGCAAATATTTGGTTTAGAGTTCTCTCCCCTACTTGGGAATGTTATAATCATTGTCAGTGTAAGTTAATTGCTGTTGATAATTTTGACGTTGTTGTTGTTGTTGTGATTATTTTGTTGCAGGTAGGTGGGTTAGGTATTGATACGGGTTTGGGTGTGGGTGTTTCCTCGTTTATGGGTGAAGGATAAGCATGTACATTTATATGTGTACATAGTTGTATGCTTTTTTTGTTTGAGTATGTGTATATATATGTGTGAGTATATTTATATGTATGCATGTTATATATGTGTGTATGTATATGCATATGTATTTGTGTGTGTGTGTGTGTGTGTGTGTGTGTGTGTGTGTGTGTGTGTGTGTGTACTGGGTTGAGGAATAAGTCATTGCAGTTCTTAACTGATTCAAATTTTGTTCCAAAGGCTTCGAAAAACTTCAGTCAGGGAAGAAGTGGAAAATAACAACAGAGAATACATTATTGATTAAATTACATCTTGTTATCAAGTAAGCTTAACTTTTGTTCTATGTAATGATTAAATTTAATTTAATCGCAATGACTTATTTCTCAACCCAATATATATGTGTGAGTGAGTGAGTGTGTGTGTGTGTGTGTGTGTGTGTGTGTGTGTGTGTGTGTGTTCTGTGGTTTGTGTGTAGCGAGAGATAGAGTATGTGTGTGTATGCAGTCTGTGTGTATGTGTTGATACATAAGTGTACGAGAATCTGGTTATGTATAATGTGTGTATGTTTATATTTCCATTAAGTTCAGGTGTACTTTGCTTTATTTATGCACATTCATCAATATAAAACATATTAAAAATTGTATATCATCATAAGTGTTAGAAACTCTCAATGTCCTAGGTTTGATTTTTAAAAAGCTTATGGTAAGGTAGACATGACAGATACTTTACTGCTAAGCAGTAAGAATAACCTATGAACCACCTGTAGTGAGTTAAAAAATGTGTAACAACAAAATGTTTTTTTTTTTTCATTTTTTTTTTTTTCATTTTCAATGTTAGAAACTGAACAAAATGTTTATAATATAATGAACCTTTAATAATAAAGGTGTTTTAGAAAGTATTCATCTATCTTTTTCCTTTCTTTAAAAATAAATAAAAAAAACAAATAAATAAAATACTACTATTATTATTATTATTATTATTATTGTTATTGTTATTGTTATTGTTATTATTATTATTATTATTATTATTGTTATTGTTATTGTTATTGTTATTGTTATTGTTATTATTATTATTATTATGTGTGTGTGTGTGGGTGTGTGTGTTGTAGTAAAGAGGAACTGTATAAATTCCATACATGTCAGATGCATGTTTGAAAAGAATATTTGGACTAGTAAAGTGTTAGGTAATAAATATTTGACAAAGACAGATAGATGCCTTGTTGGCTTACTTCTAAGCTCAGTGGATTAACAATTTCATATTCAGATGCTAATATTTGTGGTTGTAATGTTAAACGCTGTTGTTGGAACACTGTAACCTGACTTACCTGTATTTTAACACAGGTATTACAGACAGACAAAAAAAAAAAAAAAAAAAATATTAACACAATTTCAAACCAGAACAGCAACATTATAAGTGTATATTCAGCTCAATGGTGTCTACTGGTAATTAAAAAAAAACACACAAAAAAAAAAAAAAAAAAAAAAAAATCACTGTAGATTTAAAGATTTATTATTATTGTAACCACTTACTGTGACCTAACTATTTTTACCTGTATATATATATATATATATATATGTATTTTTTTAAATCCAGGTGTGTTTTGTTTGCACCTGAGTGGTATCATGTTTCAGCGTGAAGGGATTATGACGAAAGGTGATCGTGTTGATCGCCTGTTTTATTGAATAACAGCTTTCAGTACCTGGAATCTTAGAATTTACCTTAATTTGCACGTTTACCAGATTAAAGAGAAAAACAGTAAATGTATGCAGATGAGAGATAATCCGAGCTTAATCTTTTTTTCCCAATCAAGAAAAATACGGATGAAGATTTGTTGCCTGTTACCTGCTGTTACTTTCAGTTTATTGTTATTGTTGTATTGTTGTTGTTATTATTATTGTTATTGTTATTGTTATCAATTTTTTGTGCTATTTTTATTATTGTTACTGATATTATTATTAGTAGTAGTAGCAGTAGTAGTAATAGTAGTAGTAGTAGTAGTGGTAGTTGTAGTAGTAGTTTAGTAATAGTTGTAGTAATAGTAGTAATAGTAGTAGTAGTAGTAGTAATAGTAGAAAAAATAGTAATAGTAGTAGGGTAGTAATAGTGGTAGTAACACTAGTTTGACAGTAACAGTAACAACAGTTTTCCACTGTAATTATTATTAGTTGTAGTAAGAATAGTAATAGTAATAAGAATAGTAGTAGTAATACTAGTTTGACAGTAACAGTAACAACAATTTTCCACTGTTATTATTATTATTAGTAGTAGTAGTAATAGTAATAAGAATAGTAGTAGTAATAGTAATAGTAATACTAGTTTGACAGTAACAACAATTTTCCACTGAGATGAAGGATGTGTGCCCAGTTTTGTAAAAGAAAACTGACTCCATCCTCTTTGTAGGTTACTCTCAGCAGTAAATTATCTTTCTTATGTATCTTCTCATAGGCTTTAAAAAAAAAATTATCTGAAAGATAAAAACAGAAAACTGTATTTATTTCTTTTATGTGTATGATTCTGTTTCATAAAAAGACAAGCAAAAAGGTTATGTATAGCCTTAATGTAGTCTTAATATAGTCTTATATAGCCTTAATACAGTCTTAATATAATCTTATATAGCCTTAATATAGTCTTATTTGAAAACCAAAGAAACTCTGCTGACATGAATTATGGGATATCTAGTTTTTAGATTTTGTAAAGAATGCAAAAAAAAAGATCAACAAATATTTGTATGCTTTCTTTAAGATTTTTGTATTAATTCACTTTTTACTTTTATTTTTTTTTAATTTTTTCAGTTGAAATGGAAGATGCATACAGATGTCTTTGTCACTTATTTGGAAACTGCAGCTCTGCTGATAGGAATTATGGGATACCTCACCATGGCAACGTGTCCTACTGAGTGCCAGTGTAATCAGGAGTTCTACGTGTACTGTCAGAACGGTGACATCGACGAGGCTCGGCTGAAACAGATAGTGGGCAACATTTCGCGCAGCGCCGTCCTCCTGGACCTTAGCAGCAACAGACTCAAAACAGTGCCAGCTGGAACCTTCTCAAAACTCTACCGACTGAGGATCCTGAACTTACAGTCGAACAGAATCCACGCAATTTCGAATGGTGCTTTCGGCGGTCTCGTGAATCTCGTGACGCTGATACTCAGCAACAACAGTCTTCACAGCACTTCGCAGTCTCAGTGGTCCGGACTCCGATCTCTGCAGGAACTTCACCTCACTTCCAATTACATAGACATCCTTGAGCCCAAAGCCTTCCTTCGGTTGTCTAACCTGACGCGACTCTATCTCAATCGGAACAACATTGGTGTGATTGAGAACAACACATTTCTCGGCCTGCGTTCGTTGGAACTGCTGGACCTTTCGCGGAATGTTATTCACGCAATATCCAGTGGGTGCTTCACGGATTTGCAGAAGCTGAGAAGACTGGAGCTTTCGTATAACGAACTCAGAAGCTTCGACGGTGCAATTTTCCACGGCCTTGTCAGGCTGTATTACCTTCATTTGGATTACAATTATTTGGTGGACATCTCTAACATTTCCTGGAGTGCTCTTCAAGGATCGGTTAAAAACTCTGACCGCAACTCACAATCAGATCGTGACTTTGCAGCATAATCACTTCTATGGTTTCAGGAATCTGAGAAAACTGAAACTAGGTCACAATAGAATCTCAGACTTTCCCGGCAGCTCCATGAACGGTCAGTTCTTCGAAGAAGTTTCGCTGACTTCCAACGACATCAGACACATCAACCGCGACATGTTCAGCCAGGTGAAGAAGATCGTTAAGCTGGACCTCAGCGGTAACAAAATATCGTCCATGGATACTGGATCGTTTGACAATTTCAAGGATTCTGTTTTGGTTCTGAACCTCGACAGAAACAGCTTGCAGTCCTTGCATGCAGGAATGTTCCGAGGAATGACTTTTCTAAAAATACTAAATCTTGCCAACAACTCAATTCGAAAAATAGACAAAGGATCGTTAAGCGACCTGGTTCAGCTGCAGGAGCTGGCGCTGTCTCGCAACAGACTGACAGAAGTCAACCCAGACATGCTGGGCAACCGGTTGCCGAGCACACTCTATTTGAACTGTAACCCACTGGAGAAATTCGTCGGATTCGAGTTCAGTCCTTCGAGTGGTCCAATCAAAGTGTATATGAACCTGACTGTGAACTTGGAGAGTCCCAACTGGGCAGTGGTTCGGTGGCCCTACCAGCAAGGATCTCAGATCTACTGGACGCTGAGCGTCAAATGTCTGAGTGGAAAATCCTGTTCACAGGAGCAGAGGAAAGACCAGTATCTACCTCCGTACAAGAAGCAGTGTTTGGTGTCGGGGTTGTCTCCCTTGTCCAAGTATTACGTGTGTGTGAGGCCCGTGTTTGTCGAGGACGTTACCCAGCAGGTGCACTTAGAGCAGTGCGTGTTTGTTTACACGGGAACACTTGGAGTGAGTGGAAATACTGTCTCGTCTGTGGTGACAAC
This sequence comes from Chrysomallon squamiferum, assembly GCA_012295275.1. Taxonomy (NCBI): domain Eukaryota; kingdom Metazoa; phylum Mollusca; class Gastropoda; order Neomphalida; family Peltospiridae; genus Chrysomallon; species Chrysomallon squamiferum. The sequence goes on from CM022676.1 coordinate 9,967,748, forward strand.
AACATCTGGGGTGGTGCATTGCGGCAGCACGTTGCTGGTGTCGTTGTTTGTTATATTTCACATCCTGTCTGTAGCATATACATGATACATCGCTTTTCTTAATGCATTTTTGATATATTTTATAGTTACTGATAAAAAAAACATTCCAAGTCAAAATTGTTCAATATCACTTTTAAATTTCAGTTCACTGTTGCATATATACATGATATCTGTTACTTACATGTAAAATACATTTTTGATACATATTACCTCCTGCTGTCTTTATAGTTAAAAACTGGTAAAAAAAAAAACATTCCATGTTAAAATTGTTTGAATCACTGTTAAGTTTCACGTTCTAACTGTAACATATACATGATATCTGTTACTTAGTTGTAAAATATATTTTTATATACTTTACCTCCAATTTATAGTTAAAAACAGGTAAAAACAAAAACATTAAAAAAAACCTATTAAAAAGTTTTCTAATGTTATTGTCATATTTCAAATCCTATCTTCTTTGGCATAGAATTAAAAAAAAAAAAAATTGATGTGTTTTACATCATATTGTCACTGCAGTAAAACATGATATACATTCTCTAAAATTAAAATTAAAGTTTTATCTCAAACTATAGTTAAAAACACAGCAATTACTGTGAAATCCATTCAAGATTTCTGATTGGACTACCTGTTAAACTTCACACTACTGTCTGTGGTATAATTTATTATATAAGTTGCTTAGTTATAAAAAGTATTAAAGTTTTCTATTATTTTTATCTCTATATAATGCTCTATAGTAAAACACATTCCACTAAAGCTTTCCAATGTTAACTTTTACATTTACATTTATACCTGTAATATGACCATGGTACTTTGTTATAAAATCCATTCTAGTACATTTTACCTCATTCTTTTACTGCTGTAAAAAAATAACTGTTATAAATTGTTTCACAACTGTTGTTATTATTCTTTATATTAATTATTATGTCTAAGTATAAACATATCTTTTATTTTCTTATAAAATTAAAGCTTTCACGACAATTTAATTTATACTGCAAGCATTTATAATTCTGTCTGAACATTTTTTCTTGTGCCTTTTTCAGTTTATTCTGAAATAAAATCTGTTACATTTTTTATTTGAAAATTTTTCATAAAATTAAATTCTATGGTAAAAAAAAAATATTAATAATATTTCATCAATGTTGTCACGTTTGTTTGATATCTAACATGCTGCTGGACAGTTAGCATTGATATTTATCATTCCAATTTTGAATTATCACTTTTACACATTTATTTGACATCAAACATATCATTTTCATACTTCATCTCTATCCATATTTACCATATTGCATCGTTAGATATGTTTCATTAATCATTTATGTCTGTTGCATTTCATTCATCATCTACCTTGTGTTAATATTTCATTTATCGTCTTCGGTTTTGTGTTACAATCATTTTAAAACTGTTTGGTGTGTTGAGGTACTTATCATCTTATCCTTTCAGATGTATTATAGTCATTTATCCCATACCATACATTATCATCCTACTTTAATACACTCATAAGTGTATGATACCTGTTGTATTATATATATCTGAAAAAAAGCAGAAATCATGTGACAATCTGATATGGTTTGTAAAAGGAGAAATTAATATATTTTATAAATGGAAAACACTCTTTTTGTGGAGTATAATCATACAGAATTGTAAATATCAAGTATGGTAACAAAAATGTACCATCATCTGTGAGATTATTTTTTATTAATTAATTTATTTATTTACTTATTATTATTTATTATTATTATTATTATTATTATTATTATTATTATTATTATTACTGTGCTGGGGTGTCATTAAGCAGTCATTCATTCATTTATTACTATTACTATTATTTTACCACTACTACCATTACCACCACCACCACTACCACTACCACAATTACTATTATTATTGATATTGTTGTTGTTATTATTATCATTATTACTATTACTACTACTACTACTTATTATTTGTTGTTACTGATGGTGGTTGTGGTAGTAGTAGTAGTAGTAATAGTAGTAATGACTAAAGTAACATACTTAAAAAGACAGATCAGTGACTAAGCAATTCTTTTACACTAATTTAATTAAAAAAAATGAACATTAATCAAAGGGCAGACTACTTGTTTCTGTAAGCTGTAAGGCAATCTGAGTTACTTACCTTTAGTGGGATATACATTTTTTTTTTTTTTTTTCCATGATCTCAAAATTAAAATTCGTTTGTTACAAATTTTGAACTTTTTAATTAACAGACAGTTTATATACATATATATTGATAGAATTTTATTTACATAAATAATTTTTTTTTTATATATATATATATATATATATATTGGTATTTTAATTTTATTTTGATAGTTCAGTGTGGGTAAGGATGGACTTAAACTGCCTGTGATGCCAAACTTTTCATTACATTTATCAGCAATAAATAATTGTTAATACTTTATTTTTCATTAATAGGTGGGGGAGTTATTTACAGACTGACACATTTATATTGTTGAAGTTGCTATTATTATTGCAATTATTATTATTATTATTATTATTATTATTATTATTATTATTATTATTATTATTATTATTATTATTATTATTATTATTCAAGACACCACAACACAGATGATAGCATGATCATGGCAAACCTGGTGAAAAAGTTGCTGTTTAGAAAAATTGCAGTTTCCATGAAGGTAATGAATCCTTGAATTGAAAATTCAAATTAATTTATTTTTGTAAAAGTTGTGTATAAAAGAATTTTGTGTACTTTGTGTTTTGTCTTTTATATATGTGTACATATGGGTGTGTATGGCTGGCTATGTGTGGGTGTGTCTGGATGCTAGTTCTGTGTGTGTCGGTGAGGGTGTGGGTGTGGGTGTGGGTGTGAGACCCACTACATCAATCAAGGCTTAAACTGTACTGCTAGTATCGAATTTTAGCCAACAATAATGAAGTAATAACAAAATTTCCAATTTTTATAGTTTGCTAAAAACAAATTAGATATATCTATGATCCAGTGATAAAACTTATAGATGTTCATCCTAAGTGTATTTTTAACTATGCAGTTATTTTCAGGATCCCTTATTCTCAAAGAAAAAGGCAGAAATGGGGTATGATTAATGATACTTACAGCAGCAACGAATTGTCTAAATGTTCCTTCTTGTATACACAAAACTACATTCCATTACCTTTAAGTGGGATAGATGATGTTGAGATTCGATCCAGGAACCTATCAAACATCAGTTTTGCAGTTAAATCAGTGACCTGTAGCCTATATATTTTATTAATAAGAAGTAAAAATAACTGAGAGAAATGTTTATTTACTCATTCTTAAATATGCAGAGTAAAGAAAAACACAAAATAATGAGATCTAAAAAGCTTTATTTTGTGAAAATATTTTAACCTATGTTAAGCAACAGTTTTGCAAAATCTTCAGTCATCATCACTACTCTGAAAAAAAAGAAGTAAATAAGTATGTTAATAAGTAAAAATATCTCAAGAGTAAATAAATAACAAGTAAATAAATGAGTAGACAAAAAAAAAAGTAAAAAAGTAATAAATAAATGGATAATATATAAACTAGAAATTGAGCAAATTATTAAGGGATTAAATAAATAAATAAATAAAATAAGCGAGTTAATAAATAACTCAATCAATCGGTCTATAAATAAATACATGTAAAAGAGAATCCATACTTCCTAACCATGTCATGCATTTTATACTGTTCATAAAATATGACCCTATAGCAAATTATCTATTATTTTAAAAAACAAATAAGAACTGAATAAAAATACTAAATCGTACTCAACAAGATTTTTTTCAGAACGTATCTCGACATTTCGCATGACGTAACTATGCTTGTTGTTTACCACGTGACAAAAATATCACCAACGGTTACGCAATAGTGACGTCACTACAAAGGATTTACTACGCGTGGATTCAAAATGCAATTTTAAACTACGATAAAGCTATCCACTATCGAAACATTCTTGTCATACGCATTAGTTCTATTTTAAAGTTTTAAACATGAGATGCATATTAATATATGGAACACATATCCAAGCTCTCACTGGATATTCTCGACAGAATCGCTTTTGTCAGTTCCTATTCGATAGTTCCTAATTCCGTAAAGGTATGAGAAAGATGTAATTGGTTTATACTTCGCAGATACGGAGATGTTTAACCATGTGCCATAACGTTGTTATTTTCTGTTCATTTTTTGGCAGCATTAGAAAATAAAATGTTAAGCGGGAGATTTAGAAAAACAGAAGACATATGTATATAAATATATAATATAATATGCACAGTCAAGATTATTATTATTAGTAGCAGTAGTAGTAGTAGTAGTAGTAGTCTTACCTTTAATCCGCAAAAATAAACATTAGCTTATTACGGCCGTACCAGCAGCATTGGAGTCTCCAGTCATTGGTCTGTTGAATCTGCCGAAAAAGCCGAAACTTGGTCGCCTGAATCCTGCCATAAATGCGTATTTCGGTCTCTGCGGTCTGTACTGACTAAACCGACCAAACGCAGGTCGAAAGGCGAAGGCTGGCTGGGTTGCTCCTGGTGCTCCTGTTGCTTCTGGAGCCGCTGGAGACTCTGGAAATTCTGGAGCCGCTGGTTGTCCAAACGGATTTGGCCTAACGAAAGGATTTGGCCTAACGAATGGATTCGGTCTGACGAATGGATTTGGTCTAGCGAATGGATTTGGTCTAGCGAATGGATTCGGTCTGGCGAATGGATTCGGTCTAGCGAATGGATTTGGACGTCCGAATGCTGCTGGTTGTCCAAAAGGATTCGGTTGTCCGAATGATCCTGGTGCACCTGGTGGTGGTGGTGGTGGTGGAATAATTGATTGCTGTGCTGGATCTGATCCGTCTGGATTTGTTGCATCTGGTAATGATTTGTCCGCGGCAGGATCTTCACTTGGAGGTGTTTCTTCGGAAGGATCATCAGCTGCAGGTTCTTGGGCTGCAGGATCGTCACTTGGAGGTGTTTCTTCGGAAGGATCATCAGCTGCAGGTTCTTGGGCTGCAGGATCGTCACTTGGAGGTGTTTCTTCGGAAGGATCCTCAGCTGCAGGATCGTCACTTGGAGGTGTTTCTTCGGAAGGATCATCAGCTGCAGGATCGTCACTTGGAGGTGTTTCTTCGGAAGGATCCTCAGCTGCAGGATCGTCACTTGGAGGTGTTTCTTCGGAAGGATCCTCAGCTGCAGGATCGTCACTTGGAGGATTTCTTCGGAAGGTTTCTTCAGCTGCAGGATCATCACTTGCAGGTTTTCTTCGGGCCTCAGCTGCAGGATCGTCACTTGGAGGTGTTTCTTCGGAAGGATCATCAGCTGCAGGATCGTCACTTGGAGGTGTTTCTTCGGAAGGATCCTCAGCTGCAGGATCGTCACTTGGAGGTGTTTCTGCGGAAGGATCATCAGCTGCAGGATCGTCACTTGGAGGTGTTTCTGCGGAAGGATCCTCATTTGCAAGTTCTTGAGCGGCAGGTTCCTCTGAAGGTGGTGGTGGTGGTGGTGGTGGGAGCGCATTCAGAAAGTTACTTACGATGGGGTTGAGGATGTTTTGTATATTTGGTGGAAGTTTTGCCACATAATCTTTGATAGCCTGAGCAGCGTTCTGCAGTTTTGCCGCCATGTCTGGCGGAATCTGTTTCGCCATTGCTTGCGCTACATTTGCGAGCCCGTAGCCACGGCGGAAGTAGCCGAGACAAGGGATTGGCGCAAGCGAAAACGAGGCAAAGCAGCAGGATTTTATTCATGGCGTGAGTAACCACCTAAGTTAGACAGTCAAACACATTTTTATACAATTCTCAAATTTCGTCATCTGTTTCTCGAACGTAACTCAGTACACTTTGCGTTATTTGCACAGTTCTGACGCAAATCCTTTTCTTTTCTGGGTTTTTTTTTTTTTTTTTTTTTTTTCTTTTTACCTTTTGTTCTGTTGTATCGACATGATAAACTATGAACATCTGTAAATTCAAAAACGTAATAATGATTACAATAATAATAATAATAATAATCATAATAATAATAATATATTATTATAATCTTTATAATTGTTTTTATTTCATTGATTTGCCTACACTGCAGATGTTTCAAAATAAATATTTGTTTCTTAAACTAAATTTAAATCACCTACGTACTTTTGTACATTTCCTAATTTACTATTTTAGTTTTTTTTATTATTTTTAGGTTTTGTTAATAGCTTGTTATATTATGTCTTATTTAACTGGTATCTGGTATAAAAAATAAAAAAAAAAAAAAAATACAAACAAACAAAAAAACAAATAATAAATAAATAAATAAACGACAACCACCACCACGACAATAATAATAACTAAAGCAATTCGTTACTGTCACATTTTTAATATGACTACTTTATTATTAGTTAAGGTTGTTTTCAATAAAATGACGACATATAATCTTAGCTTATTTACTGTCCATAAATTATTTCTTGACAAAACCTACTTAATTAATGAAAAACGTCATAAATATAATTAAAAATATACGAAATGGCGATTCTTATTATTGTTTTTTTAATTGTTGCTCGTATTTTATGGTAATACTTTATTATTAGCAAAGGTTGTTACACACATCTATGATACACTGTTAAGCCATTAGTGCGAGTTTGAGTAATAAGTAGGTCATGGTCAACAGATATGTTCCGTCTGTATTGTATTAATTTGTGTTTATTTATAACAGGTAGGAAGCTGATAGGTAAACACAGAATAATAAGGAAACCATAAGCAAACAAAGACTGTGTATTTTTTCTTTTATGACGTCATTAATACTGCACCTGACGATTTGTTTACTTTTGCTGCGTGGTGCAGACAAAGAATCAAGACAAAACCACACATGCAACTGTCGTTACATCGATATTTATTTTAGTTCAACAAACGTATAAATATCTTGCAAAATTAAAGAGGCATCTTACAATACAGACGTCATGTCTCGTTTTCTACTTCTAATTTTGGTTTTGGCGGTCATCACGCCTGCGTATTCGCATTATTACCGCTACCGGTACCGCCATCATCATCACAGGAATCCATACGCAAAGCAAATAGCTCCGTTTTTCTGCTTCTTGGAAAAACAGGTTCCAGGCATTCTGAATGCACTGTCAAACTTCGGCGCCAATTTGCCCAGTAATCTGCTGCAGAATCCAGCTTTTCAGGCAATAGTCGCAGCCATATTGCAGGCGCAGCAGACGTCTGGTATTCCTCCGCCAGTACTTGGAAAATAAATAGTACGTAAGTCAGATATTTGGTTATTCTTGAAAGTTCTGAATGTTTTTAAGTTTTAAAATTTAATAATAATAATAATAATAATAATAATAATAATTTTTGCGTGATTAAAATAAATAGTTATAAATTATATTTTGAATACTTTCAAATTAATGTTTATTATTATTTTTTCTTCCATTCTTATTATATTATATTATAATTATTTATTTTTATATCTATATATTTTTTTTTTTCAAATAATAAACTATACAACAGACATGGGCAAATTGCGGCCTGCGGCTCTTCCTAAATGGCTCGAGAAATTTTACGAGGAAAATAACATTTATTAAAATTTTATTTGCTTCATTTCGTTCTCAAGTGTTCGCTCTCATTCAAAGCGCTTTGGAAAACCATTTGTCAAAGGGGAATAACTGTTACATGCGCGACTGATATCCCTTACTTATTAATACTTAACAATATTTTCCATCCATGTGATTTTCAGTCTGGATCAGAATCTTCGAGAGCCTTTACTTCGCATTTCTACGTCAGCAAACGAGAATTACTGATTTAATGTTTAATTACTGATTTCATCGCATAAACGATATTTCTTGAATTTTAAAACATGGCGTATTTTCATACACAAGAAATGTTCATAATTAAAAAATTTCTCTCGGGATTTTACTATTTTTATATAAATTTTTATTAATTATCTTTGTGTTAAAGTTACCTTCGAATTTACATGGAACAAATGAAATTATTTAATCGTCATATATGTTAAATATACACGTTTAATTTAAAGTAAATAGTTTTGATAAAAAAAAGTTTATCCGATTATGAAAATGAAAAAATGTTCTTTTATACACGGAAGTGACTGATCGTATTCCTACTGAATACACTGATTTTTAGAGTATTCATTTTAACTTTTAATGCAATGTGTTAATCACATTGATAGAAGTGATAATATAATACCAAGACTTCAGTTGTTTTTTTGTTTGTTTGTTTTTTTTTTTTTTTTTGTCATTTTTTTCGTTGAAAAGATTGTTTAACCGAATAAAATAATAAATAAATAAATAATTAAATTTAAGAATAAAATATTTACTTTTCCGCATTTTTTTTTTAAATTATTACGTGTATGGTCTTATATAGTGAAAATGATAGAGATACCTTCAACGAAACATTGAATTATTTTTAAAAGTGCGGCCCGCCTAAAGCGGCCCAATATTCGAATAAGGTTGCCCGTGCCTGGTATAAAATATAATAATTATTTTTTGAGAAGGAGTCTGGCGTTATATAGTTTTTATACATTTCTTTTTGACGAAACGATATATTTATGCAAAATTTTTTTGTTAATTTATAATTTACTGAAACACGTGTATAATAATAAAATGCATGACTGCGAAATTAAGTATTCGTAATTAAGGTTAAATACATTTATTATTATTAGTATAAAACACTGACATATTAGATATTTTTACAAATAATTTTCTTCCGTTAAGTTTATTTATTTTCCATCTTTCAGAAAAAATGAAGGACGTCCAAAGAGAAGAGGTTTGGAATGTACAACCATCAAAGAAAAAACTTAAGAAATATGTATGAACACAAAATAAAATAGATTTAAAAATATATGTAGTTATCGCCTACATTTATCTCTGTTATAGTTAGTTCTTGTCTTGATTTTATTAATGGTACTCGAGCATTTTAGTTCTCTTTCTGTCTTTCTCACAAACACACACACAGAAACACATTCACAAGCATATACACACACACATATATATATTCACTCACATGATATATATATATATATATATATATTATTATTGTTAAAAAAAACCTGTGCATTATACAACTTTGAATTTTTTCTGTATATATTGAACTAACTGCATTAAAGAAAACTGTTCTTTAGAATAAATGAATAATGAGATATATTTATTTGGAAAAATTATATTTATTGATAACGAATACTACAGCAGCATTCTGCAGTGGATGTAGCATGGACCAACAGGAACGATAACTCGTAAGAGAACAAATTGCGTCTGCTCAAAAAAATGGCTACAGATTGCTCCAATTTAATGGTTCTGATACGGGGAACATAGCCAGCTAGAAAAGTTAATACATTAATCTGCTAGAACATTATAAATTCAGTATATTGTGCACGCATCTGCACAAAAATAAATCCAGTTTGAAACGTTTGATTGCTGTAAAACTTTAGTTGGGAGAAAATTTCTACCTCCTAGTATTGTAATATGAACAACCATCCATACCATTATTAGTGTAAATCATGAAAAATGCAGAAAATAAACGTAAAATTGTTAAATTTGGAAGTTTTAAACCCAATGTGACGATTTTCGATCGAAATTCAAGATGGCGGCGTCTGACGCCGGCCACTGTTTACAAACATTTAAACATTCCTTCGTAATACAATCAATTCTACATGCATTATTATACGCATTTCATTAAAACATGTCATATAATAAATGCCTTGTGTATGTAGACGTGTATTATTGAGTAGAAATTGTTGCAATTGGTCGAAACGTTTTTATTTATTTTTGGTACGTTTGACCTCATACCAGCTCAAACCCGTTCATACTCTTATTCAAAAAAAAAAAAAAAAAACAACATGAAAAAAAAAAAATAATAAGTTTCATGATGAAGATCACAATTCTCATTAGGTACCTTAATGTGGAACGTTACTCTGCCAAATATCTGACTACGTTGTTGTAAAAATACATAAAACCATTATAATTCTTTTTCTTTTTAATATTATTTATTTCCATTTTCAATACATTAGATGTCATATTTACATATAAAAAGCAAATTAATTACTTGTTATTTGGATGATTGCCTTCATACGTTCGTTATAGTGTTTGATATCAGTTTTTGGACAGAAAATGGAAATTCTTTTTTTAAAGGTCCGTCAACCGTACAAAAAAAGATTAGTTAATAATTAAATTTTTACTCTTTTTCTTTAAAACAAAAATTATTCATCTTCTAGAACTTTTACTATTATATATGCAAATAGTGGGTTTCCTATTTTAATATATGTATATATTTTGTAAATCATTGGTCCATGATAATAGATGCTTAAACTAAAATGAAGGGATTTACCAAGGACCAACGGTACGAAATGGCGGTAATAATAATTACGCTTTCGTGACTTCGTTTTGAACCTGCGAAGTTCTCGGCGATGAACCGTTGCTACGGTTTGTTGTGAATGAATCGATAAAGGTAATTAACATATCGTTTTATAATATCTCACATATATTTGTATTACAGTTAGCCTGGAATTTTACAGCCTCGGTAATATGTAAACTGATAAGGTGTGCCCTGTATTGTATTACTAGTAAGTAGAATTTTTCCATTCGGCATAACTCGGTCACTTAATTCAGACCCTTTTTATTTTTTTTAACTATCTGTTAAAAGTGACCGATCAAATGACACGTTATTTAGTTATCCATAATACTCCTCATCACTATCTACAAAGTTCTTGTTGCAGTAAAATATAAAAGGCAAACTAAAGAAATGAAAATTACAAGAAAATAAACAATAAATCGGCAGTTCGCCACATGTTCAGAACTTTGAATTTCGCTAATGGCGCCGTAATCATGGTAATGGTCACAATGAAACATCGATAATTTCTGTAGTTACCGTAATTTTTCTTTAAATTGATATTTTCTACAGTCAGATCAACTAAATAAAAAATAAAATTAATAAATAAGCAATTATTTAAACTTCTGAATTTCGCTAATGGCGTAGTCATGGTAATGCTCACATTGAAACATCTCGATTTCCATAGTTACAGTATTTTTTTTATCAAATTTATTTTTTGGCACAGTCAGATTAACTAAATTATAAATAAAATAAAATTAAAAATGGTAGATCATAGGAAAATTTAGTTTTCTTTCTTTTGTCTTTTTTTTCTGTATGTATGTGTATATGTATGTATATATTTATATTTTTTTCTTTTATGAACAGTAGTATAATTACACAAAATACTGAAATACACAATAATACCAAGTGAGCACAAAGAAATGAAAACACTTATTTCCATTAAGATTTTGAATAAAAAAATCAAACAATTAATACATGGTTAGCATGCAGTGGATTAGAGAAAATTAAAATGACTAATATGTTTTTGTATGTGTGTGCATATGTATGTATATATATATATTGATAATGAATGAATGAATGAATGCAGAGGTCTCGCTACATACTATCAGAGATGGTGGGCCTGCCATCTCTTACAGTTTACGATGAGTTTGCCCACCTTTTGTTAGCAACAGCAGAAATATCTTAGACTGGCTGTTATGCCATTGTTTTGCACTTTTGGGGTCAGCATATTATGTGGCTTGTCTGTAAACAATATAGATGTAATCCGAAGCAGCAACAGTCATATTTATGAATTACCCCCTAAGCGTTCCTAAGGGACGCAATCCAGTTGTTCTGATGTTTGCTGGCAATCAAGGCTGCACAGATTAATTATTGTGATTTTTTACTTTCAGACCAAAGAAAGATTATCTCACATTTCACACACATGTATCATGGTATATATAATATATACAGAAGGTTACCAAACAATATCTATGTTATTTTGTATAAAAATATTCATGTAAAGAATATAATTCACAGAAAAACCAGACAAAACTCGCCAGCAACAAACACTTTGATTTTATTTAATTGCAAATAAAATAAACTTGTTAATAGTTAGTGCATTTGATGCAATTATTTATAGGAGTATTTTTGACATACAAGTAATTTGAACATTGTTGAAAGTACTTGTACCCTGAACATTTTCTGTACCACCCCTTTGTTTACATGTTACGAAAATTCCCACCATCCTTTCACAAATGCTGGCAAGACCACTTGAATATATGTGTATATAGATAGATACTAAAGTGTGTATGTATTAATATAATTTCCTCTGTTTATATATAAACCAGGTTAATATAGAATATAAACTTTCATTGAATTTGTTAAATAAATATAGATTTCTTTCTTTTAAAAGAAGAAATTTGCTGTTGCTTTCCATAAACAAACAATCATATTTATTGCTACATACCATATATCAAGAACAGTATTCTTAAATAAAATCAATATCCTTGTCTAATCCAACATATATTGTCTTCCTAGTAATGACATACATTCTTTGTGATTTGAAAGAAAACAAATGAAAATGTGATTTTTGGTAGAATTTTCTTAAGTAACCAAAATAATACTTTCACTGATAATTTGCATATTACTGATTGGATAACGGTAATATATACATGCACATCAAAGAAAACATGGGAATCTTTATAATACGTACATGCATTGTTACACTGGATAATTTGATAGCTGATCGAAATGTGAAAGATGATCTTCCTAATCTTCTACAAATGCATAACTATTATCTTTTTATTTATTTATTTATTATCAATTTTATTATTATTAATATTATCATCATAATCATTATTCTGATGGTTTAAAAATGCCTAAATATCAAAGATTTGTCCAGTTTTTGAGATAATTTATTTATTATATTATTATTATTTATTTTTTTACAGGCATAGTTTAAACTGACCCCTTGCATTGAAACTATCTCCTCTTCCATCTATATTTAATTTTAAGGACTAAGAGAATTATGTATGGTTTGATGATTACCACAAACTTAAAGTTTGTGGTTGAAACTTGAATATTTAAAAAGGACATCAAAGATGCAAAGCCAAAGCTATTGGCCTCATTTTGCTAAGTTTACTGTAAAAAAAAAAAAAATTAATGTCCTTTTTCCCAATTAGCTTATTTATTTATTTTCGAGATGTATCTTTTCTAAATGAATGAAAATAAATTATATTTTTACATATTTAAAAAATAATAATTATTTTGATGGTAAAGTAGCAAATCTACACCTCTCAGTACCTCATTTTAGTTTGCTATTAAACTGTTATAAATCAGTAAAAATCTGACCATACAATTAAAAACTTGCATCTGAATATAATCAAAATGAAACAAAAGAATAATAATAATAAGAAATAAATTAATAAAGTTTGTGAGAAATGAAGTTATTTTGTTTTTGTTCTGTTTACAAACGACAATGGTCTATGCATTTATTAATAAGAGCATATTGATAATATGATATAAATTTTTTAAATTCTCAAATAATCATTATAATGCAGACATCCGATTAAAAAAAAATAGCGTTTGAAAAAGGCATGTATTTTTAGCAATTATTTTAATATATTGCAAACATCAATATATAATTTGGATTTAGAATACGATTTTATATAGCATTACTATTTATTAGCAGTACTCTATTTCACTTCTGCCAAAATCGCATCAAAAAATTATTTGTCCCGCCAAACCTCGCTTTCGTTTTTGCTATCAAGAGTTGTGTCCCTTCGGCCCTGCAGTGTCAGACGACAGTTTGCTAGTTCAGACAAGTTGCTATGTCTGACGGCAAAGACAAAGAAATTATGTTTTTTGACGGAATGAAAAGAATAATAGTCAAAAGGAAAAGAAGGAACAACATAATCAGAATGTTAGGATTCACGAGTCAACAAAGAGAACTATTTTTGTTAAATCGTTCGAAGACAAGAAAGGTAAGAATGTTGTCTTTCATTGTCGTCTGCAAATGTGTTAATATTTGGGTCGCCATTTAAATACTACCATACTATTTATGCAGCGTTAACTATTATCTTATGCGATGAGTTAGAAAATAAATATCATTTCAAACGGTAAAATAAAAGTATTAAAGCGAATTTCTGGTGGATATCGATCATGGAAAGTGGAAGTGTGAACCGGGATCAGAGACAGAATAGGAGGGGGTATGCAAGGAACGGCATTCCATTGAATCGGTGATGTTAATTAGCTAATCTTTGTCTGGCAATCAAAATTATACTCATAGCCAAACAAATAAAAAGATAATAATTATGCATTTGTAGAAGATTAGGAAGATCATCTTTCACATTTCGATCAGCTATCAAATTATCCAATGTAACAAAGATGCATGTACGTAATATAAAGACTGTGTTCCATAAACCTATTTCCGTAACTAACCGTGGGATAGTTGTATACTTTTAGAACTTATGGAACTGTGTAAATATGCTAATCATTAGATAAATTTTAGGTTATGAGTATTTTATATAAAATTAAATACAACAATCCTTGCCTGGGGAGGGAAGAAGAAAAAAGATAGAAAAAGAAAACTGTCTATTTATATATATTTGCATTACCATTTCAGCTATGATTGGTTTTTGTGCAATGTTGGAAAAAATACAGTATGGTTACAGCATTTGTTGAAGGTTGGGATTTTGTACAGACTCTTGGAGAAGGAGCTTATGGCGAGTAAGTTAATCTATGTACTATTAAGCAATGTTATTAATGTTAAATCTATATATGTGAGGTACTGTGACAAAAGGACACATTTGAGACCCCAAGCAAACATTGAAATTTGCATATTTCCTAAAGCCATAGTCTATACACTTCTAAAAAATCAACTATGTGCAAATTGGACAAATTGAAGGTAAGACATTTTAAATATTTACTATTGCAGATGCAGAGAATCAAGAAAAAGACAGTTGAAATTAGTCATAGGAGACAGTTCATTCACCTTAAAAAGTCCTTAGCAACGATGCATGTTTAAGCACCTCATGCCATCAAACTTTGGGAAAACAAGTCTTGGTAGTTTCACCAAGAATGAATTAATTTTATTTTATTTTTCTTAGTTCAAAGAGTAACAAATCTAACAATGTTCCCCTCACTGAATTACATTTTTACACTTTTTTATTTTATTTACATTATAGTTTGAACTTCACTGCTTTTTAAAATATTTAAAGTCATGTCATTTTAAGGTGGTTAAAACAACAGTGGATCAGTTTCAAATGGCACAGCATAACTTTTATGTACCCATGTGCCTTGATTTTTTACTTTTATGTATTTTAAATAATTAGTGGTACAAATAAAAAATAATATATATATATATATATATATATGTGTGTGTGTGTTAGTTAAAAGTACTACTAGCATTGGGTGTTTAATCATAATCTTCTGTAATACAGTCAGCTAATCATTAGAGCCATTTCCAGAAAGGTGTTGCAGGTACTAATTAGAGGCAATTAAAGGAACAGGTTTAATAAATGGGATATTTGAAAAAGAAACAAAAGGTTTCTTAGCTTTGTTCTTTGATTTGACTCTAAACAAAAGTTAGCAACTTGAGTATTGTTGAAAGTTTCCCTAATGGACCTAATTGACACTTCAAGCAAAAGTAAACAAAGTTTTAAAACATGTTTTAAAAAGTGATTTGAGCAATACTGTGGACAGTTGGACTCAGAGAATATACTCTATGTTTGTTCTGTATAGACTGTTATCTTTATGATACTAAAATCAAGTTAAATTCACAATTTATTGTGCGAATTTTGCAAAAATTATGACCGCTTATGTCTTAAGATCGGAACAGATATTAATCTGCAAAGTCTTTAGTGCGCAGACTGGCCAATCGGTGTACTCCTCTCAGTCTGATCATAACAACTAAACTGCATTGTTTACATGCAAATCATTGCAGTGACCTACTGATAATTAACCAGAACTGCAACATAGTTCACTTTAATATGAGATATCCTATCAGATAAAATTTCGACGTCACAGCTATTCTTCTGGTGTATGACATGTAGTGTTTATCCATGCTCAGTACAATGAAAACAGTAGGAAAATCAGCAAATTTGCAATTGTTTTAACTTAATCAGGCAAGTATTATGAATGTATGCTTCAAACAAATGTGGAAACAACTGTTTTCTATTATGGTTTATTAAATCTTTGGGTGAAAGCTGAATATTTATTTGAGGGTTTTATGGACAAATTTCAAAATCACTAAAATCTGACCTAATACATTGTAAGACAATCATCTTGTTATTGGCCCATGCATTAAGCATCTCTTTTGCCAGAGTATCTCACATATAATCTGTTCATACATTTGCCTTTTGTTAATTAATTTTGATTCTTATAGAAAGGTGCATCTGAAAGATCTTTACTTCTAATCAGTCAGACTTGTCCATAAAAATAATGATAGAAAGCTTTCTTTTGCACTTGGAATCAAACATGATGTCTTATATCTCATCACAAAAATGAATTTTAATGAGTGTATATTAAAAAATATTTATTATTTCAGGGTTAAATTAGCTGTAAATAGTGAAACCCAAGAGGCTGTTGCTGTTAAAATAATAAATCTTGATAGGGCCCAAACAGCTGAGGATAGTATCAGGAAAGAAGTATGACTATAATATATAATTTGATAAAATTTAAAAGTCTTCAAAAGAAGTAAATTTTTAGTATGAGTTGACACTTTTACATCATTATTTAAACTGTATCATTCAGCTAAAAACCTTAAATATGTATCACTTTTGCAATTGGAAACATTTAAAGAACTACATTCAACAAGTTTAATACCATATTTACAGTAATTTTAAATACAATAATAACCAGATAAAGGAATTTATATTTTCCAAATAATTTAGTATCTAAAATGCTATAAAAACTGTCTAAGTGGTCCAGTAAATTAGGTTTGGTAATTGTTAAAACAAAATTAATGCACATTAGGAAATGGTTGCTTTAAAAATATTTGTTATATATAATTATTGTTTCCTGTGGTAATTTGTTTTTCTTCAGTGTTCTAGAAAAATAAAGAAATGTAACTTATTTTCAGGTTTGTGTTCATCGGATGCTTACACATGAACATATTATAAAGTTTTATGGATTTCGTAAAGATGGAAAAGTGCAGTATTTGTTTCTGGAATATGCTACTGGTGGTGAACTCTTTGACAGAATAGGTTGGTATTCCATTTTTATGCTCAATTTATTTAGTAAATTTGGAATATTAAGTTCAGATATTATTATTATTATTTTAAAATAGATTTTTCAGAAATCACACTGATCAGATTAACAAATGTAATTTTGTATGATATAAACCGCAAACTTTTAAAAGTTAAATAACACATTTGACTTAATACAGTATTTTATTTCTTATTTCTCAGAACCTGATGTTGGCATGGCACAAATAGATGCCCAGAAATACTTCAAACAACTTATATCTGGAGTTGTAAGTCAGATTTTTCTTAATTTATTCTATTATTTATTTTTTATTTTTTCTTTATTTATTATTTTTTCTAATGATTTCAGGTTTGTTACTGATGTTCTTGTTTATATTTTATACTTAGAATGATGCAGAATCATAAATTAGAAAAAATAACTAATTTAGGTTTTCTTAAACATTTGTAGACTTGATATTTTCTGAAACTGACATTTAAATATATAAACAAGAATACTTTTGAAATGTTTTGTTTTGTTGCTAAGATGCTACCCAAAAAGTTGCAAAGAATTTGTAATTACAAATGATTATAAATTGTTCTTTTTTCTCTCAGGATTACCTTCATTCAAAGGGAGTGACACATCGAGACTTGAAACCTGAAAATCTTCTCCTTGATGATAATGGTAATTCATTCTTAAGTACATTAGCTGATATAAATAAACAAACTTAAAACAGGGTGCAGAAATTTAAATTCTACATGGTTACACAAGAAATATCAGTGTAGTCCTTTTTAAATTATATATTTATGATTTTTATATATTAGCAATAATGTGTATAAAATAAGGATTATGTCTGAAATAATTTAATTAATACAGTTATGAAGACTTTCTTTATTATTTAAAACAACTTAAGATTTCAAACAAGCTTTTTTTCATGGTTTGCAAAAAGTCCTGAATAAAACGTGGTCAATATGAATTGTAATATAACTTCTATTTTTTTTGTAATAACGTTTAAGTAACTAAAAGTTGGTTTATGTTTCATTACCAATAATTAAACTGAAAGGAATAATTAGTAAACTGAAGAAAAGCAAATGATGTATTGGGCAAAATGCACAATATCCAAAACAGATATATCTGAATAGGTAAAAACAATTACAGTAACTTTTGATTTCTTCTGCCCCCACCCAAAGCGAAATGATTACAGTTATATCATTATACTCATATTAAAAAAAACTACTGTTGATCTGCATCCGTTTCTGTATGAAAACCACTCCCAAAATGACATTTTCTTAGTTAACCATGTCAAAATTCATTGTTGATTTTATTGGGATAACCTGTGCACGACAGTGTTTGAGTAGCAATGCAGCTGTACTGAATGTGAACGAATATGACTCGGTGACAAACACTGTTGATGTAGTGAAAGGCATTTGAATTTCAACAATGATCAAGATATCGTTCAGAATATCACAAATAGAAAATGGGTGTTTTGCTAGTCACTCATACAAACAAAATGGTCATACATGCAGTTTGTTCATCCCTGGCTTAAAAATATTTTGCCTGTTTCCGTGGGATTATTTTTAATTGTTACAGGATACTAATTTATGAAAATATTAGAATAGTGAATCGTTAAAAAAAAGTATTTATCTCCTGGAATATTTCTTCACATTTCTCAAGTATTCAAAATGTATTTAGGCTGTTTGCTCAGACATATAATTGAAAGGGTGATATTCTTGATAGTTATTTCTTTACAAGTGTGCATTTTATATTTTATAGGAACATTTACTTCATTAGTTTACCAATGCAAAAGATGTTTTGTCTTTTGATTTAAGAAGAAATTGATGAAATTAATGATGGTTTTGTCTTTATTTAACTAGAAATAAATATTTTACTATATATTAATTTTTTATTTTATATATTAAAAAAAAAAAATGTAATCAATTCTATCACGACTATATCAAATATTTTCTGCATTTTGTTTTTCAGATAATTTAAAAATCTCAGATTTTGGTTTAGCCACAGTGTTTCGTCATCAGGGAAAAGAACGACTGTTAGAAAAATGCTGTGGAACTGTTCCATATGTAGCCCCTGAGGTGCTGAGCAGACGACCATACCATGCAGCACCAGCTGACATCTGGTCATGTGGGGTAATTCTGGTGGCACTTCTAGCAGGTGGTGAGTGAATCTTTTGGTTACATATTTTATTTTAATTATCAGTTACATCCACTATTAATTACAGCTTAAACCCAACACTAGTATTTATGCAATCACATTATTTCACAAAATATGCAAAATCGATTGTTTTTAGCATCTTTTAATTCTGCTCATAAGCAACCTGTAACATTATGAATTGCATGGAAATACAGATGAAGATTTATACCAGAATCATGAGTGATTCAGCAAATTCATACTCAGCATTTGAAAAACATGACAACTTTAAAAGAGGCTGGCAGTGCACATGTTTTTGAGTGTTTTTTGGTGTGTGGAAGTGGAATATGCTACATGGCTGATTTTAGCACCGCTGGAAAGGTATTAATAAGCTTTCTAATGATATATGGCAAGACAGAAATAAAATAAAAATAACCATGTTTTTCTTGAAAAATCTGCTTCAAATTTATATAGGATATGTTGCAATAATTTACCCAACATTTCTGATATCATTTGAAAGCTTTTTTTTTTTTTCTGAATTTCCTTTTGAATGGTATTTTAAAGTAAGCGTAATGTTCACTGAGGCATAGGCATTTTCCAATATAACAACTGCTACCACTGACTGATTGATGATTTTTCTGTTTCAAATGGTGTCACATGCACAGTAAACTTCATCAGCAAATTGGACCTCATTTCTTGATCAAATTCGGCACCATCTCAGTAGGCCAGTTATTACAACCATTAATTAATATTTCTTATACACTTTTCAAGAATTCATTTGAATTTTTATCTAATCATTATTTTGTATATATTCTGCTCTGAACTTAGCAAATCTACTGGTGGTTCACTTAAAAAGAAATAAGTTTCATTCACTTTTTACTGCTGAAATGGACTGATATTAAGAATGATGGTCTTATACTATATTTTAAAATAATTGAACTTCAGGGTGGTTTCTGGTGAACTCGCCACAGGGTAGATTGAGGAATTTAACTATGATCAATACTTGAAAATCAGCCTGTAACTCCCCCTTGCTTCACTTTCAGTATTAATCAATGAAACACATTTATTTTGTTTTAATTCAAATGATCTAAGTCTACAAAAGAATGTCAACAAAAATATTTGGATATATTTATTATTACATCCAGCAGCCAAACATAGTTTTGAAATGACAGTCTGTAAAGTACATTATCAAAATACAGATAAAAATGACATATACTATATATATATCTGATTCACTGTCTGATAATCACATGATTTGGATCTTAAATTGTTATACTGTTAATTCTGTGTAAGCAGTCTTCTGGTTTAATACTACAGTTGCATGCTACTTTATAAATTATCATGTAAATGCCAAGTACAAACTCAGCTCAGAACTACTGATCATGTCTGATGTAAAAGCAAATAATAGAACAATTTATTCTCTTTTTCACTCAAAATGTAAAGTGAATCAATATAAAAATGACAAAATTTGACATAAAAATAGTTTTTGAGTTTTTAACTTGACCATTTACAAAAATTATTTAGGTTTCTATTCATACAAGTTAAAAAGCCCAAATAAATTTAATTATGTCAACAAAAAAATAAATGCATTTTGTGTGGTGCCTGTCTTGAAACTTTCATGAAATTTGACATTCTTTCATGAAACCCCATTTTAACAGAGCATTATGGGAACAATGTTCTAAAAATAGATACAAACTCAATTCAGATAGTGTTGCCCATGAATTGATCATATGATATCACATGACTTGTTGCTGCATTCTGATCAACTCTATTTCTGTTCACTGATTTTGACACATCCCCCATGCATATTGTCTGAGATTTAAATTTTCAAAATCTTGGAGACTTAACTTGGAAAGAAAAACCAAACCAAAAAATAAATTAGTAAAGCAGAAGCTATCTTGCAAACAAGAGTTATTATCTGTATGGGAAAAACTGCTGAAAACACAAGAGACAAGCAAAGTCATTGAAGAAATGGAATCAAAGACTACTGGAGATTGGCAAGCACCAGGACATTCCCCTTCTACTTTCAAAAGAAAACTGGAACATGTTTTGGAAATCAAATGAAGATCCAGATCATCGTCTATTTGTTACTGATGACAGCTGTCTTTTTCTGCATCTGACATATCTGAAAAAACTTTTCAGATTCCTCATATAATGAATCATTAACTGTCGTTGTATGTGATCAATTGAAAGGCCCTGTTGTAAAATTGCAGACAGTTTGGGTCACTTGTGAAAAGTTACACAGTGAGACATTGTCATCAAAACATCTAAGTGGCCAGTGAAGCAGGCTTCCTTTCACCACTATCAAACCAAGAACCATATGATCACTGTCCAAAAGGTCTTCCAGTGGGTGTTTTTAATCAGTGAGCTGTGGCTGAACATCCGGACAAACATGCTGAAAATGTGAGAACACCACTGTCAAAGGCAGTTGTGCAATTTGTTACGCCAATCTACATTCAACCTGGTGATAAAGATCTTACGTTGCTGTCTGAAGGTGAAAACCAAAAGACAGAAGATTTAAGAGTGGACAGTGGGGGTTGCAGTGGCAGTGAGTGAATTCAATGAGGGGTGTTAACAACACAGCAGCAGCAATGGGTTTACAAATGTGGGTGGTGCTGCTATGAAGCTAACCCATACAAAGGATTCTGAATGAAACCACATGATGATGACGATGATGGAAAGACAGTCTGCTGTAATCCAAAAAAGTCTGGGAAATTTGAAAAGGATTCAGCAACAGGAAATGCTTGCTGCAGCTGGAGAATTTTAAATGTGAATATATGATAATAACTTTCAAGTGACAAATGTGAACTAACTATTGTTGGACTGCACATAATATAACAGTAATGTGTATTAATTTTTTTTTTTTTTTTTTTTTTTATTAAATGTTAAAGGTTTTTTTAAAAAGGAAATACATACACACAGTTATCATAATAATTATACATAATATGGAAATAAGTGGAAATATAGTTATAAAACATCTGCTATTTTCTCACATTTAATTTTTTGTGTTGCATGAAAACTATTTGCACTAGAGAACCCAGATTTGGAATATATATTTTTAGAAACAAATACTACAAAATGACAGAAAGAATATCTTTAAAAAAATTAACTATTCTTTTGATATATCCTTTATAATATGTCTACTATGACAAAACAGGAGTGAAAAGGGTAAAAATAAAAAAATAAAATTGTTTGAAACATTAAAAAAGGCTAATTTCTTTCTGTTATGTTGTAGAAATAAGTCTGCAATGAATCTCTGCAGTTTGACTAATATAAATATATAGGTTTGGGTGGAGAGGTTTGTGAAATTGGGTACTATAACATTTTAAAAAGCCAAAAATAAAAGTAACTATCTGTCATAAAAATAAATAAATTAGTACTAGTTTTTTATGGTAACAAATGGGGATTATTTCCACCAAGTTTCAATTCTAACGCATAAGAAAATAATGATTTTTGGATTCTTGCCACACATGTCCCATTAAGTTATGGCATTTATGTGTTTTACTGTGTGGTGATTATCTCTTTATGTCTGCACAAATCATTTTGATATTTTCCTCATGTTTGCAGAACTATATCATTAGGCAGAATACAAAAAAATTATAATCTGCTCTCTAGATGGTATTTTCAGGCTTTTAAATCTGACAACATTGATCGTCAGAAACGGAATGAAACACTTTTATCATTTTAACTTTGAAGTATTTATTTTATTTTCATGAGTTGACACTGAAAATGTACAATATTTTTCAGAGTTACCTTGGGATGAACCAACATATGGCTGTCAAGAATACTGTGATTGGAAAGATTGTAAAATAACACTTACTCCTTGGAAGAAAATCGATAATCTGGCATTGTGTACGTATAGGTTTTCTATCTAAAATCATAATTCAATAGACATAAATTATCATTAAATATTAATTTATTATATAGAAAATGGATTATTTGAAGAAGATTGTGTGTGTGTGTGTGTATATATATATATATATATATGGTTGAGTGAATGAATGGAATGTTTATATGTGCGCATATATATGCATGCATCCTTATTCCTGTATTTATAATATTTATAATATGTATGTAGTGCCATTGCCTAATTATTAGTTGTATACACAAATATCATTAATAATTGAAAGTGAAAAGCAATGATTGTTATTGTTGATAGTATTGATCTGCACCATCTTGTAAATAAATATATATTCAATTTTATTAACAGCTCTTTTAAGAAAGATGTTAATGGAGAATTGTACCAAGCGTTCAACCATTGACCAGATTAAAAAACATCAGTGGTTTAACAAGAGCTTCCTTAAACGAAGAAGTAATCATTTATTTTCATTTGTTCTTTAAGCAGACAAAAATGTGCAGAATTCACATTATTAATATAAATTGTAAAAAAGAAGAAAGAATTTTACAACAGAAGAATAAAAAGGCAGTTTAAAATAAGTCAGTAT
The DNA here is from genome assembly GCA_012295275.1 of Chrysomallon squamiferum. Lineage (NCBI taxonomy): Eukaryota > Metazoa > Mollusca > Gastropoda > Neomphalida > Peltospiridae > Chrysomallon > Chrysomallon squamiferum. Next base: position 9,991,340 of record CM022676.1, read on the forward strand.
TAAGTAGTATTAAGATTAATCATCTTTATTTATTTACCTTGTTTTCATAAATCATTATCATTTTACTCAAAAAACTTAAGAATATCTTGAAAAAACTAAAACAATGATTTACTGTAAATGGTGAAATAGGATAAAAACAAATAAAGAACAATAGATTTGTAACAGATATTATTTTAAAACAGGTTTTGGTCGATTTCCTTCAAGTTCTCCAACTGATTCTCCGACAGGGACTGGACCTTTTAAAAGACATTGCTCAAGATATGAGTCGAGTCCTGGGTCATCTCCAGGGTAAATATTTTCAACTTTGGTTTGTAAATTTCACATGTGTTCTTTTAATTTCTTAATTTTTTTTATTACAGCTAAGAAAGGAATGCTAATATATAGTTTAATTTATTTTCAAATTTATCATATTCTTGAATATGTAATATTACAGTTATATCAGTGTTTTTTTTTTTTTTTTCATTCCTGTCATGTTCTTGAACTTTCAGAGAAGTGAATGCATTCAAATTACCAGTTAATTATATCAAGTATTAAAATACTGAAAAGTAAATTTGAACTATTTATCACATTATTTGTGACACTGCCTGTCAAAATCAATAATAAAAAGAAAATTTTCTGAAAATGTTTGTTAAAAAATCAATAATGGTAGTACTACAGACAGTTATATTCTGAAAAAATAAACAAACAACAGTCATAACTATTTAGGTTTTAGATATCCTGTTCTTTATAATTTAATTTAGAAAAAGTAGTCAAATAAACTAGTAAAATTCAAACATTAATTTGATATTGACTTCTTTTAATTATCTTTCATTTATTATTTTATTTTGTTTCATTTTATTTTATCTTTTCTTTTTTTTTAGCACTGTGTCTTGTTCTCAACCTGAACCTCGAAATCGGACAGACAAACAGCTGGAACCTTCATCTCCAGTTTCTGAAGAACTTGGTCAGCTGCTCAGTTTCTCACAACCTGTCAGAGCAGATACGATGTTGTTATGCAGCCAGCTGCAGGGAACTCCAGGAAGTTCTCAGGTAAATATTTAAACAGTTTGCAAGGAAGTTTGCTGCAAAAAAGTTATGTTTATTAAAAAAAAGGGGGGTGGATGCAATAGTGGATAAATTTTTTATTTTGTGCTGAGTTTATTAAACAGTGAAATACTTATTTTATTTTTAATTTCAGACTCCATTGCAGAAGTTGGTTCGTAGAATGACACGTTTCTTTGTTACTACTGATCGAGATCAGACAATAAAAGAAATGAACAAAGTCTTTGACTCTCTGGGCTACAGATTTAAGAAGAACTCGCCAAACATGGTAATGTTATTTTCAGCCTTTCTTGTAATTTGCAAATTGGGACAGTTGATTGTAATTTGATACAGCAGAACTCTAAACCAAGCAGATATGGTAATAGAATCAGAATACTAAATAATCTACCTACTGCAGGAACTATTTTTAAAACTAACATTATGTACAGTTTTAGCTTTAGAAATTAAGTTATATCAAAGCAGATGATGAAAATGAAGGATAAAGAATATGGTGAGTGACACCTGAATTCATCAATTTGCAACCAAATATTCTCTTTTCAAAGATTTGTCAACCATATCTGTTCCTTAAGAGATATCAAACTATCAGTTAAAGAGTAATATTAATTTATATCAATGTTTCATTATGCACTTTTTGTTAAGCTGTTCTGCTTTTTCAGTGTCATTATTATATTTTAATTACTTGAAAGAAATGGTTGGGATTGATAAAATGTAAGAAATTCCCTAAGAAGGTCTGTATAACAAATATAGTTAGCCTTTAATATATATTATCAGTAATGAAATATTTGAATTACTTTATCATTTTAATAACAAACTCTGATCTAAATTAATTTACAGTTAAAGCTTTCTTATAATGACTATTTTCCTGTATATTGATATTCATCAATTACTTTTAATTCTCAGCTGACGATGTCTACCATGGACAAAAGAAACATGCCACTTGTGTTTAAAGCTACTTTGATGGAGATGGGAGATCATCTGCTTGTTGACTTCAGATTATCAAAGGTCAGTGAAGAAATATGATAAAGAGCAATATAAAACACATTAACCATTTCACTATTGAAGTGGGCTTCAGCATGTGAAAAAACAAATATTTTAACTGTTGTAAAAGTAAAAAATACCTAAACATTATACTGGATTTTTAAAGCAGTTGTTGGTGGCATGGAAGTAAGAATAATTTCCCTTAAACCAGACTGATGATTAAATGTACTGAAATGAGTTTAAAAAAAGAAGAAGGATAAAAACAAGAGAAGTTTGAAATTTAATTGCTAAAATAGTCATTACAGTATGGAAATAAAAATCAGTTCTCTTATAGCAATCACCAAGTTATTCGCAAGGTTAAAGTTTGGAGAAAAATATACATGTTTTACAGTTATTAACTTGAAGTGTTAATTTGTCACACTCTTTGGTCCAAATAAATGATCTGCTACAAATCTTTCTGAATAACTACTTGATTAAACAGAAAGGAATCCAGTAACTAAATATATGAGATGGTGCTTTTAACTTGAAAATAGCTCATCAAACATTAGTTAGTTTATCAAATATCTTTGATATTGTCTTATGTATTACCATTACCTCAAAAAGTGCTGCTATGATTCATTTAGAATTGATAAGCCTATGTTTCAGTATTTTTACAATGTCAAGAAAATTTCACATTTGTCAGAAGTCATATAAAACTACCAGTTAAGAATTTATAATTACTAATAGTTTTTGTTCTTAATAGGGAGATGGTTTGGAGTTTAAACGCCGATTCATCAAGATCAAAGAAGGAATGAAGACTGTTGTCAGTAAAGTTCCACCAATGTGGCCGTTGTTGCCACCTCGTTGATATTTGTCCAGTGAAATTCCTGATAATGTGACTCAGTGGTGTTCTCAACATTATATTGATGTGTGTTTAGTACTAGTTTGCTGTGTATGTGTATAGAAGTCTCTTAGTCTTATTAAGGTAACGCAAGATCTCAGGAACATTGTCTTCATTTGTTAATGCAGTTCATTTTTAGTAGTCCAGGTAACAGTTTTATCTCTAATTACAAATGACACTTTCTGTAAATAATTGTTTAAATCAGAATGGGGACAACTTCAGAAATATGTAAATGAGGAATCAGTTTTATTTCTCCCTAGATGAGAAGATGTGCAGATTATTTATCAACTTCTTTTTTCAGATTTATGGTTTTTCTTTTTTCATCATTTCTTTTTATTCCAGTCTCAGAAATTATTGCATTTCTATAATTCATGATACATTCTAAACAAAATGTATGTATGAAATAAATTTTTCATATTCAAATTAAACTTCATAAAGATTAAATTTATTTATTTATTTATTAATGCACTGTTACCTACTTTTCACTCATAAAACCTTTGTAATATTGTTTGGATTTGTTTATATATTTATTGGTCTATGCCATAAAATAGTTCCATTTTTATTTTGGTGATTTAATAAGTGATTTAGCAGTCCAGTGAAAATGGGTTACACCAAAACCCACTTAATTTTCAGAAGTGAGGGTGGCAGTGTTGAGTAAAAAGTATATGTATGCAGGTATTAAAGAGATCTAAAAAAAAGAAAAGAAATAAAAGAAAATCACAAAATTAAAACAAACAGGCATTTCACACCTACAGATTGCCAATTTGTGATGTGTCCAGTAGATTGCAGTTGGCATACTGTAAATTTTTGCTAGTGGACAAACAGCACAGTTCACTCTAAATCACCATTTTTCATTATTAGAATTACAAAATTATTTTGGTGACTAGCAGTGACTTCTGCAGTGACAAGAGAAAAAAGGTGCATCTTAGTGTTGGAAGTGATAAAACATCTTGAATCAAATGTCAGCATATGTTGTTATTATTTTACTGTATTACATAGCTGTTCTGTATCCTAAAGTTTAATGTTCAATACATTTTAGGATTAGTATTTACATTCGCAGTTTCCAACACATGGAAGGTCAACAGTTCAAACTTGAGCGGTTACGTTAAGCACTATGAAAAAGCATTGTATTGGGAACAAGTATGTTTGTCATTGTGATGAAATTACGTTGGTCCATTGACAGGACCAATCATTCAGTATATTGTACACCAACAGTAAATTGGTTATGCAAAATAACATTAAATGCTACGAAAAAGGATTGTATTGGGAACCAGTATGTTTGTCATTGTGATGAAATTACGTTGGTCCATTGACAGGACCAATCGTTCAGTATATTGTACACCAACAGTAAATTGGTTATGCCAAATAACATTAAATGCTATGAAAAAGCATTGTATTGGGAACAAGTATGTTTGTCATTGTGATGAAATTATGTTGGTCCATTGACAGGACCAATCGTTCAGTATATTGTACACCAACAGTAAATTGGTTATGCAAAATAAAATGTCACAACTGATGCACAAACATCAGTATGAACCTACGGTGATTTTATCTTTGTGGATAGAATGTGGCTTAATGTGAATCTACTAGAGCTCATTTTTGAGGCTGGTGATTGTGGACTGAACATTGCTTAATGTAAACATTTAGCAATATTCATCTGTGAGGCCATTGATTGTGGACAGAACATTGCTTAATGTAAACATTTAGCGATATTCATCTGTGAGGCCTGTGATTGTGGACAGAACATTGCTTAATGTGAACATTTAGCAATATTCATCTGTGAGGCCTGTGATTGTGGACAGAACATTGCTTAATGTGAACATTTAGCGATATTCATCTGTGAGGCCTGTGATTGTGGACAGAGCATTGCTTAATGTGAACATTTAGCAATATTCATCTGTGAGGCCATTGATTGTGGACAGAGCATTGCTTAATGTGAACATTTAGCAATATTCATCTGTGAGGCCATTGATTGTGGACAGAACATTGCTTAATGTGAACATTTAGCAATATTCATCTGTGAGGCCATTGATTGTGGACAGAACATCTTAATGTTTAGCAATATTCATCTGGCCTGTGATTGTGACAGACAGAACATTGCTTGATTGTGAACATTTTAATGCTGCAACGTTTGCAACGTTCAGTCCACAATCACTGTGAGGCCAGTGATTGTGGACTGAACATTGCTTGATGTGAACATTTAGCGATATTCATCTGTGAGGCCTGTGATTGTGGACAGAACATTGCTTGATGTGAACATTTAGCGATATTCATCTGTGAGGCCTGTGATTGTGGACAGAACATTGCTTGATGTGAACATTTAGCGATATTCATCTGTGAGGCCTGTGATTGTGGACAGAGCATTGCTTAATGTGAACATTTAGCGATATTCATCTGTGAGGCCTGTGATTGTGGACAGAACATAGCTTAATGTGAACATTTAGTGATATTCATCTGTGAGGCCTGTGATTGTGGACAGAACATAGCTTAATGTGAACATTTAGCGATATTTATTCCTCTTTGAGGCTGGTGATTGTGGATGGAATGATTCGTTACCACAGAGTGATTGTATTTTCATTCTGCTAAGACTACAATGAAAAAGTTTATTACCTGTTTTAAACAGTTATTTTACTTTAAAATATTAGTGACTACATTACCAAGATGGGTATAGCTATGTAATGGCAAACATTTTGAACAATGGACGAAGTAGCCAGTAACCTGGTGTGTGAATTAATGTACTGAAGTTTGTTATAACTCAGTGTATTTTGTTTACTTAGGGTCACTAAAGATGCCAAGGAAGTGATAATTGTGACTGCTATGACGGTCACTAGAGGATTAATAAAAAGTATGCACATCACTTAATGAACAGTGATTATTGTAAATGGTAATTTTACTTCTTAACTTTAAGTGTTCTACTTCAGTGTTATCAGTATCAGGAATATCTTACAAATGTTCTAGGTATTTGACTGAAATTTGGGTACATAATATGTTTGAAGAAAAGTGTTGTATTCTTTATTTAATATCTCAGAATTCATATGTTTTTAAAAATGACAAGGAAGATTATATAATTGAATTAATAATTCAACTATAAACATTTCAGTTCGTTTTTAAGATGCAACAAATTACACGAAGAGCTTCAGAAGAATTATAGCATTTTCTGAATTTTGTATGTTGATAATGTCAGCAAACCACTTTGTAATATCATGTAAAGTAGAGGTCCAGACGAAGAGTATCAGCATTTTTATGTGAAATACATTTTATTCATAATAATATGTATCATTTAAAGTATGTCGAAATTATCTGAATGCTAGGATCTCACATTTTGTTATACAGGTAAAGCAGCATTTGTTTGCTCCTGTAGTGTTTTGGTTTTTGTTAAACCAATGTACTAATAATTCTCAGCCAAGCCATCTCAAGATAATGTCATTTTGTGATTTGTAAATATATATTCATTGTTAAAATGCATCATTTTAATGTGAACATTTACTGGTATTCACTTTTAAGGACTTTGATTGTGGATTGAACTTGGCTAAATGTGAACTTTAGCTGTATTTGTCTTTGAGGCCTGTGATTGTGGATTGAACATTGCTAAATGTGAACATTCAGCAATTTTCATCTCTGAGGCCTGTGATTGTGGACAGAACATTGTTAAGTGTGAACATTCAGCAATTTTCATCTCTGAGGCCTGTGGTTTTGGATGGAACATCGCTAAATGTGAACATTCAGCAATTTTCATCTCTGAGGCCTATGATTGTGGATTGAACATTGCTAAATGTGAACATTCAGCAATTTTCAACTCTGAGGCCTATGGTTTTGGATGGAATATTGCTAAACGTAAATATTTCGCAGAATTCATCTTTGAGGTATGTGGTTGTGGATTGAACAATTCATGATCACAGAATGATTTTATCTTAATTCTACCATGACTGAAATGTTTATTATTATTATTATTATTATTATTTGATCAAAATTATATTCAAACAGTTATTTTGATCACTATCTAAATATAATGTATTTGTGAAATAAAGAGATTAATGAAAACAAGGCTAAAGGAATAGATATGTCTTTAACCAGTGAATGATACTCGAACAGTAAACAAGCCACATGAAATCAGAGATAGGTGATCAAGAATTCCATACCTCTAAATTCAGTGTTTAATCAGTCAGAATTATTTTCTCTAAGTCATGGTAGAATGAATTTATTAGCTGTTTTAAACAGTTACTTTACTTTAAAATGTTAACTATTTCATTACCAAGATGGGTATAGCCATCTGATGGCAAACATTTTGAACAATGGAACATGTAGCCAGTAACCTGTTCGTGGATTAATACACTGTTTGTATATCTCAGTGTATTTTATTTACTTTGGGTCACCAAAAATGCTAAGGGAGTCACCATTATGACTGCTTTGATGGTCACTAGAAGATTAATAGAACTATGCATATCACTTAATAAACAGTGATTGTTATATTATTTTACTTCATGCCACTTACACGTTCTACTTTGGTTTGACTAAAGAGATATTATGAATGTTTTAAGAATGCATTAAGTATGTAGTTGAAATGTAGTTGAGTACATTTATATGTTTGAAGAAATGTTTTTAAAATTTTTTTGCTCAGTATTTCAGAATTTATAACTGAAATAATGATTCAGCTGTAAATATTTCAATTATTTAATTGCAACTTAAATTATATGAACTGGTTTAGACAAACTGATGGCATTTTCTGAATTTTATATAGATGATTGTAGCTTCATCAAATAAATTTATGTCATTAATATTAGGAATAAAGTAGCCTTATAATGTCATGTAAAGGTTTGATCCCGACAAATAGTTTCTATATTTTGCTTGTAAAATATATTTTATCTGTAATAATAATAATATCTATTCTATAAAGTATGTCCACATTATTTGAATAGAAGTATCTCACATTTTGTTATACAGGTAAAGCACTTCTTATCCAAAATGCTTAGCAACTGTAGTGCCATAGTTTTTGTTAAAATAATGTACTAATAATTCTTAGTCCAACAATCTCAAGATACTATTTTTTTATGATAGGTAAATATAAATTCACTGTTGTAAGAATGCATCATTTTAATATGAACATTCACTAGTATTCATTTTTGAACACTTTCATTGTGGATTAAACTTTGCTAAATGTGAATGTTTACTAACATTGGTCTTTGAGGACTTTGATTGTGAATTAAACTTTGCTTAATGTGAACATTTAGCAGTATTCATCTTTGAGGCCTGTGATTGTGGATTGAAAGTAGCTAAATGTGAACATTTAGTGGTATTTGTCTTTGAGGCCAGTGATTGTGGATTGAACATTGCTGAATGAACATTCAGCAAAATTCATCTTTGAGGCCTGTGATTGTGGATGGAATATCACTAAATGTGAGCATTTATTGGAATTCATCTTTGAGGCCAATGATTGTGGATCGAACGTTGCTATGTGAACATTTACTAGTATTCATTTTTGAGGTCTGTGATTTTGGATTAACAATTCATGATCACAGAGTGATTTTATCTTCATTCTACCTTGACTAAGATGTATATTACTATTTGATGAAAATCTTTTATTCAAACAGTTACTTTGTCCAGTATTTAAATACAAATGTATTTTAAAGAAAAAAGATTAATGAAAACAATGCTAAAGGAATTATATATGTTTTTAAACAGTGAATGATACTAGTACACCAGTAAACTGGTCACGTTAAATCAGAGGTAGGTGATCAAGAATTTCATAAATTCAATGTCTAATCAAATCAAAATTATTTTCTCTAAGTCATGGTAAAATGGATTTATTACCTGTTTCATACAGTTATTTTACTTTTAAAATATGAATTAGTTATTTCATTACCAATATGGGTTTAACCATGTAATGGGAAACATTCTGAACAGTGGAAGAAGTTGCCAGTAACCTGGTATGTGGATTGATACACTGTTTCTTATAACTCAGTGTATTTTATTTACTTAGCATCACTAAAGATGCTAAGGAAGTCACAATCATGACTGCTATGATGGTCACTCAAAGATTAATGTAAAGTATGCATATCACTTAGCAAACACTGATTATTATAAATGGTCATTTTACTTCATGTCACTTAAGCATTTTACTTTGGTTTAACCAACACAGAATATTAGGAATGTCTTAAAATGTTCTAGATATGTAGTTGAAATTTGAGTACATAATATATTGATGAAAAGTTCCTTAATCAGTATTTCAGAATTCATATATTTTTGAGAATGTCAATGAAGGGTTTATAATTGAAATAATAATTTAGCTGTAAAAATTCCAATTTATTCTTTAATTACATGCAAATTAAATTACATGAAACTTGTTCAGACAGACTGATGGCATTTTCTGAGTTTATAAATGATAATATCAACAAATCACTTTATAATGTCATGTAAAGGTTTGGTTGAGACAAACAGTTTCTACATTTTGCTTGTAAAATATATTTTATCCGTAATAATATCTATCCTATAAAGTTTGTTCACATTGTTTGAATAGTAGTATCTCACATTTTATATAACAGGTAAAGCACTCCTTACCCAAATCACTTAGTCTCTATAGTGCTATAGTTTTTATAAAACCAATGTACTAATAATTCTCAGTCCAACCATTTCAACATAATGTCATTTTGTGGTTAGTAAATATATATTCATTATAAAAATGCATCATTTTAATGTGAACATTTACTAATATTCACCTTAGAGGACTTTGATTGTGCGTTGAACATTGTTAAGTGTGAGCATTTAGCAATATTCATCTTTGAGGCCTGTGATTGTGGATTGAACATAGCTGAATGTGAACATTCAGCAGAATTCATCTTTGAGGCCTGTGATTGTGGATTGAACATTGCTAAATGTGAACATTTGGCAGAATTTGTTTCTGAGACCTGTGATTGTGGATTGATCATCAGTGAATGTGAACATTCGGCAGAATTCATCTTTGAGGCCTGTGATTGTGGACAACATTGCTAAATGTGAAGATTTGGCAGAATTTGTCTCTGAGGCCTGTGATTGTGGATTGAACATCGCTGAATGTGAGTATTCAGCAGTATTCATCTTTGAGGCCTGTGATTGTGGACCGAACATTGCTAAATGTGAACATTTAGTAGCATTTGTTTCCAAAGCCTGTGATTTTGGATTTATCATTGCTAAATGTTAACATTTCGTAGTATTCGTCTCTGAGGCCTGTGATTGTGGATAGAACATTGCTGAATGTGAATATTTATTACTATTCATCTTTGAGGCCTGTGATTTTGGACCGAACAATTCAGAGTGATTTTATCTTTATTCTACCATGACTTAAATGATTATTATTATTATTATTATTATTATTAATATTATTAATATTTGATGATAAACTTTTATTCAAACAGTTATTTTGTCCAGTATTTAAATATGAATTTTGAAGTAAAAAGATTAATGAAAACAAGGAATAGATAATAGACATTTGTTTTTAAATGGTGAATGATACTCATACACCAGTAAAACAGTCACATCAAATCAGGTAGGTGATTAAGAATTCCATTCCTGTAAATTCAGTGTTTGACCACTCAGATTTGAGGATTTTCCCTAAGTTTCAGTAGAATGAATTTGTTACCTGTTTCAAACAGGTAGTTCACTTTAGAACTATGAATTAGCTACCTTGTTACCAAGATGGGTATAGCCAGTAATCGCAGATATTTTGAATAATGGAAGGAGGAGCCAGTAACCAGGTATGTGGATTAATAGGCTGATGTTTGTTATAACTCAGTGTATTTTATTTACTTAGCATCACTAAAGATGCTAAGGAAGTCACACTCATGACTGCTATGATCGTTACTCAAACATTAATGAAAAGTATGCATATCACTTAGTAAACACTGATTATTAGATTATTTTACTGCAAACCACATGCATTCTACTTTGGTTTGGCTATAAATGAGTAAATATGCTTTAGATAAGTAACTGATTTGTACATAATATATTTGTAGAAAAGTTTTGAAGTTCTTTATTTGATGTTATTTCAAAGTGTATGTTTTTTAAAATGATAAAGAAGAATATATAATTGAAATAATAATACAGTTGTAAATATTTCAGTTTATTTTTCAGTTATGTGCAACTTTAATTATATGAAGTGATTCAGACAGACTGCTGGCATTTTCTGAAATTTGCATGTGTTGATAATATCAACACCACTTGATAATGTCTTTAATATTAAAATAAAATAGCTTTATAACGGTTATGTCAAGACAAATATTTTCAGCATTTTGCTTGAAAAATACGTTTTATCTGTAATTATTTCTATATTGTAAATTTTTATGGTCATTCAATGACAAATGCTGAGCTGATTTAGTATATATTTTGTTATAGTCTTAAGCTTCTGTAGAGTCTCAGTTTTTCTTGTGCCCATGTATTCTCAGTTGAATCAACAATCCAATCAGCTAGAGATGAGTTTCATTTTGTAATTTGTAAATACAAATGCACTGTTGTAAAAATGCTTCATTCTAAGGCCTTAAATTAATAAGCAACACAATTTATAGTTCAGTTTTTTAATGTATATTTTTATTTAAAACATAATTTAAAAACAAAAGTGGTGGGGGAGGGGAAGATTTTTCTAAAAGATTCCATCCTGCATTTTCAATTGTGTTCAGTATATTAAAATAAAATACTTCATAATTTCAAGAAAGGTTTAGTCCAGGCTTCATTCCTGATCAGGCATAAATAAATTCTGCAATTTCCTTGAAATTATATTTTACCTGCAATATTTTAAAATCTTGTATGTAAATTGCGTTCCCAATCTCTAACGAGTGCTAAACAGTTTTCTGTGATTAGTTTCTCACATTTTTCTGTACAGCTAAAGCATTCCGTATCCAAAATTTTGGCTCTATTTTGTTCTTGGTTGTTGTATTTTGTATAAAACAAGTATATTTATGTATAATCCTCACTACAACAGCATAACATAGCTGGTTGTCTTAATAAATATATGTTGAAAAATAAAATAATCATCAAATATGATTTATACCCTTTTATAAAAAAAAATTCCATTGTAATTTGGTTTCATTATTATAGTTTTGATAACTGTGTCTAATATGGATGTTGAAAAATACATAAAACAATATCAGTATATTGGATAATTTATTTTAACTTTCTCTCTGTTTACCTGGCTATCAGTGCTGAAAATGAATGTACTGAAAAACAGCTTATAACAATTTAAAAATGGAAAACAAAAAGAAAGAACATTTTGAATATTTGCACTCAGTAAATTGGGAGTAAGATTTCATTCCACAGAGTTTGTTATATTTGAATAAGGACTTAAAATTTATACTTTTGGTTTTAACTTCTTTCTCTTGAACAGAGACTCTTATTTGAAACCATTATTTGGCTCTTCAAATGACATGAGTATGCTTTAATGTCTGTTCTGGACCAGTCTGTAAATGCAGGCATTAAACCATTTATCCAGCTTCAAGAAAATTAACTACTGTTTTAAAAACTGACTACATTTAAATTTGGCATACAGTTGTTCTGGATGATGTCTGTTGAATAACACCAGTTTAAATGAGAATGTTCCTGAGTAGAGATGATCCTTTCATAATATGTTGTTATAAATATTTGTTAAATGTAAATATGTTGTTTTTCTGTCTTTTTTTTTATTATTTGATTTTTGTCCAATATATTATATGTGGTATTGTAAGAATTGTAAACATGTTTAGAAGTCTGTTAATTTATACCTGTATCGTTTAAATAAAATTATGTTCTTAACTTTTTTCTTCCATTTAATTTTTACCCTTTATATATGCATGCTACAGGTATTCCATTTTAGGAGTTGTAAGTAGATTAATAAAGATCAAACAGACCCTGCTTTAAGAGCGTGCTAATTTATATCATATTATTTTTCATTGTTTATTTTAAATATATATTTAGCCTTTATAGACAAAACAAAAAACACCTCCTGTCCTAGGATAGCCAGATAAATTGTTCAGTACTTACTCTAATTTTTCTCTTCATTAAGTAAACTAATACAGTTTGGTATCATTCTTTTGCTACTTTTCTCCCATGAAATGTGCATGAATTAAGAAAAAATTATTCTTTGACCCAGTTACAAATATTACCATTGAGACATAGGGCATCAGCAGATGACTTTGGTAAAGTTTCTTCAGATTTGTGTTCTGTATTAAACTTTCGAGCTGTTTTTTTGATTCTTATTAAACATTAATTGACGTTGTTTAAGAAAGCATAATTCTTACACCCTTCTGCTGCAGCAAGTATGATGATTCAGATGAGAAACATTTCTTGACATTATATAAACATATGTTCATTTCTCCAGTACATGTAGACATGAAAATGTAGAACATTCATTTCTCAGTTTACAATTAATGTATTTGTCTAGGGAAACTAACTGGCTTATTTACACTTGATATATTGGCAAAACAAAGACTTAGATCACAGGTTTGCATGATCAGGTGCTCCCTCATCACACTGAATCACAATCTTCATTTGGTATCTCCTTCATTCCTGTATTTCCCTGCTACGTCTAAAAATAAATGTCCAGGCATTTAGTAAAGTTGGCAAGAAAATTTATTTTTCTTGGAATGTGAGGCAGTTAGCAAAATAATAAAAGTGCTCCAAAACACACAGCAGGGTTAATATCTGTTACACAGATAAGGTATACAAGTAAAACCCACTTAAAACAAAATCAGAGAATCAGAAAATGTTGTTACTCCTGTATTGTTGAATAAAGCTTGATACTTAGCCAAACCACTTAACAGTTGAATCCTTAGCAGTAGGAATGATGCCATGTAACCAGATTAAAAAATAATAATATTTTTTTTTAAATTTATAAAATAAAAAGTTTTCTGTAGGTTCTTAAATAAGACATTTATTTTCTATATCCCTTACATTTTTTCTGCAAAGTTGAAATATTAAAATTGTTCAGTGACTTTAGGTACATTGTGTCATATATTTTTGAGTGTTCATTTTATTTACTTTTATTTTATAATTTTTTTTTTTTTTTTTTTTTTTTTTTTAAATACTTGCAACATTGCAGCAGAAATTATACTTGTTCATCCATGTGTATGGATGCTATCTCAACATATCCATTTTCTTGCAAAATGTTTTGGACAGTTACAAGTTACATGTTCATGATCAAATGTCCTGCTTATTAAGGCTGCCTAAATAAATTGTGGGTTCTGTTTGATCAACTTAATTGAAATGAAAACCTCTTTCATTATGAAACTGAGATTCTGATAGAAAAGATTACGTGAATATCTAATGATAAACTTGTTATGACTTTAAATGCTTAAGATGCTATTGTGTAACTTTACTAAATGAACAAATTAATCAGTTTTCAATTGTCTCTATTGTTCACTTTCATCTATCTGTGACAAGAAAAATGGTACCAAAATACAGTTTGCATCATACGGAATATGAATATTAATAAAACAAAATAATTATATATTCAATAAGTAGCTTTCCAATCTATCTGAAGCAACCTAATTACATAGATAAGTATAAATCATTTCTTATGATAAAGTGAAAACTAGGACTAGTTTTCATTTTTCCAACACCATCATTGGTTATTCCGTTTTTGTTTCTGCTGTAATACATGATTGAATCAAAAATGAATTTGACGTGGTTGTCTTCAGAGAATAATGTCTTCAAGATTAAATAATTAATGTTTGGTATCCATGGATGAGGATTATTATTATTATTTGAGTTTTTTTCATTTTCATTTTTTGTTAAGTACATACTTCAGTACAGATACAGAGTATATCAATACAGAGATAATTCTTGTTTAACAATGTGCCTTGTTTTATAATACAGTTCCCTCCCTTCCAAAATATATATCACACATTTTCTGTATTTAAAAATTGTTCAATGTAAACTTGTAAGTAAAATGTAAGTCCTCAGTTCCTTTCAGCATGCTGTTTTCTTTTATTGTAGAAGGTAGTTTTCCATTCTAATTAGAGATAATTACATAGCAAGGCATAAATCATTTCTTGTGGTCAAGTGTGAAGCTAGGGTTAGTTTTCCATTTTTCAAACCCTATCATTCATTATGTTGATCTTTTCTCCTGGAAACTGTTTCAAAGTTGTATCAAAATAAGGAGTTTAAGATGAAATAATTGTTTCTTTTTTATAGTATACCTTGATGAGGATTAGGTTTTCTTGTTTGTTTTTGTCTTCTTCTTCTTCTTATTTTTATTATTATTATTACTGTATTTTGGTCATTAACTTCATATTTCAGTACAGCTACAAATTATACCACAACAGAAATAATTTGTTTTTAGCAGTGTACTTTTTTCTTACTACAAACCCCGCTTACTTCATATATATTTATCACAGTATTTCTGTAAAATTGTTCAGTGTAAAATGTTAAGTAAAATTTAGCTAGTCAGTTGTCTTGAGCCTGCTAATTTCTCTTACTGTTTGTTATGAGCCGTGTATTTTTCAGTTATTAATTGCAACAAGTAACACAAGCTAGAATTTAAAAAGGATTATCTTAGCTTCTTTTTCAGTTATTCTATTTTCTTTTATAGAAATTACAAATAACAGTCCCTTCTTTGAGGTTTATGTTGGGAAACTGTCATAGTGAGAGACATTTAGATTTTTTATTTCTTTTTTATTTTGAATTTTTTTTTATTTATTTGTTCATTTATTATTATAATAAGAAACAGATACAAAATAATCATTCAGATCCATGTTCCTGGTTATTTCTCAAAAGAATCCTGTATACTTTCAATAAGTAGCTTTCCATTTTAATTGGAAATATCCTAATTTATGAGTAGTCACAAATTATTTCTTACGATCAGATGTAAACTAGGACTAGTTTTAATGTTTCAAAAACTGTCATTGGTTATTCGGTTTTTGTTTCTGCTGTAATGCACAATTGAATCAAAATGAAAGTTTTTTTTACTTTCAATAAGTAGCTTTCCATTTTATTTGGAAATATCCTGATCACATGGCTGGTCACAAATTATTTCTTACAATAAAGTGAAAACTAGGACTAGTTTTCATTTTTCCAACACCATCATTGGTTATTCCGTTTTTGTTTCTGCTGTAATACACGATTGAATCAAAAATGAATTTGACGTGGTTGTCTTCAGAATCTATGAAAATAATGTCTTCAAGGTTAAATAATTTTAATTTGGATGAGGATTATTTGTATTTGTTTTTTTCATTTTGCTTCTTTGTTAAGTATACATACTTCAATACAGATACAGAACATCATACAAAGAAGATCAGTGTTCAACAATGTGCTTTTTGTATGTTAAAATTCCTCTCCCCAAATATTTATCACACATTTTCTGTATTTAAAAATTGTTCAATGTAAACTTGTAAGTAAAATTTAAGTCCTCAGTTCCTTTCAGCCTGCTGTTTCCTTTTATTGTAAAATAGTCGGTTATATTCTCTGTAATTCAGTATGAAGTGCAACAAGTAATGCAAACAAAAATTTAAACATGATAATCTTAGCTTCTTTTACAGTTGTTTTATTTTCTTTCTTTTTTTAGGAATTATAAATAACATAGTCCTTCGTGGAGGTTATTGTTAAAGTTGAGAAATTGGGAAATTGTCATTGTGAGACATGTTTAGTTTGTTTACTATTATATTTTGAACATACATACATGTGAAATTTAATTTAATTTAATTTAATTTTATTTTATTTTGCTTTTTTGTTCAAAGCATCAACTGAATTCACTTTTGGGCTTATTTTTCTCTCTGCTTTGACTTTGTAATGCTTAAGATGCTCTTGTGTGACTTTTCTGACTGAAGTAATTACTGTTTTCCATTGTCACTATTATATAGTTTTGCATATCTGGAAGTGGTATCAAAATAAAGCCTATGTTGTGCTGAATATGAATATTTATGAAACAAAAATAATTGTTCATTCACTTCCAGGTTTCATGTTGACTTCTTAAAACTTAATAATTAGCGTTCCATTCTATTTGGAAATAAGTTCATAGCTAACTGGCTGTTCTGCTTTTGTTTCTCCTGTAATATACAGTTGTATCAAATTGTATTTAACATTGCTAACTTCAGAATCCATAAAAATAATCTATTCAAGATGTAAATGGTTTTAATTTGATATCCCTTGATGAGGATTACGTTTGTATTTTTATTTATTTATTTATTTTCATTTTCATTTTTTGTTAAGTACATACTTCAGTACAGATAGAGTATATCAATACAGAGATAATTCATGTTTAACAATGTGCCTTGTTTATAATAGTTATCTCCCTTTCAAAATATCTATCACATTATTTCTGTAAAAATTGTTCAAATTACAATTTAGAAAAATAGAAATCCTCAGTTATATCTGTATTGCAACAAGTAACATAAGTATTATTTTAGCTCCTTTTTCAGTTATTTTCTTTTCATTTATAGAAATTATAGATAACGTAGTACCTTCATTGAGATTTTTGTCAAAGTTGGTTTTTGGCACAGTGAAAAATATTAAGGTTGTTTACTTTTTTTTAATGTTTTCATATTTTATTTATTTATTATTAAACATAAATATGATGTAGTTGTTCATTCAGTTCCAGGTTTCTGGTTTATATTTCAAGACGATAATTATTTTTATTTAATAAGTAGCTTTGTTTCTATTTTGAAATATCCTAATTACATATCTAAGCATAAATCATTTCTTATGATCAAATGGAAGCTTGCACTAGTTTTCATTCTTAGAACACAGTCATTGGTTATTCCGTTTTTGTTTCTGCTGTAATACACAAAGAAAACAAAATAAATTTGATGTGGTTATCTTCAGAATCCATGAAAATAATGTTTTCAAAGTTAAATAATTTTAATTTGGTATGATTGGAGGAGGATTTTTGATTTTATTTTTTTTTTTTTTTTTTCCCCCTTTTGCCTGTTTGCTAAGTACTGATTTCATTACAGATACAGATTATATCAATACAGATATAATTGATGTTTAACAATGAGCCTTTTCAATACTCTAATTACCCCCACATTTATCACAAGTTTTCTGTATTTAAAAATTGTTCAATGTAAACTTGTAAGTGAAATTAAGTTCTCAGCTGTTTTCAGCCTGCTATTTTCTTCTGTTGCAGAATAGCAGGTTATATTCTGTAAGTTATTAATTGCAACAACAAAGTTAGAATTTAGAAATGATTGTTTTAGCTGCTTAATCAGTTATTTTTTAGTTGTTTATTTATTTATTTATTTTTTTTTTAGTCATTAAATAAAACAGTGTCCTTTCATGGAGGTTACAGTCAGTTGATCAATTGTCATAGTAAGACATTTTTAGATGTTTTGATTATTTTATTTTATTTTATTTTATTTATATTTATTGGTTACTCTTTTTTTTTTTTTTTTTTTTTCAAGACATTTGTATACTACAGCATGATCTCTTCAGTGGATTAACTGAACTTTGTTGATTGATGTTTTCTTACTCTGATTTAATTTTTATAATGCTTAAGATTTTCTTGTGTAACTTTCCAGATTTAAATTAGTTTTCCATTGTCACTATTATTCTGTTTTGTATATTTGTGGCAATGGAAATGATATCAAAATAAAGCTTATGTCATACTGAAGATAAATATTTATAAAATGCAAATATGAGCCAGTCATTTGTTCACTTCCAATTTTCTCTGTTTCTTCTTGAAACAAGAGAATCATTTAAACATTATTAAGTACCTTTCCATTCTGTTTGAAAATATCCTAAATACGTAACAAGTCGTAAATTATTTCTTATGATGATGTGGAAACTAGCACAAGTTTTCATTCTTAAAATGCCATCATTGGTTATTCCGCTTTTGTTTCTCAATTGTATCAAAATGTATTGCACATGGTTAACATGAATAGATAAACATAATCTATTCAAGATGTAAATGATTTTAGTTGGATATCCCTTGATGTTGATTACTTTTTCATTATTATATTTATTTATTTTGCTTGTTTGTTAAGTAAATAGTTCTGTACAGATTGTATCAGTATAAATATAATCCATGTTTAATAATGTGCCTGTTTTATATTATAATTCCTTCTCTCTTCTGAATTATTTCTGTTTAAAAAGTATTCAGTGTAAAACTGTAAATAAAATTTATCAGTTGGCCCTCAGTCTGAATTATTGTAAATGTGTAAATAAGTTATTAATTTAAAAATGATTATTTGCTTATTTTTCAGCTCTATTTTTTAATATTTTTTTTTAAATAAAAATTTATATACACTTTTATATGTGATAATGTATAGTTTACGTCAAAGTTGAGAAATCAGGACACTGCCATAGTGAGACATTTTTAGATTGTTTACTTCTTTTATATTTATTATTATTATTATTAAATTTTTTAATTTTTTTTTTTTTTTTTTTTTTTTTTTTTTTTTCAAAACATTTGTACACTATAACTCGATCTCTGGAATGGATTATTTTTGTCTCTGCTTTAACTCTGTAAAGCTTAAGATGTTTTTGTGTGACTTTTCTGTCTGAAGACGTTATTCCATTGTCAAAATTATTCAGTTTGTTATATCTGTCGCGATGAAAGTTACATCAAAAGAAAGATTTTTTTATATATTATTATTATTATTATTATTATTATTTTTTTTTTTTTTTTTTTGCCTCTAGACTTAGTCATTTGTACCAAAGTGGTTAAAAATATTTCAAATATTTTCTATTATATTTTGGATTCGTTTAATTAATTTCTCATGACATTTTCTTTTTTTTTTTTTTTTTTTTTTTAATATTCGTTTCAGTTTAGTTTTTTTCATATGTCATGGGTGTATGTAACAATTTTTTTTTTTCTTATTTGTAGATAATGTACATAATAAATCTTTATGTAACAACAATAAACAAACTAAAACAATTTCTAAAATCTTGTTCTCTGTTGACATGTCAGTGAAAAAACAACTAAAACAATTTAAAAAAAAAAAAAAACGTTTTGTGTGCTCTGTTAACATGTCATTTCCAAGTAATATTAGCTATGTAAATAAAAAATCTTTTTGTGCATTTATAGTCGTATTTTGCAATTTGTTGATGGTTCAGCTTTTTTATTTTATGTACATCTGCTTATAAAATATAAATGGATTTTTTTTTTTTTTAAGTTAGGTCCAGTTCTGCGATATATCATTAAATTAAAAAAAATAAATATAAAAAATCCAATTTGAAAAACTTTTGATTCCAAGCATTTTGGTTAAGGGATTTGAAATGAGTTGCATTAATACTATTAGTGAAAAAATAAATAAAATAATAACGTACTTGTTGCATTAACAGAAGTATCACCACCTCAAGAAGTATACTAGAAATTGTATTAGTAGATGCTCTAAAAGTAGTATTAGTAGCAGTAGTGTACAGTTACTGCTACTACAACTACTACTACTACTGCTATCAAAAATAACAACAGCAGCAACAACACTGAAGCATTTAAAAAGGAAATGGTGGTAATGGTTGCAGTGTGGTAATAATAATACTACACAACCATCATATTAATAACTGATGATAAACCAACCATTACAACCATTAGTATTCTTGTTTAATGGTGATTACCATTAAACAGTTACTACCACCAGGTTCTTGCATTCTGTTACTTGTGGTGGTAACGCTGCTAGAGCACTAGTATTTTAGTATTCGGTCATAACATGGTCAGTGAACCAGTATAAGTTTTATGTGAGTATTGTCACCACAGTTAACATTTTACTACACAACTATTAGGAATCTACTACTGATGCTGATAACACTTCCACTATAACTAACATTATACTACTGCAGATTACAGTACACGGTTAGTACACCATTAGTCAGTTTAGTGTTATACACTGTCCAGTACTACTACTGCACTATTAGTCTACTACATCTAATAGTGGTAATACTACTATCACCACTATTAATATACTACTACATCTGATAGTGATACTACTACTACAACTATTAGTATTCTACTGCATCTGATAGTGATACTACTACTACAACTATTAGTATTCTACTATATCTGATAGTGATACTACTACTACAACTATTACTATTGCATTATTTATCCTAATAGTAATATCACTACTACAACTATAAATATTCTGCTACTTCTGCTGCTGATGATACTACTACAACTATTACTATCACATTATTTATCCTAATAGTAATGTCACTACTACAACTATAAATATTCTGCTACTTCTGCTACTGATGATGCTACTACAACTATTAGTATTCTGCTAACTTTTCTGGTCGTATTAGTATTAAATATTACTGCCACTGTTATTACAAAAGCTACTAGAACGATTAATAATCGTCTACGGCCATGAAAGATATGCACTTTTTTTTTTAAATATTAATTAAAACGTCTATTCGTTTTTATGAGTGTTAGACAAACTCTACACTGTCACATAAAATGCGTATAGATTGCAGTGATGTTATTTACTGAAAAGAAAACATGCTTTGCCAAGAACCGTGAAAACCACTGCGCTTGTAATATGCTACCAGTAAAAGGAAGAATGAAAAGCATATTCGTTTAAAGACGCATTTGATATACATATACGAGTTTTTTGTTCTCGATATACGTAATATGAGCCTACTATAATGCAATCATAAAATAAACTCTCTGAAAAGTAGGTAATAACAATCGAATATTTTTATTTTTAATTATTTTTATTTTTTTTTTTCGTGAACTGAGTATAGAGAAAATAACGATTTATGGGTGCACCACCAACTTTATAACAATAAGAAAAAGAAAGACGATATATAGTAATTGTCCACACTGATTCACAAAAGTATAATCTACCCTTATCATATAAGGTTCCGAACGAGCAGCAACACAAAAGGAAACCCGGACACGATTAAGTGCAGTCAGAAGATTTACCCGCACAAGGTATGTACACATTTTTATAAATCTTGGAAACTGCTCTAAAATAATGTTGTATTTATTTATTGTTACTATTATTAATTTTTAAAAATCTCTCTTTACTATTATAATGGCTGTTGCTGTTGTTTTTTTTTTTTTTTTTTTTTTTTTTTTTTGGGGGGGGGGGTATTGTTTAAATGTAATTTTATACAAATATGTAGTACATGTATAAGGACCATTTTGGAAAAAGCCATATGGACATTGCGTTTGATTCATAAACAAGAATCAAGACTTCCATCCTTACCTTTGATTTACTAAATAACCCTAAGAATTAAAACAATTACACACTTTGTGTATTCAGTAGTGTATTTTTTTTTAAATTATTTTTTCTTCTAATTAATATTTCATTACTGATAACCTCCGTGTCTCTATAATATTTTTAAAATTTGACTAACTTACATGAAATAAAAGATGAAGAATTGGAGAAAAGATTAATAATAATAATAATAATAATAAATAATAATAATAATAATAATAATAATAAAGAAAGAAAGAAAGAAAGAATAATAAGAAGCAGGATAGAAGCAACAAGAAGAAGAAAGCTTTACGATTTGCTACTCTGTTAATATAAATATTCGAGACACTGCTTCACAAGAATATTCTTTTATCACAAACAACATTTACCTTATTTATCTACCTTCCTACCTATCTATCTACCTACCTACCAACCTACTATCTCTATCTGTCTATCATCTACCCACCTTTCTATCTCTATCTATATAATCTATCTGTCTACATACCTAACTACCTATCTGTCTGTCTTTGTATGTATCTATGTATCTATCTATATGTGGGGAATAATGCATATTTTTAAAATTTGACTTGAAAACACTAGTCTTGGGGGACATCAAGTTTTTAAAATTTGACTTGAAAACACTAGTCTTGGGGGACATCAAGTTTTTAAAATTTGACTTGAAAACACTAGTCTTGGGGGACATCAAGTTTTTAAAATTTGACTTGAAAACACTAGTCTTGGGGACATCAAGTTTTTAAAATTTGACTTGAAAACACTAGTCTTGGGGACATCAAGTTTTTAAAATTTTAATTTATTTCTCCCCCGGCCACATTCTTAATATCAATGATTATGTTCTTAGCTAAATGCGAGAGGTTTTATTTCGATAACAATGGAAACATGTAGCAAAACTCAGTTCTCTGCATATCTGAATAGAAATTAGAAATATAACTGACACGTGCACTTGTAACGTGATGGGTGTATCTAATGTTTCGTTTATCAGTTGTAATCCGGGACGATTTGTTACCTTTTATTTCTCCAGTTACGTAAAATCTGTTTGTCACGGATAGTAATTGTCGTAGATTTATATTAATATATATATATATATATATATATATATAACACAAACTTATACACACACATGAACACGAAAAGACAATAATCGAATGCAGCTATGATTTTTTTTCAAGGAAAAAAAAAATCTGTTCTCAAGAAGACTTAGCCATACTGGTATTGCATTTAAAATGCTTATCTGTTTAAACTACCTCAGTAATATTCGAGTCCTTTCACGTAGATAAGCTAACATTTAATAAAATGAGTTTTGACGTTTCTTGAACTCTGAAAGGTAACCTTTAGCTTCTGAAGGTAACCTTCAAAGAACTCAGAACTGACTTAAATGTGCCTTTATTATCTTTCATTGTAACACTCAAAAGTCTGTTTTTGTGTGTATCTATGTGTCTGTATAGATGTGGGGAATAATGCATATTTCTAAACGTATTTAGTCTGCGGGTGTGTTCATTTTATTAAAATCGATTTACAGATAATTAGAAAGCATTAATACATCTGACTTTAAAACACTAGCCTTAGGGACATTAAGCTTTTACAATTTTAATATCTCTTTACTATTATTATTATTATTATTATTATTGTTGTTATTGAAGTTGTTATTGTTGTATTTATTTTCTATTTTTCAAAAAGATTTAAATATAATTTTATATAGACAAGCATATGCACGCCCGCACACACACACACACACACACACACACACACACACACACAATACACTGAACACCTGTATCCGTTATCTGAAAGACGAATAATTATTTTTATTTGGGTCAGGATTTAAATTTTAGACTGTTAATGTTTTTTATTATCTGTTTATAAGAAAGCCACCGGTAAGCTGGTTTCTTAATTGCGCGCATGCCAGAATATTAAGAGTGTGTGTGTGTGTGTGTGTGTGTGTGTGTGTGTGTGTGTGTGTGAACTAACCTGAGAGTATTATTAACTGCTAGCGTTGTAACTGCTGTTGCCCAAAACAGTAAAATACTAACTTTGAAGAATAAAGTTGTTATTTTTTATTCTATTTTTAAAGATATTATTATTATTATTATTATTATTATTTTTTTTAATATTATATATTGCTAACGCCACATTATACTCACCTAACCAGTTTTGTACAAACCCCAATAGCTGAAAAATAGTTATATATTCTAAAATCAATTCACTTTGCTTTTCCTTATTTTATTTTTTGTTTTTTCCTGATTTGAAATTTAATATTTTTTCTCTCGTAAAGTATATTTATCTATTTATCTATTTATCCATCGATCAATATCTACACTGTCGTATGTTATGTACGTATGTATCTGTGTGTTTTCTATCTATCTAAACTATTTAAAAATTATTGCCATAAATACTTTTTTTTTTTTTTTTTTTTTAAATGGTTGCCATAAATAATGGCATTTAAAAAAAAAAAAAAAAAAGTTGCATAAACACGTGTTGCACATGTTAAAAAGATAAGTTAAAAAAAAAATTAAAAAAAAATTAATAAATTAAAAAAATTCATTCACAATTTATTCATCATGTTTTAGATCAGTTTTATATTAGAATAAATAAAGGAAATCTGTATTATACATAAAAAAGTTTTTCTTTTTTTTTTTTTTTAACAAATAATACTTTATGTTTAGCTAACAAAAATAAATAATACGTTAGGCAGGGTTGACAAAAAATAAAATAATCCATTCCATACACACAAAGAAAAATAAATAATATTTTAACAAAAGTGTCCCTCCTTCATGACAGGGACACAAATTAGAGACATTTAAAAAAAAAAAAAAAAAAAAACCTCTGTAATTTACGATTTTTATATAATACCAGTACCCACAACAAACACAGATCATCATGACCTGGTTTTGCCAAGCCATGATCTTGCTTGGATACCCTATAACACAGTTTTCACTGATCATATCGCGTTTGAAACCCGAAAAGAGTTCTCACGTCTGCGTTTGGTTGACCTCGGGTCGCAATCTGGCCGTTTCGACAAATACACAACACTACGCATGCGCTGTGTAGTGCAGGAAAAGAAAGACGCCATTGAAAAAAAAAAAAAAATAAAATAAAATATATCGTTAAAAAAAAAAAAATAGAATAAAAAATAGAATAAAAAAAAAATAGAATAAAAATGCTGTCGTGTTTTGAAGAAAGGAAATCCAAATCGGTATAATAAAAAAAAAAATAATGATGATAATAATAATAATAATAATAATAATAATAATAATAATAATAATAATAATAATGTTAATATTATAATAATAAGAAGAAGAAAAAAAAGAGAAATGACATCAACAACAATAATAATAATAATAACAAAACAGCAGTAACAGCAACAACAATAACAATAACAGCAGCAGCAGCAACAACAACGATAATAACAACAACAACAGCAACAGCAATAACAGTAACAGCAGCAACAACAATAAGAACAATAACAGCAGCAGCAACAACAATAATAACAGCAGACCCAAAAGCAACAATAACAACAACAAACAACAATATCGACAAGCACAACAAAGACAAAAGCAGTAATAATAGTAATAATATGCCATGAGATAGACAATATTGAATTCACTTGTCATACAAACAGTAATACTAACAACACTAACAAAATGGCCATTCCATAGCTACACAGAGATACGATAGAACGAATAAACAGATATTTGTTAGTGAAACTGATGTATGGGAGAATTACCGAGGCCTGTCGACTGGAAACTACCTTTAATGCATTCCAGTAGAAATCATAAGTAAGTTTTACCATCTGTACAGTTGATAAAAAACAAAAAAAAAACAAAAAAAACAACAACGAAATCCTAAAAAAACAACAACAAAAAAAACGAACAACAGAAGCAAATACAATTTCTGTATTCGGGATCAGTAGCGTATTTTTTTATTATTATTATTTTTTTTTTGTTTTGTTTGTTTGTTCTCCATTAATTATTATTTCATTACAGGCAACATATGTGTTCTGTGTCATATTTAAAATTTATTTCCCTCTAAATCGCTTTCCAACAAAGGATTATATCAGACTGCCTGGTAAAATACTTAATACTAGATATTTATAATATTATAATATAGGATTAAAACTGTACGTTACATTTGCGTTATCTATCTATCTGTCTATCTATCTAAATAACTATCTGTTTGTCTATCTATATCTATCTATATTTATCTATTTATCTATCTAAATAACTATCTATCTGTCTATCTAAATAACTATCTGTTTGTCTATCTATATCTATCTATATTTATCTATTTATCTATCTAAATAACTATCTATCTATCTAAATAACTATCTATATCTATCTATATTTAACTATTTATCTATCTAAATAACTGTCTATCTATATCTATCTATATTTATCTATCTAAATAACTATCTGTCTGTCTATCTATATCTATCTATATTTATCTATCTAAATAACTATCTGTCTGTCTATCTATATCTATCTATATTTATCTATCTAAATAACTATCTATCTATCTATATCTATCTATATTTATCTATTTATCTATCTAAATAACTATATATCTATCTATCTATCTATCTAAATAACTATCTATCTATCTGTCTATCTAAATAACTATCTGTCTGTCTATCTATATCTATCTATCTTTATCTATCTAAATAACTATCTGTCTATCTATATCTATCTATATTTATCTATCTAAATAACTCTATCCATCTGTCTATCTAAATAACTATCTGTCTATCTATATCTATCTATATTTATCTATCTAAATAACTATCTATCTATCTATATCTATCTATATTTATCTATTTATCTATCTAAATAACTATCTATCTATCTATCTATCTATCTATCTATATATCAGAGGTCTCGCTACATACTGTAAGAGATGCCGGGCACGCCATCACCTACGGCTTACGACGAGTTCGCCTGCCATTCGTCAACAGCGGCAGCAACAACCGCCACCCGTTTATCTAGTTTGGCTGCCATGCCATTGTTTTGTACTTTTGGTTTCAGCAGTTCACGTGTCTTGTCCTTTAAGAAAAGTACATGTAAGCGACGACTGTCATGTCTGCTGCAAATTACACCCCCCCTCCACCTCTCCGGCGTTTCGATTGCTCTGAAATCTGCTGCTAACTGTGAGCCTGTGTAATCGAGGCTACTACAGCGCGGCTAAATTATTGCACGCGATTCGCTTACACGTTTTTTTTTAACATGCAACGTGTGTAATAATTATGCAGATATGGGCTCGATCCGCACAATATGAAAATAATTATTAATTAGCAGCGCATGGCCAGCTCTACGTCACATTCTCATGAATATTCATTATCACACTGCGGGACGATCTTGTATTTTCGACCAATAAAAAGGATCTTACATTTCACACACATACAAAGTCACACACACACACACACACACACACACACACACACACACACATGTATATTGTAATATATATATATACACAGAAGGTTATATATAATGGAAATCTGCATATTTGTATTTTACGAAATATGATTAAAACTGTACATTATTATTCTATATAATGTAATTCCGCATTGTACATATATCTAAATATGTACATGTTTATAGTATTAAGTACGGCATATTACATCATTTGACTGTTATTATTAATATAAAAATACAATGCACATCGATGTCGTACGTATATTAAATACTTTTCACAATTGATTGCTCTTATTAATGTACAAAACGCGCATCTGTATGGTACGCATATTCAGTAAGGGAATGGTTATTAAATTATCAGCGGTAAAACAACTTTCTGAGATTGTCGCTGAAATCGGGGTCACATCGTCAGACAAAATCTGGTAAAGGCACCAACGCAGATCACTAAATTTTTTGAAGGTACTAACGTTCTTGAATTAGAAACTCTCTCTCTCTCTCTCTCTCTCTCTCTCTCTCTCTCTCTCTCTCTCTCTCTCTCTCTCTCTCTCTCTCTTATAATCACTTGATTATTTAAACAATGTTATTAATAAACTCTCTCTGTATCCTTATAATCATTTGATTATTTAAATGTTATTAATAAACTCTCTCTCTCTCTCTCTCTCTCTCTCTCTCTCTCTCTCTCTCTCTCTCTCTCTCTCTCTCTCTAATCCTTATAATCACTTGATTATTTAAACAATGTTATTAATAAACTATCTCTCTCTCTCTCTCTCTCTCTCTCTCTCTCTCTCTCTCTCTCTCTCTCTCTCTCTCTCTCTCTCTGTATCCTTTTAATCATTTGATTATTTAAATAATGTTAATAATACACTCTCTCTCTCTCTCTCTCTCTGTATCCTTTTAATCATTTGATTATTTAAATAATGTTAATAATACACACTCTCTCTCTCTCTCTCTCTCTCTCTCTCTATATATATATATATATCCTTATAATCATTTGATTATTTAAATAATGTTATTAATAAACTCTCTCTCTCTCTCTGTATCCTTATAATCATCTGATTATTTAAATAATGTTATTAATAAACTCTCTCTCTCTCTGTATCCTTATAATCATTTGATTATTTAAACAATGTTATTAACAAACTCTCTATCTCCCCCTCTCTCTGTATCCTTATAATCATTTGATTATTTAAATGTTATTAATAAACTCTCTCTCTCTCTTTCTCTGTATCCTTATAATCATTTGATTATTTAAATAATGTTATTAATAAACTTTCTCTCTCTGTATCCTTATAATCACTTGATTATTTAAACAATGTTTCTAATAAACTCTCTCTCTCTCTCTCTCTCTCTCTCTCTCTCTCTCTCTCTCTCTCTCTCTCTCTCTCTCTCTGTCTTTCTGTATCCTTCTAATCATCTGATTATTTAAATGTTATTAATAAACTCTCTCTCTCTTTCTTTCTCTTTCTCTCTCTCTCACACACACAGACTGAAAGTGACCTGCAGCCACCACACACCCAAACATACACACACACACACACACTAACAGAAATACAGTGGTACGTGACTGTAGCGGTCATCTTTTCCGTGTTCAGACTGTTTGTTCAGTGGAGAGGTAGGTCACTCAGTTCAGCGCAAGACTTTTCAACGATTCGTTCTTGTCGTAGTTTACACTGTGCAGTAAAACATTTACTTAAGTTTTCTTATTTGTTGTAGGAACATTGCAGAAGCGTTATTTTCATTAAATCATTTTAAAATTTTTATTTGTCGTCTTTTCATATGACTCACTGACTACATATATATATATATATATATATATATATATATATATAGAGAGAGAGAGAGAGAGAGAGAGAGAGAGAGAGAGAGAGAGAGAGAGAGAGAGAGAGAGAGAGAGAGACATCAAAATTCCATGGCTCGATTTTCACTTCGCCAGTTTCTTTCGTGTCAGCTGACCTTCGTTTTAATCCAGTGTTTGATGTTGATATCTTTTAGATACAGCTGTGTGCATCAGACTTACTCGAAACCCTCCAATTCAATTATTTCAGAAAACATAACTGACCGAAAACAAACTTATTCTCCAAGACAAAATCAAGAAAATAAATTTTCACATCAAGAAATTTTCACCGTGGTAAAAAGTCATTTAGTGCATTTGGGACACATATTGTAGTTTCTGCCGGGAACACGCATATTTCGCAAATTTCAGGTGGAGTTGCACACCATTTAAAGATCGTTACAATTGACTTTAATATTGCGATGCTTTTGCGAGTACGTTATAGTTCATCATGGCCTGTTTGGATTGTATATAAGAATAACAATAACATTAAAACTACGTTTTCTGTGTATGTGTTTGTGTGTGTATGTTTGTGTGCGTTTATGTGTGCATGTGCGTTATGTTCGTGAGTGTATGTAGATGTATACGTTGGTATATGTATAATCTCTTTGTAGGTGATTTTTTTTCGGTGTTTTCGTGTTTGTTGTAACTATATGTATGTGTTTATGTGTATATGTAAGTATAAGTATGTATGTGTATGTGTTTTTTTTTGGTTTGTGTATGTTTGTTGCGTCTCTGTATGTATGTCTATGTTTGTTGTGTATGTTTTTTTGTATATGTGTGTTTATATATGTACGCGTATATGCATGCGTGTGTAGTTTATGTTTCTGTCTGTTTTTACCTTTATAAGATTACGTATTCACACATTAGTTTTATATTTATGTATTGATGATCAATAATTGAAACGTAAATTTGTATTTATTTATAATTATATTTCGCAAAGTTGTTTATTGATTAGTAGTAACATCTGGAACTCTAATATAAAATGTATTTTCCACTAAACCGTAAAGGATGATATGTGTCTTCGACGTACATACGTACGTATGTGTTTTTAATGTTACGAAATTCAGGATCTCAAATTCTATCTTACTTTTGATTGTCATATTCAGTTAATACATATTTGTATGGTGCTTGAAATATGTACGTATTTATAACAAAATTTATAACAAAACCTACATTAAATATACATCTGTTTGTAATATAGGAATTCACTTTAAGTACATAACATAAATCTCTGTATTATTCTATTAAATACTGTATTTAATATATAGATGACGCCTATAGGATAAAAACTGAAAGTTACATTTAACTTTATATATATATAATGTAAATTCATGGGAAACAAAATGGATTAAAAAGTTCTGAAAACTATCTCTTACATTTAAATATTATTCATATAATGTGAATCTGCATAGTAAATTAGTGGTATTATTTTTTTATTTCAAAAATATAATTAGATTAATTTTTATTGCAGATCTCCGAATCATTCATCAAAATCTGCGAGTAATAATATTTTTCTGAAATATAGGACATTATCAGAAAACAGTAACTAAAAACAGAGTCGATAACTTACATAAAGGGGAAAAGAGGAAAAGGAACAGACAGAAAAAGAGAAGCGACGGATTAAAAAAAAAAACAAATCCACACATGGCTCGACTTCGCCATTTTGTTTTCTGTCAACTGTTCTTCGTTTTCGTGCACTTTCTCATGTTGCAATTTTTTAAATATAACCCTGTGCATCAAACTTATTGGAAACTCTCCAATTCAATTATTTCAGAAAGCATTACTAACAAAAAAGAAAATTATTCTCCAAGACAAAATCAAGAAAAGAAATTTTCACATCAAGATCTTACCACGTTGTTTAAGTCTGCCAAAGTTTTGACGCGAAGTAACACGTCATGGGCTAGCGAGGATGACGTATGCAATTCAGACACTGCTGACTTTGTGAATGCTACGCTGCGATCTCCTGCCGGAAATACACCTATTTTCGTGTATTCTAGTACCAAGGACATATGGGTTTCTGCAAATCTTTTGCGTTCTGGAATCTGGGAAAGAGATAACGTTAATCTGCTATATAACTTCATGAAGAAAGACGAACAATTAGATTTCGTGGATTTAGGTGCAAATGTCGGTACGTTTGGACTAACTTTCGCCAAAATGGGACGACGAGTAATCTTAATAGACCCGCTGCTAAGCAACGTTAAGCGTCTGTGCAAATCTGTCGAAAAGGGAAAATTTGTTAGAAAGGTGTTTTTGATCCACAATGCTGTTTCGGATAAAAGATTCAGAGTTGGATTTGGAAAAGACGCAGATAATGTAGGCGGTACTTACGTAAAAGAAATGACGTCAAAAGATTCGGAAGTAGCACAAGCGATACTGTTGGACGATATACTGGAACTCTCCACGCTCGAGAATTTTACTAAAATTATTCTAAAAATAGATATCGAGGGGCACGAAAAGAGAGCTTTCCTAGGGGGAAATAAATTTTTCACAAACATCGACATCAGATATATTTTGATGGAGTGGGAAAAGTCGAGAAAAAATGGAAAGGAAATTATTGACTTCTTAACAAAACACCGTATGAAACCTTACTCTGTGACAAATCAGCCGTTAGATGTGAAACAATATGAAAAGTGGCCTTCAGATATGTTGTGGAAAAAATAATAAAAATAATAATATAATATTTTATGAATAAGATCTATATTCATATCTACGTGTACATAATCTTGGAATGTGGTAACGTCCCTTCTTTATCTAATACCAGCTGTTGTTTTGTTCAGCTTTTGTCGCGTAACTTTGTCATATATGGAAAATAAAAGCCTTTGAATTGCAATAATTTTTCTCTGTTTTTCTGTTTTATTTTGTTGCTGTTCCTTTCTGTAACATCTTTATTGCTGACAAACTTAGCCACTTGCGTCAGATGGTTCATACCCATTATTCATAGGTGCTGACAGTCAAACATCAAACAGACACTCGCACAGTCAGTGAGGCAGTCACGTGGAATAATGGGCACACCTATGCTTCATTGTACTGGTCCAGAACAGGGAAGTTTTATGAGATGTTTGTTTATTTAAAGGGGAAGGCTGTTTTATCAGGTGTTTATCTTTAGTACAAACTGGCTGTGAAAGCAGGATTGACATTTTAAATAAACCTTCCTTGTGAAGGAGAAAGCAAGAAATTCGGATCATAGCGGACATATAGGTAAGAAAAGAAATACAAATTAAATACATTTAAAAAAAAAAAAAACAGGATATTAAATAAATGACGAAGAACCGAAAACAAAAGATTAATACTAATACTAATACTAATACTAATACTAATAAATAAATAAATAAATAAATCAGAAAGAAAGAAAGAAAGAAAGAAAGAATAATGATAAGAAGGGTAACAACCTTTTTAAAGTGTTCTGGTTTGCATAAAGTAAATATTCGTGCACGCTGATTCACCAAAATACACTTTTATTACATTCTGCTCATTTTACCTTGGAGATTAATTTCTGCACGAGTGATCGACAGAAACTGAAAACTGTAAAGTGCTGTTGGTGCAGTCAAATGATATCACCGTGAGATAAATTTACACATTTATAATCAATCTTGTGAACGTCTATAAAATAATACTTTATTTATTTGTTGTTATAATTATTACTATTATTATTATTTCAAATCTCTTTCTTCTTATATATCGTCATAATTATAAGGAAAGGTTTCTAAATTCTTCAGTTAAGATTAATCTTTTTGTAGATTTATAAAATAAAAGATATATATATATATATATAACACACCTGTAAGTAACAGTATTTTCAGACATTCTGCAACTGTGATCAAGACTCATTCGTTTATTTTAATCATAACAGAGTGTACGTTACTTGGCGTACAGAGGTCAATAACAGGAAAATATATTTAGTTTTATCTACCTTATCTATCCTGCCTAGCTACCTATCTACCTGTCTGTCTATTTATCTATATATCTATCTATCCATCTATGTATCTATCTGTCTGCCTATCTACCTACTTGTCTTTTTCTATATCTGTTTATATCTTTCTCTGTATTTCTATGTATGTATGTATGTATCTATTTATATGTGGTGAATAATGCATATGTCTAAACATACTTGTTACAGGGTATATATATATATAGATATAGATCTACAGATCTAGATATAGATAGATCAATTTACAGATAATTAAAAAGCATTAATGCGTCTGACTTTAAAACAGTAGTCATGTGTACATTAAGATTTTAAATTTTATCTTAGTTTTCACCCGACTTCGTTGTTAATATCAATAACATATATATGTAAACGAATATAAAAGAACGAAAACAAACTGGCAAAAAATAAAAATAAATTAATTAAATTAACAAACAAATAAATAAATAAATAAATAAACAAATAAATAAATAAACGACATCATCTGATCCTTGAGCAATTTGTGCTAGGACGCGGAATCAAAATGGCCGACACCGAATCAGGAAAAAAATTAGTATGATTTCTAGGTAAGACAGAAGTATACAATGGAAAAAAGAAAATAAAGATGGCCTCCATGTTTTATTTATTTCAGAAAAAGCACATTCTCAAGAAGCCTTAATCATAGTCGTGTTGCATTTTAAATGGTCAATTTTAACTTCTCAATTTAAATTATTTTCCTTTTCTGGTCGTTCTCGAGTAGTTAAGATTATATTTACAAAGAGTTTTTGATCTTTCATGGAATTTGAAAGGTAATCTTGCGTTTCTGAATGTAACATTCGAAGAACTCACAACCGACTTAAATGTGCCTTTATTATCTTTCACGGTAACTCTCGAAAGTCTTAAGTCTTCAGATATGTGGCAAGTTTGACGTCCATTCTTGTTCTATGATAATGGAAGTAACGTGCAGAATATTCAGAATGAACAAGCGGAATGAACCAGTGAGAGGAATGTCTGATACACAAGATGAAAATGAATATTCATCATTTTGAGTCTGAAGCCATTGGTGACACTGAGAATAGGCAAATTCTATTAAAAAACATATACAAAATTCTTTGTAACAGAAAGGCAATAAAAACAAATAATATATGTAGAAACAAAAAAGAATAAATAATAGATTATGTACAACCCACCAAAGTAAAATATCTATTAACAATACGAAATGATGTATTAAGTACATTCAATAAATGCGTTATGTTCTATAAACAGAAGTAAATTATACGTGATACACAGCTGTATATATATTATAGCTGTTGAGTTGAAAAAATAAATAAAATAAAAATAAAATAAAATAAAATTGACTTTGAGGTATTCATTTACGACAAGTCAATTTTTAATTAAGTACGAGTTTTATTTGGAACAGCGTGTAGTACAATTTGAAACACATATACTTTTGTTAACTGGCTAACTTTAAATCTGAACAAAAACAAAAATAATAATAATAATAATAATAATAATAATAATAATAATAATAATAATAATAAAATATATACCCGTGCATTTGGGACACATATTGTAGTTTCTGCCGGGAACACGCATATTTCGCAAATTCCGGTGGAGTTGCACACCATTTAAAGATCGTTACAATTGACTTTAATATTGCGATGCTTTTGCGAGTACGTTATATTTCATCATGGCCTGTTTCGATTGTATATAATAATAACAATACCATTAAAAATACGTTTTCTGTGTATGTGTTTGTGTGTGTATGTTTGTGTGCGTTTATGTGTGCATGTGCGTTATGTTCGTGAGTGTATGTAGATGTATACGTTTGTATATGTATAATCTCTTTGTAGGTGATTTTGTTTTGGTGTTTTCGTGTATGTTGTAACTATGTATGTGTTTATGTGTATGTGTAAATATAAGTATGTATGTGTATGTGTTTTTTTGGTTTGTGTATGTTTACTGCGTCTCTGTATGTATGTCTACGTTTGTTGTGTATATTTTTTTTTTATATATGTGTTTTTATATATGTACGTGTATATGCATGCGTGTGTAGTTTATGTTTCTGTCTGTTTTTGCCTTTATAAGATTACGTATTCACACATTAGTTTTATATTTATGTATTGATGATCAATAACTGAAACGTAAATTTGTATTTATTTATTATAATTATATTTCGCAAAGTTGTTTGTTGGTTAGTAGTAACATCTGGAACTCTAATATAAAATGTATTTTCCACTAAACCGTAAAGGATGATATGTGCCTTCGACGTACATACGTACGTATGTGTTTTTAATGTTACGAAATTCAGGATCTCAAATTTGATCTTACTTTTGATTGTCATATTCAGTTAATACATATTTGTATGGTGCTTGAAATATGTACGTATTTATAACAAAATTTATAACAAAACCTACATTAAATATACATCTGTTTGTAATATAGGAATTCACTTTAAGTACATAACATAAATCTCTGTATTACTCTATTAAATACTGTATTTAATATATAGATGACGCCTATAGGATAAAAACTGAAAGTTACATTTGACTTTATATATATATAATGTAAATTCATGGGAAACAAAATGGATTAAAAAGTTCTGAAAACTATCTCTTACATTTAAATATTATTTATATAATGTGAATCTGCATAGTAAATTAGTGGTATTATTTTTTTATTTCAAAAATATAATTAGATTTATTTTTATTGCAGATCTCCGAATCATTCATCAAAATCTGCGAGTAATAATATTTTTCTGAAATATAGGACATTATCAGAAAACATTAACTAAAAACAGAGTCGATAACTTATATAAAGAGGAAAAGAGGAAAAGGAACAGACAGAAAAAGAGAAGCGACGGATTAAAAAAAACAATTCCACACATGGCTAGACTTCGTCATTTTGTTTTCTGTCAACTGTTCTTCGTTTTCGTGCACTTTCTCATGTTGCAATTTTTTAAATATAACCCTGTGCATCAAACTTATTGGAAACTCTCCAATTCAATCATTTCAGAAAGCAACTCTAACAAAAATCTAAATTATTCTCCAAGACAAAATCAAGAAAAGAAATTTTCACATCAAGATCTTACCACGTTGTTTAAGTCTGCCAAAGTTTTGACGCGAAGTAACACGTCATGGACTAGCGAGGATGACGTATGCAATTCAGACACTGCTGACTTTGTGAATGCTACGCTGCGATCTCCTGCCGGAAATACACCTATTTTCGTGTATTCTAGTACCAAGGACATATGGGTTTCTGCAAATCTTTTGCGTTCTGGAATCTGGGAAAGAGATAACGTTAATCTGCTATATAACTTCATGAAGAAAGACGAACAATTAGATTTCGTGGATTTAGGTGCAAATGTCGGTACGTTTGGACTAACTTTCGCCAAAATGGGACGACGAGTGATCTTAATAGACCCGCTGCTAAGCAACGTTAAGCGTCTGTGCAAATCTGTCGAAAAGGGAAAATTTGTTAGAAAGGTGTTTTTGATCCACAATGCTGTTTCGGATAAAAGATTCAGAGTTGGATTTGGAAAAGACGCAGATAATGTAGGCGGTACTTACGTAAAAGAAATGACGTCAAAAGATTCGGAAGTAGCACAAGCGATACTGTTGGACGATATACTGGAACTCTCCACGCTCGAGAATTTTACTAAAATTATTCTAAAAATAGATATCGAGGGGCACGAAAAGAGAGCTTTCCTAGGGGGAAATAAATTTTTCACAAACATCGACATCAGATATATTTTGATGGAGTGGGAAAAGTCGAGAAAAAATGGAAAGGAAATTATTGACTTCTTAACAAAACACCGTATGAAACCTTACTCTGTGACAAATCAGCCGTTAGATGTGAAACAATATGAAAAGTGGCCTTCAGATATGTTGTGGAAAAAAGAATAAAAATAATAATATAATATTTTTGTGCATAATCATAATAATAATAATAATAATAATAATAATAATAATAATAATAATAATAATAATAAATTTGTTGTTATGGTTTTCTATTATTCTACGTCACAAAGAAAATCGCAGAACAGTTAATAAATAAATAAACCAATAGATAAATAAATATATAAATAAATAAATAAACAAACAAACAAACAAACAAATAAACAAACACAAAAACAATAAATAAATAGATAAATAAATAAATAAACTGACATACGCGAAAGTCAAAGAATATTTTTCATATTATTGTTATCATTCATTATTGATAAAGTGTTTCTCCAGTTATGTAAAAAAAAAAGATTTGTCACGGATTAAAACTGTCGCAGATTTATATTAATCAGCGAAGATATAAATGCACAACACTGATATATGTGCATCATGGTAACAACCAGACATTTTGAAACGAGTCTAAAACACTTAATCACCGAGTCAGTTATGTCTTTGATCGCAACGATGTCGGTAGACACCGTAGACACATAGACGAATTCATTCAGTGGATATAGTTTCTATCGGAATAGAGATTTCTGTTTTATATTTTTTAAATGGAATCTTTGTATGTATGAAAAAAAAAAATCTTCAATGTCGGTATGAGGCGTCACACACACACACACACACACACACACACACACACACACACAGGACAAAATGGTTAAATTTACCTACGTTTGCTGTGTATGTCTTTTTATATATGTGTGTGTTTATATATATGTACGTGTATATGTATGCGTGTGTAGTTTATATTTCTGTCTGTTTTTGCCTTTATAAGATTACGTATGCACTACTATACCTACTAATACCTGTTCACATTTACTTACGTTTGTCTTACACTATTCTGCCAAATGTAATTTAAATCAATTTAAATCAATAAAGGTTTGAATAGATATTGAGAACGCGTTTCTCGTTTTATTCAGTTTGGTGGTGGCATCTGTTACTTTTCTGTAAAATTCTAGTTGTTGTTGCTGTTCAAACGTTTAGTCACTTCATGTTATTACGTAATGAATTTACAACAAACTTTCCATCTTTCGATATTTTCTGCACGCGAGAACGTTACAGAAAGGAGTAGGTATGTTAAGGTTCAATTTTGGTCTCAGAGTAAATGTCAACAGGTCATATATATATTTTAATATATATATGAGACTTTAAATGATATTCCTGTATTCTTAAAAAACAACAAACATAAATAAATAAGAAAGAATAAATAAAAAAAGCCACAATGTTCACACAAATGTATTAAATTCACAAATTAAGATATAAATTAGTTCAGAACTCAAGATCAGTAAACACACACACACACACACACACACACACACACACACACACACACACACACACCAGTGGTAAAAGGTAATTTAGTGCAATTTGAAAACATGCTGTAGTTTCTGCCAAAAACTCGCATTTTTCGCAAACTCCGGTGGATTTGCACACGTTGTCGTTAATTTGCGACGCTTTTGCGAATACGTTTCAGAACAGTAGGATATTATTAAGAGAACGCTTCAGACAGATTTGTCGACAGAATTCTTGTTCTGTATTTTATCATGGCATCTTTGGCTTCCATATAAGAATATCCGTAAAATAAGAAATACATTTTCAGTGTATGTTTTTATATGTGTGTATGTTTGGGTGTATATATTTGTATGTATATGTATGTATGTATGTATGTATGTATGTATGTATGTATGTATGTATGTATGTGTGTATGTATGTGTATGTATGTATGTATGTATGTATGTGTGTATGTATATGTATGTATGTATGTATGTATATGTATGTATGTATGTATGTATGTATGTATGTATGTATGTATGTATGTATATGTATGTATGTATGTATGTATATGTATGTATGTATGTATGTATGTATGTATGTATGTATGTATGTATATGTATGTATATATATATATATATATATATATATATATATATAGTTGAACAACCCAATTCCAAATCATCCCAAATAGGTTTTACATGTAAAACCAGACCTACGTTTAGAGTGACTGAACCTGCAATAAATATAATAATATATATATATATATATATATATAATTAATTATTTCTCAATTTACCCACTAGTTATTAATCTACACCTAATATTATAACATATAGAGTTTATTAAAAGATTTTAAAAAAACCCTCTAATTTGACATAAAACAGCGATACAAATAGACATTCTTTTATGGTTGCCATCTTGATTTCTTTGTGTCTTTTGGGGAAAAATTACAGCTATATCAGATTCTTTGTGCGTGAAAACATATAAAACAACTTATTCGTTCATTTTTCTATTTGATCCAGTTACTAAAATATGAAGAAAATAGATTCAGTGGCGGCCATCTTGGATTTCCCCCCCGGCAGTTTCTCAATATATATGCCCTAAACATGAATTATCAACACTAAAGAAAACTTTAGACTCTTAAACGAGATTCCGTGCTACTTCTGCCGGACAGTCACATCCGGACATATGCATATACATACACACCAACATACACACACATTATAATTATATTCCAGCTTTAGTAGTCTTCGTTTTTTTTAATTTGTAATAGAGGAAAGGTTGCTATAAACAGGATTAATTTTTTGCGACGTCAGGGCCATAGTAACCTTCAGCTGGTGAACTCTAATTGTTCTATGTTCAGTGCTGAATTCATATTGCTTGATGAAACATTAATTACTCATCTCCGTTTTTGCAGTTTCCTCTCAGCATAATTTTTCAATGATGTTGGACCGGTAGATTTATAATTGTGCTACCTACTGTAACATAGTACAGACACACGTTCTAAGTGTCTGTTCAAACATTTATTGATTTATATAGCACATGTCAGTGACAAAAGCTCATTAAATTTTCGCACAGATTAGTAGTTAATGAAATATGCGAAATTTATTCACTTTGTCATGAAAACACAAGCAAATGGGAGTGAAGCAGGATTTATGTGCACGTGTGCCTTCATTAATTATACGTTTACGAGTTACAATCCGTGACAAATATATATATATATATTTTTTTTTTTTTTTTTTAACTGAAGAAGATACCTCATGAACAGGAAAATATATTTATTCATTTATTTAATAATTTTTTTTTTTTTTAAATCGTTTTTGTTGTGTCTATGACTTTTGTTTATTTATTGATTAATTTGTTTGTTTGTTTGTTTATTGGTTTTGTCAGTTTATTTCTATGTTAACGTAGAATGATAGAAAACAACAACAAAACATTATTATTATTATTATTATTATTATTTACAAAAATATTTTAAATTATTATTTTTATTCTTTTTTCCACAACATATCGAAAGGCCACTTTTCATATCGTTTCACATCAAACGGCTGATTTGTCACAGAGTAAGGTTTCATACGGTGTTTTGTTAAGAAGTCAATAATTTCCTTTCCATTTTTTCTCGACTTTTCCCACTCCATCAAAATATATCTGATGTCGATGTTTGTGAAAAATTTATTTCCCCCTAGGAAAGCGCTCTTTTCGTGGCCCTCGATATCTATTTTTAGAATAATTTTAGTAAAATTCTCGAGCGTGGAGAGTTACAGTATATCGTCCAACAGTATCGCTTGTGCTACTTCCGAATCTTTTGACGTCATTTCTTTTACGTAAGTACCGCCTACATTATCTGCGTCTTTTCCAAATCCAACTCTGAATCTTTTATCCGAAACAGCATTGTGGATCAAAAACACCTTTCTAACAAATTTTCCCTTTTCGACAGATTTGCACAGACGCTTAACGTTGCTTAGCAGCGGGTCTATTGAGATCACTCGTCGTCCCATTTTGGCGAAAGTTAGTCCAAACGTA
The DNA here is from genome assembly GCA_012295275.1 of Chrysomallon squamiferum. NCBI lineage: Eukaryota > Metazoa > Mollusca > Gastropoda > Neomphalida > Peltospiridae > Chrysomallon > Chrysomallon squamiferum. The sequence continues at coordinate 10,032,221 of CM022676.1, forward strand.
CCGACATTTGCACCTAAATCCACGAAATCTAATTGTTCGTCTTTCTTCATGAAGTTATATAGCAGATTAACGTTATCTCTTTCCCAGATTCCAGAACGCAAAAGATTTGCAGAAACCCATATGTCCTTGGTACTAGAATACACGAAAATAGGTGTATTTCCGGCAGGAGATCGCAGCGTAGCATTCACAAAGTCAGCAGTGTCTGAATTGCATACGTCATCCTCGCTAGCCCATGACGTGTTACTTCGCGTCAAAACTTTGGCAGACTTAAACAACGTGGTAAGATCTTGATGTGAAAATTTCTTTTCTTGATTTTGTCTTGGAGAATAATTTTCTTTTTTGTTAGTAATGCTTTCTGAAATAATTGAATTGGAGAGTTTCCAATAAGTTTGATGCACAGGGTTATATTTAAAAAATTGCAACATGAGAAAGTGGACGAAAACGAAGAACAGTTGACAGAAAACAAAATGGCGAAGTCGAGCCATGTGTGGAATTGTTTTTTTTTTTAATCCGTCGCTTCTCTTTTTCTGTCTGTTCCTTTTCCTCTTTTCCTCTTTATATAAGTTATCGACTCTGTTTTTAGTTACTGTTTTCTGATAATGTCCTATATTTCAGAAAATTATTATTACTCGCAGATTTTGATGAATGATTCGGAGATCTGCAATAAAAATAAATCTAATTATATTTTTGAAATAAAAAAATAATACCACTAATTTACTATGCAGATTCACATTATATTAATAATATTCAAATGTAAGAGATAGTTTTCAGAACTTTTTAATCCATTTTGTTTCCCATGAATTTACATTATATATATATAAAGTCAAATGTAACTTTCAGTTTTTATCCTATAGGCGTCATCTATATATTAAATACAGTATTTAATAGAGTAATACAGAGATTTATGTTATGTACTTAAAGTGAATTCCTATATCGTATACAAACAGATGTATATTTAATGTAGGTTTTGTTATAAATACGTACATATTTCAAGCACCATACAAATATGTATTAACTGAATATGACAATCAAAAGTAAGATCAAATTTGAGATCCTGAATTTCGTAACATTAAAAACACATACGTACGTATGTACGTCGAAGACACATATCATCCTTTACGGTTTAGTGGAAAATACATTTTATATTAGAGTTCCAGATGTTACTACTAATCAATAAACAACTTTGCGAAATATAATTATAATAAATAAATACAAATTTACGTTTCAATTATTGATCATCAATACCTAAATATAAAACTAATATGTGAATACGTAATCTTATAAAGGCAAAAACAGACAGAAACATAAACTACACACGCATGCATATACACGTACATATATAAACACACATATATAAAAAGACATACACAACAAACGTAGACATACATACAGAGACGCAACAAACATACACAAACCAAAAATACACATACATATACATACTTATATTTACACATACATATAGTTACAACATACACGAAAACACCAAAACAAAATCACTTACACAGAGATTATACATATACCAACGTATACATCTACACACACTCACGAACATAACGCACATGCACACATAAACGCATACAAACATACACACACAAATGTACACACAAGCACATACACAGAAAACGTATTTTTAATGTTATTGTTATTCTTATATACAATCCAAACAGGCCATGATGAACTATAACGTACTCGCAAAAGCATCGCAATATTAAAGTCAATTGTAACGATCTTTAAATGGTGTGCAACTCCACCGGAATTTGCGAAATATGCGTGTTCCCGGCAGAAACTACAATATGTGTCCCAAATGCACGGGTATATATTTTATTATTATTATTATTATTATTATTATTATTATTATTATTATTATTATTATTATTTTTGTTCAGATTTAAAGTTAGCCAGTTAACAAAAGTATATGTGTTTCAAATTGTACTACACGCTGTTCCAAATAAAACTCGTACTTAATTAAAAATTGACTTGTCGTAAATGAATACCTCAAAGTCAATTTTATTTTATTTTATTTTTATTTTATTTATTTTTTCAACTCAACAGCTATAATATATATACAGCTGTGTATCACGTATAATTTACTTCTGTTTATAGAACATAAAGCATTTATTGAATGTACTTAATACATCATTTCGTATTGTCAATAGATATTTTACTTCGGTGGGTTGCACATAATCTATTATTTATTCTTTTTTGTTTCTACATATATTATTTGTCTTTATTGCCTTTCTGTTACAAAGAATTTTGTATATTTTTTTTTTTTATAGAATTTGCCTATTCTCAATGTTACCTATGGCTTCAGACTAAAAATTGATGAATGCAATAAAAATAAATCTAATTATATTTTTGAAATAAAAAAAATAATACCATTAATGTACGTACTAGTCAAATTTACGTAATACAAATAACAATGAAATGTAAGAAATAGTCTTCAGTTGTTATTGCTCTTTTTAAAAAAGGAACTTTTTAATCCAGTTTGTTTCCCATGAATTTCGTACTCGTACAAACATACGTACATATGTACGTCGAAGATGATTTCATCCTTTCGAGTTTTAGTGGAAAATAAATTTTATATTAGACGCCCAAATAATCAATAAATAACATTATGAAATAATGATTATTAAAAAAAAAAAAAAAAAAAAGAAAAAAAAAAAGGAGTACATAAATATACAGGAATAAACTTACACACACAAACACATATCTATATGCACAACAAATTTACATATACCAACATCAGACATATATAAAGATATGCAGCAAACATACACATATACTTAAACGTACACAAACATAAACACTTACATTATATACATACACACAGGAACATAATACACATTTATACATAAACACATACTAACATATACACAAACATACAGATACAACAAACATACACAAACACATACACATACGTATTCCTACCTATACATATACAAAGTTATACACCTACAAAAAACACACATACACACACAAACATAATATATACGTACACGTACATATAAAAATATACACCCAAACATACGAAGACGCATTGATGAAATACTGATCTTGAGGTCTGAACTAATTTATATCTGTCAATTTCTGAATATAATATATTTTTGTGAACATTATGGCTTTTTATTTATTTATTTATTTATTTATTTATTTGTTGTTGGTTTTTTTAAGAATAGAGGAATGCCAATATATATATATATATATATATATATATGAAGCCTTAATGTTTATATATATATATATATATATATATATATATATGAAGCCTTAATTGTTTATATATATATATATATATGTATGTATGTATGTATGTATATATGACCTTTTGGTGCTTAAATTTTTCTTTATTATTCCCACTCCTATCATACCTGAAATGTTCTCACATGCAGAAAATATCGAAAGGTGCACACGGCAGTTGTTGTCTTCTGTCAGGGTTGATTGCGTAATAAGGAAAGAAATCAAGATAGTAATAATAAAAGGATGTGTATATCGCTGTTTTATGTCTGAGGCCTTTTAATAAACTGTACGTGCAATCATGCTAAGTGCAGACTAAGAATTATATTTATTGTTATATTTATTGCAAGCTCAGTCACTCTGTGAGTGTATGTCTGTTGTTATACGTAAAGTCTATTTGGTATGATTTCGAACTGGGTTCTTCAACTGTCAATGGCGAGTTGTAACTAACTGTAGCTGGGACTCAAGTAGATTCAAGTTATCTGCTGATTTCACCGTTCCACGATCTGTCTTCTCAACGTCCATTTCTACACTCTGACCGTAAGATGTTTAGTAATGCTCACATTTTGCTTTTTTGAGGCCAGAGAGCATCTCTTGGTGTTGGTTTATACCGCTTGACCAAGTCCTGAGTTGGTCATTTGCTATCATGCCACTGTTCCGTTGTCCATCCAGTAGCATGCAGTTATGAATGGAACTTCCCCGCTGGCAGAGATGCATTCGATTTGTAACAGAAGTGACAGATTAGGTCCACTCCTTACATCTTTCAAGCTTTACTGTTTGTTGTTGTGTGTTTATCTAGTAGGTGTAGGTAGTATTACACAATCGTGATAATAAAGTACTGTCTGGATTTAAATGTATTAATCACTGTCAAATCGCCCGTGAACGTCAGTATCCACTAGAGGATCACAACGAGGATCTGAGACATTGGTACGACGTTGACTCTGCAGGTGTGGTGTTCACGTCCTTTCTGTGGTCAACGTCACCTCCGCTGCTGACTTCAGTTAAAGTCTTGAGATGTGACGATCAGTTTGTCATTCTGTTTGTGAACGCGATACAGATGATGTCAGTGAACAGTTTCTTGTTTTCAGTGACAGGGTTGATTTCTGCGATGTCAGCTCCGTAGTAACGTTCAGCTGGTGAACTCTGATTGTTCCAGCTTTTTGTGCTCAATTCACAGTACTGATAAAACACCGAGTATGCTGCTCGTTTTTTTGCAGCTTCCTCTCAACGTGATCTGTGATGTTGGACACAAAGGTTTATACTTTACAACAGAGAGACCTGTGTGTGGCGAAACTGATAGAAGTGCCTTTGATTGTGATGTCTGTGTTTGGTGCATTTCGAGATGAAACCTCAGCTTTTAGTTAACTCTTTAACACAGATTTTTTTTTTTTTTTAATATCAGTCCTGTTTCTTGTGCCAGTTCATGTGGAGAATGTCGTTGTTGTCCACTTCGTGGAATCCTGTTCACTGAGTCTAATAGTATCCACTGACAGTGTTCAGTATAGCTTCAGGAATACTCACTGAATCAAAGGAACTGATGCTCATCTCCAGTTTGTGTCTCTCTCTTTCCTATCATTGCAGATACCACTTGTGCATTCTCTTTACGAATATTCTGCACGTTACCTCCATCATGACAGAACGACGAAGGACTTGCGACAGATATAAAGACTTAAGACTTTTGAGGGTTACAATGAAAGATAATAAAGGCACATTTAAGTCAGTTCTGAGTTCTTCGAAGGTTACATTCAGAAGCTAGAGGTTACCTTGCAGATTCCAAGAAACGTAGAAACTCATTTTATTAAATGTTAGCTTATCTACGTGAAAGGACTCGAATATTACTGAGGTAGTTTAAACAGATAAGCATTTTAAATGCAATACCAGTATGGCTAAGTCTTCTTGAGAACAGATTTTTTTTTTCCTTGAAAAAAAATCATAGCTGCATTCGATTATTGTCTTTTCGTGTTTATGTGTGTGTATAAGTTTGTGTTTATATATATATATATATATATATAATATAAATCTACGACAATTACTATCCGTGACAAACAGATTTTACGTAACTGGAGAAATAAAAGGTAACAAATCGTCCCGGATTACAACTGATAAACGAAACATTAGACACACCCATCACGTTACAAGTGCACGTGTCAGTTATATTTCTAATTTCTATTCAGATATGCAGAGAACTGAGTTTTGCTACATGTTTCCATTCGTTATCGAAATAAAACCTCTCCCACTTAGCTAAGAACATAATCAATTGATATTAAGAATGTGGCCGGTGGGAAAATAAAATAAAATTTTAAAAGCTTAAGGCTAGTGTTCTCAAGTCAGGTGCATTACTGCTTTCTAGTTACCTGTAAATCGATTTTAATGAACTGAACACACCCGCAGACTAAATACGTTTAGATATATGCATTATTCCCCACATATAGATAGATACATAGATACTTACAAAGACAGACAGATAGGTAGTTAGGTATGTAGACAGATAGATTATATAGATAGGGAGAGAAAACTTTCTTCTTGTTGTTGCTTCTATCCTACTTCTTCTTATTATTCTTTCTTTCTTTCTTTCACTCTTTGTTTCTTTATTATTTATGATTATTATTATTATTATTATTATTATTATTATTATTATTATTATTATTATTATTATTATTATTAATCTTTTCTCCGATTCTTCATCTTTTATTTCATGTAAGTTAGTAAAATTTTAATAATATTATAGAGACACAGAGTAACGAAATAATAATTAGAAGAAAAAATAATTTTAAAAAAAATACACTACTGAATACACAAAGTGTGTAATTGTTTTAATTCTTAGGGTTACTTAGTAAATCAAAGGTAAGGATGGTCTTCTTGTTTCTGATTTCTACTGGTATGAATCAAAGCCAGTGTGCATACGGCCTTTTCCAATACATTCTTATATATGTACGACGTATTTGTATAAAATTACATTTAAACATTAAAAAAAAAAAAAAAAAAAAAAAAATACAGCAACAGCCATAATAAAAGTAAAAAGAGGTTAAAACAAGTAATAATAATAACAATATATAAATGAATCCTTATTTTAGAGCAATTTACAAGATTAGATAAATGTGCACATACCTTTTGTCGATAACTCGTCTGATTGCACTCAATCGTGACCAGGTTTCCTTTTGTATTACTCACTCGTGCGGAACCTCACGCGAGAACGAGTGTTGTTAATATTAATATATGTTCGTAAATCAATGTTGAAGATAATTAATTGATATTAATAGGCTACCAAATCACAGTATCTTTTTACTTATTATTATCATACCTATTTTTATTTATTTATTTACTTTATTTTGTTTTATTTATATATTTTTGTTTGTTTATTTATTTTATTTATTTTATTTATTTATTTATTTATTATTTATTATTATTATTATTATTATTATTATTATTATTATTATTATTATTAACGATAACTGCATAAGGAAGCTGACCATAATATAAAAATCGAAAAGTTAAAAGTTTATAATATTCATAAACTTTCAAGTTTTTAGAATATATGACTGCATTTTTAAAGCTCAATCAAAGCATGTTTACATTTCAGTAAATAACTTCACTGCAATCTATACGCATTTTATATGACAGTGTAGAGTTTGTCTAACATTCATAAAAACGAATAAGACGTTTTAATTAATACAAAAAAAGTGCATATCTTTCATGGCAGTAGACGATTATTAATGGTTCTAGTAGCTTTTGTAATAACAGTGGCAGTAATATTTAATACTAATACGACCAGAAAAGTTAGCAGAATACTAATAGTTGTAGTAGCGTTATTACTATCACAGTAACTAATGTGATAGTAATAGTTGCAGTAGTATCATCAGTAACAGAAGCAGCAGAATATTTATAGTTGTAGTAAAGACATTACTATTAGGATAAATAATGTAATAGTAATAGTTGTAGTAGTATCATCAGTAGCAGAAGCAGCAGAATATTTATAGTTGTAGTAGTGATATTACTATTAGGATAAATAATGTAATAGTAATAGTTGTAGTAGCATCATCAGTAGCAGAAGTAGCAGAATATTTATAGTTGTAGTAGTGACATTACTATTAGGATAAATAATGTGATAGTAATAGTTGTAGTAGTAGTATCACTATCAGATGTAGTAGAATACTAATAGTTGTAGTAGTAGTATCACTATCAGATGTAGTAGAATACTAATAGTTGTGGTAGTAGTATTATCATTCAGATGTAGTAGAATACTAATTTATGGATAAATTATCACTGTCAGATGTAGTAGAATAGTTATGGTAGTAGTATTATTACTGTCAGATGTAGCAGAATATTTATAGTTGGTAGTAGTATCATCACTATTAGGATAAATAATAGAATAGTAATAGTTGTGGTAGTAGTATCATCACTATCAGATGTAGTAGAATACTAATAGTTGTAGTAGTAGTATCACTATCAGATGTAGTAGAATACTAATGGTTGTAGTAGTAGTATCACTATCAGATGTAGTAGAATACTAACAGTTGTGGTAGTAGTATTATCACTGTCAGATGTAGTAGAATACTAATAGTTATGGTAGTAGTATCATCACTATCAGATGTAGTAGAATACTAACAGTTGTGGTAGTAGTATCATCACTATCAGATGTAGTAGAATACTAACAGTTGTGGTAGTAGTATTATCACTATCAGATATAATGGATATCTAACAGTTGTGGTAGTAGTATCATAACTATCAGATATAATGGATATCTAACAGTTGTGGTAGTAGTATTATCACTATCAGATATAATGGATATCTAACAGTTGTGGTAGTAGTATCATAACTATCAGATATAATGGATATCTAACAGTTGTGGTAGTAGTATTATCACTATCAGATATAATGGATATCTAACAGTTGTGGTAGTAGTATCATCACTATCAGATATAATGGATATCTAACAGTTGTGGTAGTAGTATTATCACTATCAGATGTAGTGGAATACTAATAGTTGTGGTAGTATTATCACTATCAGATATAATGGATATCTAACAGTTGTGGTAGTAGTATTATCACTATCAGATGTTGTAGAATACTAATAGTTGTGGTAGTATTATCACTATCAGGTATCATCACTATCAGATATAATGGATATCTAACAGTTGTTGTAGTAGTATCATCACTATCAGATATAATGGATATCTAACAGTTGTGGTAGTAGTATAGGTCCTGGACTACGTCACGTAAGCGAGAACATCGTGAAACTGAAGGACCGGTTCAAATTCCATCCGTATTGTCCAGTTGAAAGGTCGTGATTTGGCTTCCGAGTCTACAAAATGTAAACTAAACTAGATGTGGCCAGAACCTCTTGCGAATACAAACAAACATTCACTTGGTTATGTATGTGTGTATGTATTTCAACGCTACCATATTTTGTAAAACTGATGTTACGAACGTATAAATATAAGTACTGTTGTTTGATTGTTTTATTTGTTATTCAGAATCAATCTTTGCTAAAAATAAAGTAATCAGTTCTGAGATGGAGTGTTAAGACCCGAATGCATCTGCTCGTCAGTTGGTTCATATCTTTTACGTGTTTTTACTGATTTTACTTTATTTTTATTTAATTTTGTATTTTACTTTATTTTTATTTTATTTTATTTTATTATTATCGTTTTTTTTTAATCGTTTTATTGTAGTGTAAACTAATAACTTCCGACCACCATACCAGGTAATAATAATAATAATAATAATAATAATAATAATAATAATAATAATAATAATAATAATAATAATAATAAAAAGTCTTAAAATACAACTGATAATAAATTAATAATAAAATAAAATAAACAAATAAAAAGGTAAAAGAAACAAATCATCCACATCTGCGTTTTTAACACGAGACTTTCCACGTGACTTGAAAACCGAGATGTATCGTTTACCTAAGTTATGCAAAACTAACATTGCACATTACATGCCTTATTAGGAACGAATAACTAGCTATACGCTGAAGCACAGAATCACTAAAACTACGTGAACACATTTAAAAAAAAGTGGGTTCATCGTTACCCAGTCTTTGCTATCATCACGACCTCGAAAACAATTTAAATGGCGGCTTTCAAAGGTTTTGTCAGGGGTGAATCTGTTACGAAATCAATGAAGCACGAGCTTCAAGGTCACAAAACCCAGAGAGAGTAAAAAAGGAACTTTAGTCCACGTAACTTCAAAATTTGATATGTGGCTAAATTATTAAAAATCTTCTACGGAACAAGCTATAAAAGAAAATAACCATGGTTACCCAGACCTCGTTGCTGCTTGTAAATAGCCCATTATCAGCTTCCTTTTTTTTTTTTTTTTTTTTTTTTAATATCTTTTTCTTTTCTTTCTTTAGTATTCTTTTTAAATATTTTTAATTATTTTGTTTTTGACACCTGTCTCTTGCAAGCGATAATAGGCCGTCAATAAGCAACTAAATAATAATAGAAAACGTCTGAAGTAAAAAAAAACATTCTTATAAGATCATTTATTTGCATGTCCACAGAACACTTTATATTGAAAATATTAAATTGAATAATTATATAATTTATTTAATTTCCTAAAATATTAAATAATTCATTTTTCTGTTGTACAAGAGTGAAATCGAAAAACGTTTTCCGAAACTATTTCTCGAAAAGAGCTCCTCGTTTGTGGAAATTAAAACGGAAGAAAATCAATTTAGTGAAATCTCGTTAAGTTTCGTGTGATGTGTCATGGCTGCTAATAAGTGTCTGCTTGCCACGAACATATAACAAATACAAAAATATGGCGTTTGAATTTGGTGACACGAGTTTGACTCTCTTAATTAATGCTGCAATGTCAGTGCTGGGTTTTCTTTTGTGTCTCAGTATTATACCAAAGTTTAAGGAAATGTTTATAAAAGCAAATCTTTATGGAATGGATCTCTGCAAATCATCCAAGAAAAAGGTGTACGTATTTGGAAAAAAAAAAGAGAAGATATTAATTAATATGATTATTATGCTATTTTAGCTCAGTTTGTTTGCTTTACCTCACAGGACATGGTAAAAAGCTATTTGTTTTCTCAGAATTTAGCTATGATTCTTTCTTTATACTCCAGTGCAATAATGAATGAATGAATGATAAAAATAATAATATTAAATACTTATACTAAGGCTCACTAAAACCTTATGATAATAGTAACTGTTATTAACTTATTATACATACATACATACATACACAGACAGTTACTTGTTATTTATTTTGTTATGTTATTAATTAATTTTATTTATTTATTTATTTATTTTTTTATATTTTTAATTTTTTTTTATTCAGACCCGAAGCTTTAGGTGTGATATGTGGAGCTGTCTTTCTTATTCTCATGTTTCTTTTCATCCCTGTTCCATTTTACAAACACCTAGCAGATAATGAATCAGGCAAATTTCCACACCAAGAGGTTTGTACAAAGAATATTTTTCCTAATTTGTTTTTTTTTTTCTTTTAGTTGATTATTATTTTATATTATGCTTAATTTTCAATTTTTTTATTTTATTATTTTTAAACATTTAATATGTTCTGAAGTTTAATATCTAATTAACAAAACTTGTAAATATCTAATTATCTATTTATCTATCTACCTGTCTGTCTGTCTGTCTGTCTGTCTACCTGTCTATAATAAATAAGAGATAACTCAGGCATATGCAAAATATATTTAGACTATTTCTTTGAACTTTTACAACATGTAATTCTTTTATATTTCTCAGGGTTGGTTTGAAGTGTATATTTAAACTTTAATTATTTTTTCAGTGTTTCATCGTATGAAGTTCATATGTAGAATATATTTATACTTTAAATTTAATTATATTTCAACACATATGAAGAATATATTTAAACTTTAAATTTAATTATCTGAAGGATATGTTTAAACTTTGATAATATAACTATGTTTTGGTGCATTGGGTTGATTCGAAGTATATATTTAAAATTTACTTATCTTTCAGTAACTAGAAGAATATTTTAAAACTTTAATTATGTTTCTGTTCATTTAGTTGCAATGAAGAATATATTTAGACTACTTCATTATGCACTTAACACCAAACAATTTATTTTTATTTTTATATTTCAGTGTAGATAGTTCATATGGAAAAATTTATTTAAATGCAAAATTTATATCTCATCAGTTAGGATTCATTATAAAGAATATACTTAAGCCTTAATTAAGTTGATGATATAATTATGTTTCTCTGCAGACAGTTCTCATGAAACATATATTTAGATTATTTCATTGTACATTTAAAAACAATAATGTTTAAAATTATATTTCAGTACATAGAATTCATAGCAGCTGTCCTCTCGATTTGTTGTATGATATTTCTTGGTTTTGCTGACGATGTCCTTGACCTTAAGTGGCGGCACAAACTTCTTCTTCCAACAATGGCGTCACTTCCTCTTTTGATGGTGTATTTTGTCAATGTCAACTCGACGACAATTATAGTACCAAAACCTCTTCGTCTGCTTTTAGGATTTGATATCAATTTAGGTAAAGGTGTTTTTTTTTTTTTTTTTTTTTTTTTTTTTTTTTTCTGTAATTTTAAAAATTAAAGATATTTAATTTCCTCTGTTTTGTGGAGGTTGTCTTCTGTTGGGATTTGGTGTCAGTTTAGATGAAAGGTTTTTTTTTTTTGTCTTCAAAATATTCTTTATAATGTTAATAATTGAGACGTTTAATTTCTGTGTTAATTATTTTTGTATCAGCTGGTCCCTATTTTGTGATAATCTATATTTTGCAGGGTCCATATTTTGTTGTAGCTGTTAAGGGGTTATAAGATACAGTGCTTATTTATTTATTTATATTTTATTTTATTATTATTATTATTATATATCTGTCTATGTACGTATCTATTTGTCTGTCATATCTTATTTTATTATTATTATTATTATTTTTTTTTTATTATTATATATCTGTCTCTGTGTATGTATCTATCTATTTTTTATTTTATCTTAATATTATTAAAAAAAAAAAATAATTATTATTATTATTATTATTTTTTTAATTATTATATATCTGTCTCTGTGTATCTATCTATCTATCTATCTAATTATCTATTTTTTAAAAAAAATTTGATATTTTATTATTATTGATTTTTAAAAAATTATATTATTATTATTATTGTTATTATTATTATTATTATTATTATTATTATTATTATTATTATTATTATTAATATTATTATTTTTATTATTACTATTATTTTAAAATACGTTTCAGGTGTTTTGTACTATGTCTACATGGGAATGCTGGCTGTGTTTTGTACCAACGCTATCAACATTCTGTCTGGGATTAATGGTCTGGAAGTGGGTCAGGCATGGGTTATTGCTTTTTCTGTCCTCATTCATAATCTGATGGAATTATCTGGTAATCCAGCAGCAATTAAAATAATCTTTTAAAAAAAATATTTTATAAGTAACTTGGTTTAAAATATCTATTTCGAATTTCTTCTAGAAAGCCTAAATGTATTCAGTATACTTTTTTTTAATGTCAGTAATTATATTTGATTCTTATCATCAATCTTTTCTAACAATAAAGTATGACTGTAAAATAACAAACTTGAATTTCATTTTTCGTTGTCATTTCAAAATGTTAAAAATTCATTACAGACTGAGTAAATCATGGCAAAATGTGTTATATCCTCAGGCTGTTGTGATTTTGTTTTCAAAAATAATATAAATTTAAAAAATGTCGGTTTCGACATATCTTAAAATAAAAGTAGTTTATAAATGTATCAGATGAAAATGACTAATGTTGTTCTAATTAAAAAATAACTTTATTCATATTATTGTAAGATTAATTTTTAAATTTTTGAGTCTTAATCAAAAAATAGGAAATACCAGGTTCCATTCATATGAAATAAATAGTAAAATGTTTCATTTTGATCTCATAGAAATTAAATTTTATTCATATTATTGTAAGGTTTTTTTTTTGGTTTTTTTAGGTGATTATCGTCACCATCATGTTTTTTCCATGTATTTTTTGATGCCTTTCATTGGAGTTTGTACAGCTCTGCTTTTTTACAACTGGTAGGTCAGTTACATTTCAGTTAAATAGTAATATAATATTATTATTGTTATTGTTATTGTTATTGTTATTATTATTATTATTATTATTATTATTGTTATTATTATGGTAGATCAGTTACATTTCAGTTAAACAGTAATATAACATTATTATTGTTATTGTTATTATTATTGTTGTTGTTGTTATTATTATTATTATTATTATTGTAGGTGATTTACATTTCAATTAAATAGTAATATAACGTTATTATATTATTGTTGTTGTTGTTACCATTATTATTATTATTATTGTTACCATTATTATTATTTTTGTTATTATTATTATTAATAATTATTACTGCTATTACTATTATTACTATAATCATCAGCATCATCATCATTATTATTATTATATTATCATCATTGTTATCATTATCATTAATATTATTATTATCATCATCAATATTACTATTATCATCATCATTATCATCACCATCATTATTATTGTCATCATCATTGCTATTACTATTATTACTATTTATTATTATGATTTATTATTATTATTGTTATTATTATTATTATTATTTTTATTATTATTATTATTATTATTATTATACAATTAAAAGTATTAAAAGAAGATGGGTCATGGCTCAGTTAGTTAAGCAAGTCTGAGAGTTGTTAGGTTGTTCTATTATTCCTGCTTAACATTACACATGTAATGTATTTCCCATTCCAAACTGTGGCTCATAGCTCACTCAGAGATCACTGTTATGGGAAGACTGGTGTAAAAGACATCTTGTTCATGAAAAAGAGTAACTCGCGCAGAGTTGTAAAAGCTTTTCTTTCTTACATCAGCATTTAAACACTACATCCTTGTCATCAACTTCATCATCATCATCATCATCATCATCATCAGTTGTTGGTGCTGTTTTTGTTATTGTGTTATTATTGTTATTTTTATTTTAATTTTATTTGTTTTTTTTATTGTTATTTTTATTTTTATTTTTGTTTTTTAATATTTTTCTTTATTTTTTTTTTATTTTTTTTTATTTTTTGTTCTTATTCTTGTTTTTTTTATTTATTTTTTTTTATTTTTTTTTTATATTTATTTTTTTATTATTATTATTATTATTATTATTTTTATTATTATTATTATTATTATTTTTTTATTATTATTATTATTATTATTATTTTTATTTTTTTTATTTTTTTTATTTTTTATTATTACTATTATTATTATTATTTTTTTTAAATTTTATTATTATATATATATATTTTTTTCCAGGTATCCCTCTCAAGTTTTCGTTGGTGACACGTTCTGCTATTTTTCCGGGATGACGTTTGCCGTGGTCGCCATCATCGGCCACTTCAGCAAGACGATGCTGCTTTTCTTCATCCCTCAGGTTGCCAACTTCATCTACTCTGTCCCCCAGCTGTTCAGACTGATCCCTTGTCCTAGACACAGATTACCGAGGTAAGCCGGATTAGTAAGGATTAGGATTAGTAAGAAGATTGTCATCCTGTATTCAGATTAATGATACAGAGTTGTTATTATTTTTTTTTTTTTAGTTCCTTTTATTATTGTTGTTGCTGTTTTTGATGATGCTGATGTTGTTGTTGTTGGTACTGTTATTGTTTTGTATCATCATCATCATTTTTATTGATGTTTTTGTTTTTGTTGGGTTACCATCATCGTTATAACTGTATTATTATTATTATTATTATTATTATTACTATTATTACTGTTGTTCTTGTTGTTCTTGTTGATCTTTTGTCATTATTAGTATTATTATTATTACTATGATAAGATAACATGCTAAATTTATTATTATTACTTATTGTTATATATTTCTTATTACAATTATATTTTATTAATATATATTATCTGTATGGTGGTTGGATGTGTGTGTGTGTGCATGAGAGAGAGAGAGAGAGAGAGAGAGAGAGAGAGAGAGAGAGAGAGAGAGAGAGAGAGAGAGAGAGAGAGAGAGAGAGAGAGACGGATAACATGAATAACTGTTAAAAAAAAATTGTTTTTGAATTTATAAATACGATGATATCCTGCATGTGTATTTTATTTGATATAAACAGTCTTATTAGAGTTATCAACAGTCAGTGTTTAAAATATATTTTATATCTGCATGTTACAGATACAACAGCAAAACAGACAAGGTGGAAATGAGTTTTACCAGATTTAAGAAAAAGGAGCTGGGCTTTCTCGGTCGAACGTGTATAAAATTGTACAAGATGTGTTTTGTACTTCATTTTAAAAAGAACAATTCTGGAGAAGATGGCGAATTCATGGAGTGTAACAATTTTACTCTGATTAATTTAGTTATCAGATTTCTTGGGCCTCTTCATGAAAGAACCCTTGTTATTATTTTGTTAATGATACAAGTAAGTAAAATTGTTTTTATTTAGTAGTGTGTGTGTGTGTGTGTGTGTGCGTGTGTAAACATTAGGTGTATGTATGTGGTTGTGTGTGCTTATTATTATTTAGTGTTAAAATTCCTGGGTCCATTTATGACACAACTTTGAAAATGATCTGTTTACTGAAGCTGCAGATAGCAGATTTATGAATGTGAAAATTTAACATTTAATATAAAAAGTGTTTAGATACTGTTTTATCACTTTTCATTTATTCAGAAAATTACAGTGTTTTTTAGTTTTGAAATCTTAATAATAACAATGATTTTTTTTTTTTGTATTAATTATAATAATAATATTCCTTTACATGACGTTCCAAAACCTAAAAATTTTTCAGCTGAAATGAATTTTTGATTTAAGAATGATTTGAGTGTCAATTATTATTTTTACAATGATAATTAAATCATTTTTATTTTTTATTTTTATTTAAATTTTTGTATTATTTATTTTTATTTAAATTTTTGTATTTTTTTTTTTTTTTTTTGAATTTCAGGTTATCTGCAGTATTATTGCTTTGTTGATTCGCTATCAACTTTCTCGTCTTTTCTACGATTCCTAGTGAAATGAAGGAGAAAAAGAAGAAAAGAAACCAACACCACTCCCCCAAATTTCAATGTATTTTATGTAGCACCATTTTCAAAAACCCAGATAAACATTCAAAACCATTCATATTTAAGTGTACGGACTTGAAAAGAGATTATTTACACGAACCTCCAAGTTATTCTTTTATTATATAGATTGCCAATCTTTGCTAATAATAAAGGATGATATTAAAATACCTAGCTAATAAAAAATCGTCTAAGAATGTATGGAGAATGACACTTTCCATTTTTTATCATTTTTATCATGACTTTATTTTGTACAGAAATGTTGAAATCATAAAAGACTGAGCGAGTCAATGAAAAAGGTTGGTGTATACTAAGTCTGTCAGGAGTTTTTATGATTACTTGGAAAAGAGACTCAAGACAGACTAAGTGAATCATTGAAATGTTTGCTCTGTACTAAATCTGTTAGGGATTTTTGTTTTGTTTATCTCTATAACATAATCATGAGAGACTGAGTGAATAAATTGGTACTGTTTACTAAGTCTGTTAGGAATTTTTTGCATACCTGTACATAAAACAAAAGCAAAGAACATGTTCTTTATAAAAGAAGAAGAACTTCTGTATCATCTTCTAGATTTAGCACTTTAATATCGTACTTTATTTTTAGCAAAGGTTGGACAAAATTTAACTAGGTGTTATAACATGTATTTAGGTCATTTATTCGTACCACAAACTTATACTTTTAATGATCCTTCTTTCTTACAAACAGACATTATTTTTAATTTTTGATACTGTATTTCTTACAGAGTTTGACAATTTACATACTTTGTTCTATTCATTGGATTAGTTGGGATTAAGATGACCTGATTGTTTTTGACAGTTTTAGAAATTATTATAATCATAATCTTGTCATTACGTCTCTTGTAGCTTTTAGTCTCCGATTGTATGTGAGTATTTGAATATTTGATTTGTTTATGAAATAATTATATCAGAATCATCAAATTATAGCTAAGATGATGTTATTAATTAACACATAGTTTCTTTTTTTGTGTGTGTGTGTGTAAATAATTATGCATATATGTTAGTATATATGTGTGTGTATGTGTGTGTGTGTAAATAATTATGCATATATGCATATATTAATGTTAGTATATGTGTGTGTGTGTGTGTGTGTAAATAATTATGCATATATGCATATATTAATGTTATATATATATGCATATATGCATATATTAATGTTAGTGTGTGTTGTGTGTGTGTGTGTAAATAATTATGCATATATTAATGTTAGTATATATGTGTGTGTGTGTGTGTGTGTTTTTATACATGTATGGATATGTATTAGAATGATTATGCATTTATGCGTATATCAGTGTATATACATGTTTGTGTATGTGTCTGAATTTGCATTTGAATTATTTTATGTGCGGTGAGTGTGCATGTAAGTGCATGTGTATGTATGTTTGTATGTATGTACGTACTACTTGCATCTGTCTGTAACTGTTTGTTGTGATATCAGATTAAGGTTTTCTTTTTTCTCTCTCACGATATGAAGTATTAAGTATGAAGTATTTCTGACTAAAGCTTTTTAGTTCAGAGACAGAGAGAGGTATGGCCATTCCATTTTATTATTTTTATGATTTTTCATTTTATTTGGTGTAGAATTTTTGTCCTGGGATGGACAGGACTAATGAGGATAATTTTGAAAAATATATCGATCAGTGTGTACTCGTAGAGATGTTAATCAAAAGAAATTTTACAAAATATATAATCATCTCCCTTTCTGTCTTATTAATTTTAAATATGTGTGTGTGTGTGTCTGACTGTCTGTCTGTGTGTTTGTGTGTTTGTGTGTGTACAGTATGCACACTATGGCACAGTCACTTTTGAAATGATGCATTGGTGTGTTTACTTCATGTGTTGAAAATAATGTGTTTGTGTCTAGTGTTTTAATCACTGTTTCGGTATACTTTTAATTTTCTTTTTTAATTTTCACATGATTATTCTTGTTAAAGATTAAAATTACTGTACCAAAATTAGTGTGCATAAAAAAAAAAAAAAATATTGCTTAGGGAATGAAGAGTAATAAATGAACATGTTGATACCACAAAATCTTGCAATTAAAAAAAAAAAAAAATAATTTTTAATTCTATATGTTGTAAATAATATCTATGTACTTTTTAGAATATGCCTGACTTAAATATAAAAGTGTTTTTTTTGTGTTTTTTTAAATTTGCAGGCCAAATCTTTTCTTTGTGGAAGGTTTATTATTATTATTATTATTATTATTATTATTATTATTATTATTATTATTATTATTATTAAATAAAATGTTACCAATTTTTATACCATTTTTGTTTTTGCTTGAGTAATAATTCAGTCACAAAATCTCAAATTTAGTAATGTTTGACATTGTTAATTAACATTTTGTACATACATAAACTTCCTTAATATATTAGCAAATGTTTCTCCTGTAATTATCGGTGAGAGTAAGCTCTCTTGATACCAGTAGGAGTAAACCCTTGACATGAATAGGATTGACATTTTAATATCAGTAGAAGTTACTTCTTGACATAGGTATGAGCAACTTATTAATAACAATAGGAATAAGCCCTTGATAAGGATAGGACTGACATTTTGATATAAATAAAAATGACTTCTTAGGGTTAGAAGGAGTAACCCCTTGATTTAAATAAGAAAGATTTTGATGTCAGTAGAAATATCCTCTGTGGTGCCAGCAAAAATAACCTCTCTTGATTGAATCATTATCCTATATATATATATATATATATTTTAAATGTTTTGGTTTCTAGTCATTAACTGCCATTTGGAACTGGAAATATTAACTGCTTCATAAAGTTGATTAGACACATTTTATTATAACCTTTATAGATTAATGGATATCTTTCTTTGTAGTGGATATTCCTAGGTTTTTTTTTTTAAAAAGCAAATATTTAGCCTTGCATACGCAGTGCTTTGCTATAATACAGGCACAACGAGAATACTTCTGTTTTTATTTTTGTTTTTGTTGTTGTTTTTTTAATAATCTGTTGTTATTGTAATTTGTTTTATGTTATTCTTAGCCACGATTGTGTGTGTTGAGATAGTTGAAATGTGTCTGGTATAATTTCATTTAGTTTTTTTTTTTTATTGATTGTTGTGGACAACCTTTTCTAATAATAAAGTATAACAATTATAGAAAATGTGAAACTCAGTTTATTTAATTGTTCAGATTTTTAAAAAAGTTTATTATATGTTGTCAACATTTTGTAATAATATAGAAAGACAATTGTTCACTTTATATACTTCTTGCCATTTTTTAATATTATTAAATTCAAACTTTTCTGATAACAAAGTTCAGCAATAATATTTAAACAGAAACATTCATTCTATATTCTTCTTATCTTTTTTAAAATTATTATTAAATTCAAAATGTTCTGATAATAAAGTTCAACAATAACATTTAAAGAAAAGCATTCATTCTGTATTCATGACTTTTTAATTATTATTAAATTCAAGATAGAAAGATTGAAATGCTCATTTTTGTTTATATAATTTGCCAACCTTTTCTAAAAACGAAGTATAAAAAATTAATTTTGTTCATTTCTATTTATAGGTTTATTTGTATAATGTTTATAAATACCAAACTCTCATTTTCTATATTGTTACATATGTAACTACATACATACATACATACATACATACATACACATATACACTCGAGCTCAATCTTTACTGATGATAAAGTAAGTGTACTAATAATATTGAAAGTCAAATGTTTATTTTGTACATTTCTTACGATTGGGTTATTTATTTATTTACTCAACCTTTGTTAATCATAAAGTATAACAATGATGTGGAAATTCTCATACATTTGTGGAAGATGCTGCTATACTGCTCTGTCACATGTTCATTTTTACTTATTGTACTTGGTACTTAATTATGTTATTTTTAGAAAATAAATTTCATTTAATTTTTTTTTTTTTTTTTTATATTTTTTCTTTTTTTGAGGAATTTTTTTATTTCTGACTTTTTTATTTTATTACTGAAGAATTTGATTCAAGTTTTTGTACCGTTTATTATTTTGATAACTGATTTTAGAATCATGTAGACGTTGTCTGAAGTATTTCATACTTGCGATTATATGAAAATAAATAAATAAATAAATTAATTAATGAATTAGTATTGAGACAAAAAGGAACAATGGAATAAAAATTATCTAAATTATGTGTGAGTTTTTCTGCTTGAATACAAAATTGGGTTTTAATATTTGAATACAAAGGTTTTTTTTTTTATATACTTCATTATAAAATTGGGTTTTAATATTTGAATACAAAGGTGTTTTTTTATATACTTCATTATAAAAGTGGGTTTTAATATTTAAATGCAAAGGTATGTTTTAAAATGTTTGAATGTAAATGTGGGTGAAATTACTGTTCAAATATTTCTGACACATCAACTGCCCTGTTTGTGAATTATTTAAATTTTAATTGCTGTAATTTGTAAAGTGCAATATTCTGTATGTCACATTTGTTCCATTGTTGTTAGTGAGCACAAAAAAAGATGTAGAAAAAATAAAAAAAAAAAAAAAAAAAAAAAATAAAAATAAAGAAGAAAAATTAATAGTTTTGAAAATGGATGTAGAATTTCAATAAATCATAATAAACTTTTAACTGAATTGTTTTGTCTTTTTTATTTTTATTTTTTTTATTTGAGTTAGTATTATGTAGCAAATTAACAATAGTTTTTTTTCTGTTGAATATTCTTGTGTCTGTTATTTATAATATAGTTTCAAATAAAATAATCCTAACAGTGATTTGCATTCTGTTCATATTTTGGGTGTTTTTATTTATTAACATTATTATAATTATTTTCGTAACTTATTATATTATTACCATATAAAAATAATAATAAAATTATTATTATTATTAATTAATTAATTTATTATATTTATCATTTTTACAATCAACCATTTCTTTAAATGCATATAAATAAAGAAATAAATAAATATAAAATAAAAATTGAAATGAGGTCTGTTGATACTGACTATTCAAGTTAACAATAAAGACTTATATATTTTTACACACAATCAAAATAGAACAAAACATAAAAATGATTGTAGCATTTTATTATCTTTTTTTTTTTTTTTTTTTTTTTTTTTAATTATAATTTTTTTTTTTATTTTCAAATGTGAGAAATGATTGAAAAAACACAACCATTCTTAAATAAACACATACAAAGTATAATAATGTACATATTTATATATTTATATTTTTGCGTTGCTGCCATGACAAGATGCTTTTCAGTATTTCGTTCCTAACAATTAATGGCTGGCTTAATCACACTCCCCATTTCTTCTCAAACACCAAAACTAAAAGCAAATTAAATAAATAAATAAATATTTAAATTTCCCATGCTGTTATTAACTGAATCCATGAGAATAAAAATTCTGCATGAAATAAATAAGTAAATAAATGAATAAAATAAAATAAATCTGCATAGGACATCAATCAGTATGTAAATACTTTATAAATAATACAACAAGAATTAAGTTTGGACAAATATGTCAAATTAAAGCAGACAGTAAGATTCAAATTTAGAAAACAAAACAGATTTGACCTGCCAAGTTAAATATTTAAAAAATTTTTTTTTTTTTTATTTTTTATTTTTTTTAAATATAAAATTAAACTAGCCAATAAGAATTAAGTTCAGAAAAAAAAAAATAAATAAATAAATTAAAAAAATCTGAATTTAGCCATGCTATCAGCATCAAGATTAGAAAATAGATAGTCAAAGCCAGCCAATGGGAACTGAGTTTAGAAAATACAGCTGTTAAAGCCAGCCAATGGGAACGGAGTTTAGAAAATACAGCTGTTAAAGCCAGCCAATGGGAACGGAGTTTAGAAAACAGAGCAGTTAAAGCCAGCCAATGGGAACGGAGTTTAGAAAACAGAGTAGTTAAAGCCAGCCAATGGGAATGGAGTTTAGAAAACAGAGCTGACTAAACCAGCCAATGAGAAAGTATCTTGTCATGGCATCTGTAATTTTTCAAGAAGTAAAATGGATATCTAAATTTTTTTTTTAAAAGCACAAAAGATTATCTTAGTATTTATAGCACAAATAGGAAATTAACCTTTATTTTGTAAGCATAGAGAATTAATTTATAATCTGGAACAAACATTTTTTTATAAGAATATTATACAAGTAACATTTTAAATAGGTTAAGTGTTCCACTCACTCAAATGTTAATCAGAATTTTAGGTATTACGTATATATATATATGTGTGTGTGTGTGTGTGTTTGTGTGTGATAAAGATATATATTTATATGTGTGTACACACACACACACACACACAAGCACAAACACAGTCATACTCATTATATATATTCACCAAATTTCACCAAGGAAAGAAAAAATAAAAAAGTGACAGAATAAATCTATAAATCGGGATTATTCTTGGTCTTGGCAAAAAATTAAGCTTTATTATTAGACAGAACTGAAAACTATAAATTAATTATTTACTCTAATTAATTAAATAGGTGAATTTTATATATAGTATTTTTATTCCAGTATTACTTTTTTTTCTGATTAATTTTGGTGGTTTGTTGGTAATTTTCTAATTATTTTACATAATTTTACACACACACACACACATATAAACATATATAAATAATTATATATATTTTGTGTGTGTTTGTATATATACCTATATATATATATAAAATATACATACATACTCACAAATATATATCTCCACACACACCCACACACACACACACACACACACACACACACACACAGGTCATATATATATATCAGAAATATTTTATAATAGAAAACAAGAAGACTCTGTTAAATGATTAGAATTTTTGATGCACACATTCAAACATTAAATCCCTTTTGTTTTTAATTTTTTTTTATTTAGTTAAAAAAAAAAAAAAAAAAATGAAAATTGAAAAAAGTTTTCATTTGATGGATCATTTCTGAAATATAATTTCTATGTACAAGATTTTTTAATCATACAATTTTATAAAATTACTTTAAGTAGGTGAATTTTTCATGAAATCATAAATTTATGATTGTTGTGCATGATGGGAATTAAATGATTCGATGACTGAAATCTGATTTTTATCATCAACACCTTCATAGTCAGAATCATTATCATCTTCATCATCATAATCATCATCTACAATAATTAAGTCATAAATAAATTTATATAAATTAATAACCTGATTTACATAGTTAAAAATGGTAAAGTTTGCTAGAAAAAAAATTTCAAGTAAAAAGCAAGTATAAATTATTAGTACTAATAATATTAACTAAAATTCTGAATTTCTAAAACTATTCTCTAAAATACATTGTTAATACATAATCAGAATTATTTATCAAAAGCTGTATGCATTGTGTGTGTATGTATTTTTTGTATGTAAACATACGTGTATCTATGTATGTATGTATGTATGTATGTATGTATGTATGTACAATTGAGCTACTTTTGTTTGTACAAAACTTACATACACATTTATTTTTCCATTCATGTACATTTTGTTCAGTCCATACACTTGGCTGTATGTATGTCTGTACATCTGTCAAAATTACAAACTTTGTTTCACTGATTAGTCTGGTCAAAATCATATA
>CM022676.1:10061085-10096085 GCA_012295275.1 Chrysomallon squamiferum
CAAGGATTAATGCAAAGCTACGTACAGCGAAATCTGTCAAGAGTTATGGCCCTTTGTTAAATCGATTTTTCCTTCGCTTGTAACAAAGAAAAAGTGTATTTCATTTAAAAAGTAAAAAAAGAATAAAAAAAAAAGTGTATTTCATTTAACTTTGTAATGATTATTTCAGAAAGGAAGGCATAAAGAAAAAGTGTATTTCTTCATTTGTAATGAAAAAAAGTGTATTTCACTTAAAAAAAGGCGTATTTGTCAGGTTTAAGAAAGAAAGTTTGTTTCTTCATTTATAAAAAAAAAAAAAAAGCATATTTCATTTAAAAAGGCAAAACTGTGTAAAAAAACAAATTCAGGAAAAACGCCTGTTTCTTTATTTCTAATAGAAAAAAAAAGGAATTCTGATTTCACTTTGTAAAAAAAAAGTTTTTTTTTTTTAATAAAAAAAACAGGGAAAAATGATAAAAATATATCAATTTATAGGGATGAATATTGACAATATTGGGG
This sequence comes from Chrysomallon squamiferum, assembly GCA_012295275.1. Lineage (NCBI taxonomy): Eukaryota > Metazoa > Mollusca > Gastropoda > Neomphalida > Peltospiridae > Chrysomallon > Chrysomallon squamiferum. The sequence goes on from CM022676.1 coordinate 10,061,584, forward strand.
TTTTTAATCAGTTTGAAAAAAAAAAAAAAAATAATATCAAAACTAAAAAGGGTCTGATATAATAATGATTGATGAAAGATGTTGATGTTAATTAAACACATGAAACACTGATAATGACAAGAAGATTATTTCTTTAGAGACTGTGACAAGTGCAATATTGGGAAAATATAAACTAAATGTAATATTGACAGTAGTTTTATGATATTATGGATTGGCATAAATGGAGGGTATTAGATTGAGGTTAGATTGAGGTTAGACTGAGGTTAGACTGTGTACAGCTGTGATGCACAAAATCAGATAATAAGTAAAAATAAAAACAAATTAATCAACCAAAAAAATAACAATAATAGTATTAGAAATAAGAGCAACATAATTACTACAGTTACTAGTACTAATACTAATAATAGTGGTAATAGTAATAGAAGCAGCAGCAGCAGTAGTAGTAGTAGCTGTAGTAATAATAACAGTAATAATAGTAACCCTAACAGTAACACTAATAATAATAATAATAATAATAGTAACAATACAATAATAACATTAATAGTGACAATAATAATAATAATAATAAAAATAATAATAACAATCATAACAGTAATAATAACAATCATAATAACAGTAATAATAACACTAACACTAACAGTAACACTAATAATAATAATAATAATAATAATGACAGTTATTACTAATAGTAAGAGGAAGATATTTAATAACTTAATGAACAAATTTCTTGTAAATAAATACCAACATTCAAATTAAAAGCATAAACACTTAAATACTGCAGAGCTATTGTCAATGACCCATGTCCAGAATGGACAATGGTCATAAATGCAAATATAAACTTTTTATTAGAACTACATACTACAACAGTATTCTATGCTACTACTTACTATCACACTACTGTGCAATTTGATAAATATATATATGGCACAGAATGAGAAAGAGGGAGAGGTGATGTAGATAAAATACTTTGTATATATCTTATTTTTTAGAATGAATGATTATGTAAGCAGTAATACATGTATTTGCAAAAGCCAGAAATGTGCATGTGAAACAGTTTTCAAAGCAATAATCGTAAATAAATATAACAATAAATATCAAACTGAAAATAAAATCAAACAAAATCTGGAAATACAGTCTTCTACATGTTCAGTGTGTTTGAATAGTAGTAGTAATAATAATAATAATAATAATAATAATAATAATAATAATAAAAAATAACAATAACAATAATAATAATAATAATAAAAAAATAATAATAATAAAAATAATAGTAAAAACAATAACAATAATAATAATAGTAATGAAATTAGTATAAAGATTACTACAGTTATTAATATTACTTAATATTGCTACTGCTACTATCTACTACTATGATTTCCCCTAATAATAATAATAATATAATAATAGTACTGGCAGCAGCAATAGTAGTAGTAGTAGTAATAGTAACAATTAATGACAACAATTAATAATGAACTTTGAATTTTGTTTTATCTAATTTGTATTATGGTTTCATCTACTTCCTTCAATACACATACATAGAGTACAGATATTTCTACATAATCAAATTTTCTATTAATATATTTATATATGTATATATATATATTATTATAGATCTTAAGAAAGAATGTGTATGTGTGTGTGTGTTTGAGAGAGAGAGAGAGAGAGAGAGAGAGAGAGAAAACAAAAATTAACAACAATAATAATAATAAAAAATAAAATATCATGTGTTGTATCATCGTCTAACAACAACAATGACAACAACTACAACAGCAACAGCAAGACTGTGTTACCTCCTTCTACGGGTGGAGAGTTTTTGTCTGTCGTGGTGATGACAGGATGTATCCCAGGCAGAGGTTTGTCATAATGAGAGTCAGCTGCGTTTGATTTTCCACTGTGATTTGGAACCTCGTACCTCAGCTCTGCATATGATACACCTGTAAATAATCATTTTAATGTTTTTTTTTGTTGTGTGTTTTTTTGTGTGTATTAAATTGATTTATAATAATAATAATAATTCAGGTGTCGATAAAACAGCTTTGTGGAATATTTACTGAACACAGGTGCATCTGCATGGTTGGATTTTAAAGTAAAATGATAAAGATGGAAAGCGTTAAAAGAGGCTGAGAGAGAGAGAGAGAGAGAGAGAGAGAGAGAGAGAGAGAGAGAGAGAGAGAGAGAGAGAGAGAGAGAGAGAGATATAGATAGAGACAGAAAGAGATAAAGAGACTGAAATCGAGAGAGAGAGAGAGAGAGAGAGAGAGAGAGAGAGAGAGAGAGAGAGAGACTGAGAGAGATGCAGGTAGTAAGAGAGAGGGAAAAAGAGACAGAGGATGACGACAAAGAGAGAGAGAAACACACAAAAGATAGAAAGAGAAAAAATGTAGAGATTTTAACTCTTCCATTAAAAATTAACACATCAAAGATTACAAGTCAGATAACATCAAGGACATACATGAGAACATTATAAACACTGACACATCTGTGTTTACAACTAACAACCTACAATGACATACACACAGCCCATTTCAACCATCCAGTAAAAAAAACAAGAATAAAGATAAGAAAAATCAAAAATAATCAGTCACAAGTTTCATAAAAAAATACACTCACTCTGTCCTTCTTTCTCGGCTGGTACAACGGTGACAACGTTGCGCTGTGGTAGCTGCGGTTTTTGAAGATGTCCATCCTCGTCTTCCAGTGGTGGAGTTGGCGGCAGCTGTCGTCTGCTGAAAACAAGATGAAATAATCTCATTGGTCAACTCGAGCCACCTGATCAGAAGATACATTCCAATTGGCTAATTTTCAGTCTACTGCTTCTGTATGTGCTTTCATTGGTCGAGTGAAGGTAACATGACTAAAAAGATATTCTTGGATTGGCTAGCTCTTAATTAATACAATTTCTGTACACATTTCATTGATTAGTTAACTTAAACCTGCTGATCAGAAGATGCATTCTGATTGGCTAGTATTTTTAATTTATTATTTCTGAACACATTGTCATTGGTCAACTTACATCACCTGATTCAGACAACACATTTTCATTGGCTAATTCTTAAGTTAGTGTATACTTAATTCACAAAATTATTATATCAAAAGATACATTTTGACTGCCAAGATTCAAAATCTTTTAATTTATGGTTTCTGCTTTTATATTAATTGGTCAAACACAGATAACCTAATGTGAAGATTCATTTTCATTGGTCAAATATAGTTCTTCTCATCTGAAGATGCATTCTGATTGGTTGCTTTTTATTTTTTTTGTAAAAAAAAATGGTCAGTATTTTATGTTTTTAAAAAATAAAGTCATCATGAAAATTTAAAATATCTGTACAACAAATATTTCAAGCAGGGACTGAAATTAAGAGCCATATATTAAAAAAAAAAAAAAAAAAAAAAAAAAAAAGAAAAAAATTTACCATTCAGTCATATATATCAATCTATAAAAAAAAAATTTAAAAAAATTAAAAATTAAAAATTAAAAAACAAATTAAAATTTACTAAAATTATTTCAAAATATTAGCATACTATGAGTACGACCGTACTCGTCTGTCCTGTTATTTACGTTTCCATGGTAACAGACATACCTGGGTGGCTTCGGTGATGAAGCAGGGGAGTGTATGGGGGATGTAGTTCTGGGGGGGACAGGGGGTGGCACCTCCCTCTTGTTTATGTGAGGAGATTCGAGGGGGGAGTTGTGATCTCTCGACTGAAAAAAAAAATAAAACATTTTAATAATATTAAAAATTATAATTATAATTAAAAAAAAATATATAGATATAGGCTACATATATATATATAAAAAATAAAAATTTCCAAAAATGTAAAATAAAAATTTTAATAATATTAAAATTAAAATTATAATTAAAAAAAAAATAAAAATATATATATATATATAGGCTACATATATATATATATATAAAATAAAAATTTCCAAAAACGTAAAATAAAAATTTTAATAATATAAAATATAATTATAATTAAAAAATATATATATATAGATATAGGCTACATATATATATATATATATAAAATAAAAATTTCCAAAAATGTAAAATAAAATTTTTAAGAAATGCAAAAATATACATGAAATTTAAAAATAATTAAACATATTCATGATATGCATTCTTTTAATCATAAGTGACACCTTGGAAATTTTAAAAATTAAGTATTAACAGTTATCTACATCTAAAATATCTGTATAACAATGAGAGAGAGAGAGAGAGAGAGAGAGAGAGAGAGAGAGAGAGAGAGAGAGAGAGAGAGAGAGAGAGAGAGAGAGAGAGAGAGAGAGAGTAAGTTATCAGTGAAGTATAATTTAGTTCTTCTGCATGTTGGGATCTGCTACTAATACTAAAGAAATTTTAATATAAATCAATTAAAATTAAATGAATGAGGTTTAACAATAAAAATAACAATAATAATAATAATAATAATAATAATAATAATAATAATAATAATAATAACAACAACAACATTAATAATAATAACAATATATATAATACCTGTGATAATGATAATGTAAATAAAAAGAAAACAAAACTAAATAATCAAAGTGAACAAAAATAATAATAATAATAAAAAAAAAAATACATGAACAAAAAAAAATAAATAAAAAAAAATAAAAATAATAATAATCAAACACAAAATTGAAAAAATAAAAAGCAACATATATATCTGTTTTTCCCAATCTGGAATCCAGCACTCTACAAATTAGCTTTTCCCAGAGTGGTTAATACAAATAACAGATCTGAGATGAGATATGTGTTAATATTAAACATCCTTAAATCATCTCAATGCTATAATAACATCACATTATCAAATGTTTGTTAGTAAACATGTAACTGATATGACCTGTCTCACGAAAAGGTACTGTAAGTCAAAATTTTAAAATGGAGGGGTCTTCTTTAAAATTGGGAATTTTTTTTTTTTTTTTTTTTTTTTTTTATTATTATTATTATTATTATTATTATTATTATTTAAAGTGGAAGATGCTCTTTTCAAAACTGCAACTTTTAATCTTACTGCTTTCCATAGCAACCAAAATCAAAGTCTAGACAACTCCTACCAGCAAATAATCAAATTTTAATACCCAACCTTTCTGTTTTTTTTCACTTAATCAAATTTACTTTTTCATATCTGAATAGATTAAAAAGTATTAATTATGTCAATTATGAACAGAAATGTGAAATGGCACATTCAGCCCTCAAAGGGTTAATTTTGGTACCAATTTTTTTTTTTTTGTGAAAGACATTCACTGCTGCACCTAGGTACCTTTTCCCACGGCAGGGATTACACGAGAGAGAGATATTTACCCTGGGATTAACAGCTAGTGCTTGCAAAGTGCGTGGTTCTCCATCCTGCGAATAAAGAAAAAAAAAACGTTTTTAAAAATAATGTGAAATGAAAAACACGGAATGAAACTAAATAAAGAAAAAAAAAATTATGTTACTTAAAAATGTAGAACAAAAAAATATATAAATGATACAGAAGATGTTTTTTTTAATTATTTTTTTTTAAATGTTATAAAATAATGTTAAATTAAAAATACAGAATAAAACTAAATAAATGATGTAGAAGCTGTTTTTTAATTTATTTTTTTAAATATTATAAAATACGGTTAAATTAAAAACAGAATAAAACTAAATAAATGATACACAAGTCTTTTTTTTTCTTTTTTATTTATTTAAATATATTATGAACCTAACGAAAAGAAATAAATGATATAGAAATCTTTTTTCTTTTCCAAATATTATAAAATAATGTCAAATTAAAAATATAACACTAAACTAATTAAATGCAAGAGAAATTACCTTTTTTGAATATTTTAAATAATTTTTAATCATAAATATAAAAACAAACCAAATAAATGAAGTATTAACAAAAAAAAAAAAAAAATAAGTATAACATTTTTATCTTGTTTATAATGAAATAAAACTGAAAATGACAAACAATAGGGTCAACAACGATGACAACAACAAAACACTACACCAACACTTACCTCTTCATCGTCAATGTCTATATGTTGTACTAAATGTTTGGATTCGAACTTGAAACCTCCTGAAGGGTGAAATGGGTCAACGACTACTTGCTCTGTTCCTTTGATTTCACATCTACAAAATGGACACCCCTGTCCATCAGAATCCTACAAAAAAAAAAAAAAAAAAAAAAAATTAAAAAAAAAAAAAAAAAAAAAGTCTATAAACAAGAGTTATCTACCTTGTCACTGTGTTAGACAATGATAGAGAAACTGGTCAAGATTTTCACATAGCTTACAATTATGATAATGATGATGATGATGATAATGATGATAATACTGAACTTTTCTTAATTATAATGATGATGATAATGATCATGATTACTAATAATGGTAATAATAATAATGATAATGATATTAAAAATTATGGTAATGATGATGATGATAATTACAATAATAATGATAATAATAATAATCTGCCATTCTTGACAAATATTAACCCCACTTTCACAATGAAAAGAACAATATTAAACACAGTTATCTCCCTTACCTGCCACTGAGTTAGACAGAGGGATACACAGCAAAATATCCACAAGGTTCTATCTGCATGTCTTTATCATTCTACACACAAACATTAACCCCTCCCACAATGAAAAGAACAATATTAAGCACAGAGTTATACCCCTTACCTGCCACTGAGTTAGACAAAGAGGTACACAGCAAAATATCCACAAAGTTCTATCTTCATGTCTTTATCATTCTACACACAAACATTACTCAGAATGAAGAGAACAATATTAAACACAGTTATCTCCCTTACCTGTCACTTTTACAATAACAAGAATATTAAACACAGTTATCTCCCTTACCTGCAATTGCATTAGACAAAGAGGTAGATAGCAAAATATCCGCAAGGTTCTTTGTTCACGACAAATATTAACACCACTTTTACAATGAAAAGAACAATATTAAACACAGAGTTATCCCCCTTACCTGCCACTGAGTTAGACAGAGGGTTACACAGCAAAATATCCCAACAAGGTTCTATCTTCATGTCTTTATCATTCTACACGCAAACATTACCCACAACGAAAAGAACAATATTAAGCACAGAGTTATCCCCCTTACCTGCCAGTTTTACAACAACAACAATATTAAATATACAGTGATCTCCCTCCCATGGTGTCAGACAAAGAGGTACACAGCAAAATATGCACAAGGTTCTATCTTCATGTCTTTATCATTCTTCACAAATATTACTCACAACGAAAAGAACACTTTTACAATGAAAAGAACAATACTAAACACAGAGTTATCCCCCTTACCTGCCACTGCGTCAGACAGGGGGTGCACAGCAGGTGTCCACAGGGCTCGATGCGGATGTCTTTGTCGTTCTCGGCGCAGATTTTGCACAGCTGGAAGGTGGAGCCCATCTCGCAGTAGAGCTCGTACTGCTCCTCGGTCACCTTGATGTGGTCCTCCCTCGAGTCCTCCACGAGGAAACTCAGGTCTGGGTTGATGTTCCGCCCATCGGGAAAAAGAAAGCTGGAAGTATTTAAATTGTGTTCTGCAGACGTTTTGATGGTGGTGGTGGTGGCGTTTTTTAAATTTTATAAAATTTTATATATATATTTTTTTTGATATATATTTATTAATTGTGAAAGGAAAAGATGAAAATGCTTTTGTGGTGATTATTTTAATTTTTATGGTCTTAAAAATGAAAAATTAAAAGAAAAGAGAAAAAAAAAAGGTTGCTGTAGAATAGTACTAGTAGTGTTTGATGGGGGTGAGTGAAGGGTTTTTTTGTTTTTTAAATTTCTGTTTGTATGTGTGTTATATATATTGTTTCATAGCATGAATTTTGACACAGTGTTAAGCATAAATTTTATTTGCATTTAAGTTTTACTTAAGAAGAAAAATATATGTATATCACATATATCTATCTATCTATCTATCTGTATATATTAAAAAATGTTAAAATATTTTTTGTAACAAGATAGAGTGTCGTTATTATTTTTTTGTTAATAAATATTTTATATTAATCAAAATTTCTGAGTGTTGTGAACTTAAAGACCTTTTTTCTTTACAACTACAACAATAACAACAATCATAAATAAAAAAATTAACTGTCAAATTACAAAATGGATATGAATAACAATTCAAATCATTGACAATCTGTTGCAAAACACATATATAAAAAGTAACTCTGAAAACTGACAATCTTCTACAAAACACGTATATAAAAAGTAACTGTGAAAACTGACAATCTCTTACAAAAATATAAAAAGTAACACTGAAAACCGACAATCTCTTACAAAAATATAAAAAGTAACTCTGAAAACCGACAATCTCTTACAAAAATATAAAAAGTAACTGTGAAAACTGACAATCTCTTACAAAAATATAAAAAGTAACTCTGAAAACTGACAATCTCGTATAAAAAAACGTATATAAAAAGTAACTGTGAAAACTTACAACCTCTTACAAAAAAACGTATGTAAAAACTAACTGTGAAAACTGACAATCTCGTACAAAAAAACGTATATAAAAAGTAACTGTGAAAACTTACAAGCCCTCTCTCTGGCCGTCTAACAACGCCTGACACAAAGACTTATTCTGTGGAATTGTCTGTAGAATCTGTTTGTCCGAGGTCACGTAACCGATGGCCCACTGTCCCAGACGTGTGCAGCTAAGTCGAAAAACGTAACTGAAAAAAAAAAAATAATATTCTGCAAAAAAAAGAGAAAAATATGTAAATTTGTTTCTCAAGCTTGTTTCCAAGACCAGCAACTTTGAGATTTAGAGAATGTATAATAATAAATAAATACAGATAAAAATAGTTTAAGCTGGACCACTAAGAAGAGCTGATCCTGTGGCCTTTCATGCCCCAGGTAGATGTTTAAAACTAAGCTACAGCCCTATAGGAACTGCTAATTGTACATTTTGTATAATAGGCTCACACACACAAACACACACACACACATATATATATATATTTTACATACAATAAATCAGTTTGATACTGCAACCCATGAAATCGCAATAATGTACACCATAACAGACACACACTCTCACCTACACCTAATAAATCAGTTACAGTCATAAAGAAAACTGTTAAACAAACAAACCACGCACACACACACACTTAGTTACATGCATATATATACATGAATAAATACATATATAGGATCATAGAGTATAGACAAACTGCAGCATATTAATCATTATGTTTATAACACACACAGACACACAGACACACACACACATTATGTTTATACAGATACGGGACCACAAGGCCTGAGGCATTCCGGATTTCAGGTTTTTTTCCAGTTTTCTGGTACCAAGGCATCTAAATACGTAAATAATTAGGGTATACAAATTTTAAAATTAAAAACATAAAGAAAATTGAGGACACACAACTGTGACACGTAAACAGTGTGGCGAGTGAATGAATGCCACGTGGCTTGAAAGAGTAGTTCCAGTCTGGAGGGGACAACACATGTATGTGAACTATGAAAATAGCGCGAGGAAAAAACTTTTGGTTACATATATATACACATGCATACGTACATAGAAACATACACACAGACAGACAGACACACACACACACACACACACACAGGTTCATATGGTATAAGGAAAAGGGAGCATATTAATCATTATGTTTATAATATAAATACTGAGACACACACATGCACACACATACATACATAATACGTATGCATACGAAAATACAGTATGTAACATAAGGTAGATACAATTATTGTGTTTAAAATATAAACACACTCATGCATACACACAAAACACATATAAAAAGATTCACACAAAACACAATATATATGAATATACATTTAAAATACACATACATGCAAACAAAAATCTACACATACATTCACATACATAAACACACAAACACACACACACATCCATTCAAGCAGGTATATGTATGAATATATATATATGCACATAGACAATTATATATTCATACATATATATATACACACACAAAGACTCATAGAAAAAAAAATATAACATATGTCAATGATTCTGTTCAGCTCTTTATACCACTTAAGAAAAAATAAATAAAAGAAATCTAAAAATAAACTTTTAAACTGAAATGATCATGTGTGTTATACATTTCTAGTTGACATCACACAAACACACAATCATTGTTTAAAATACCACACTGAAACACACACACACACACACACACACATAAAGACTTGTACAAAATACAATATATATATATATATATCTATCTCTAACACACAGACACACACACACACACACAGAAAACAAAGTAACAGAGTAACTGTAAACAAAGAAACAAACAAACAAACGTAAAAAAGTTATGGGATGGGCCAGCATGTACCTGTTTCTCCTAAAATAGATGTAGGTCAGCAATCCATTATCTGAAAATCTTTTTAATTTTTTTCGTTTTGTTTTAAATACTTCCCCCTCTCTTTCTCTCTCTGTATATTTCAGCGTGTTTCTAAAATCACACTCTCTCCCCCCCCACCTCCTTCTTCCTGTCCCTTGACATTGCTGGGGATGGGTAGTGGGATAGGACGTAAAAATAATTTATTAATATAAAAAAAAAAAATAAAAAAAAAAAAACATATTAAGAGCTCGTTCTTTTTATTTTTGTAGAGCAAATTGAAGAGGTCGTCTTTTTAAAAGTTTCCCAATGAATAAAGATAGAATTACTGAGGATGGGTGAAATTAGAGCTGAAGCAGATCTCAAGATTTTAAACTAAAAAGAATAACACACAGACACCCACACAGACGAACACAGATACATACATACACAGTATCACACACATATGAACACATAAACTCACACATATGCTGATACTAACACATACACACAGATACACAATTTGAGATGAAAACGGTTTATAAATTAAGGAAGTTTTTTTTTTCTTTTAATATAAAAATAAAAACTGTCTTATTAAACTGATGGTTATGTTTACAACTTAAAAAATGTAATATTTAGATAAGATATATAAAAAAAAAATTAAATTACATTTATAAACATGCTCATGTTTGAGAGAGAGAGAGAGAGAGAGAGAGAGAGAGAGAGAGAGAGAGAGAGAGAGAGAGAGAGAGAGAGATATGTCTTCTGCCCACACTTAAACTAGAATAGGCTTTCAGTTCTTTTATTTGTCTACATATTTTTGAAAGGACATGTCCACTGCATATATATATATATATATATAAAAAAAAAAAAAAAAAAAAAAAAAAAAAAAAACAACCTATTTCTTAGCAAACTAAAGCATAAATACTGCTTCTTTTTTTCTTTTTTTTTAAATAAAAGTTTTCTTCAGTGTGTTTTAATACTAATTAATTTCTAATAATAACAAGAAGAATCATTCAAAACAAGTTTTCCCAAATAAACACAGCATTCAGAGAAAATCATTTTTAGAATTTAATTTATTGTTGAATCTTTGCGGACATCAAAAGCACGAGAATAAATTTTATTATGAGGTGCAGATTTTTGATTTGTATAAACAAACTGAATTTACTTATAACAGCTTATTAATAATAAAACACGAAAACTATAATGAATATAGATAAATACAAACATGTCAGTCATCACTCATTTTGTAAAGAATGTTGTTTACAGCTTAAAGAAAAATGAAGCACATTGATGTCAGATATAAATCAATGAAAAATATAAATAAGTAAGTAAATAAACAAAAATTTATATAATGAAACAAAAAATAAAAAATAAATAAAAAGTAAAACAAATAAATAATTAAGTAAATAAATAAATAAAAAAGTAAATAAAAACAAATTTAAATAAATAAAACATAAATAAAACAATTAATAAAAAGTAATCAAAATAAATAAATAATTAAGTAAATAAATAAAAATTTAAATAAATAAAACATAAATAAAAGAGAATAGATAAAAAGTAAACAAATAAATAAATAAATAAAATAAACATTTTATTGTCTTTTGAAGATTAACTTACATTAAACTCAAGTATATATCAAGTTGGAGGTATGTGTGTGTGTATGTTATTCATTTTAAAAAGACATGTTTATCTAAGTTAAAACATGTGTTGACATGAATTGTACTTACAATGTTAAATAATAATAATAATAATAATAATAATAATAATAATAATGATACTAATAATAATAATGATAATAATAATAATAATAATAATAATAATAATAATAATAATATTTATAGTAGTAGTAGTTATGATCAACAAACATAACAACAGTAATAATCATAACATAAGAATGGAAATAACACAGGCATTTGTATAATAATAATAATAAAATAATAACGATAACCGTAACAAATCCAATAACAACAAAAATAATAACAATAATAAATAATAATAAATAATAATGTATAAATAATGAAGGAAAGCGGATACACGTGTTATTTCACACAGGAAATGGTTACTGTCACTGGAAGAGTTTGACCTAATTCCTATCACGTTTTAATCTACTTCCTTCATTACACACACACTCAGATTATCTCTACATATACAGCTGCTCTAACTGTATGTGTGTGTCTCTGTGTGTGTGTGTGTGTGTGTGTGTGTGTGTGTGTGTGTGTGTGTTAGAATGAGGAAAAAAGCTAACTATAAACGTTTAAACTGAAATGATCACAATTTGTTAGTAATTTCAAGTTAATTTCACACACACATGCAAAGTTCTATTTATATCTTGTGTGCATGTCTGTGCATGTGTGTCAGAGTGTATTTATATATATATATATATATAAAGTATGACTGTTATATACATATCTATACACAAAAATATATTTATGTTTTTGTGAGTACATGTATTATTTTTATCTATGTATGTGAATGCACACAACCATATACAAACCAACTCAAGCACAAGAACACACACATACATACATACATACATATGTATAAGCACACACACATATTATACATACATTCATTCTTACATACTATATAACTGTGATTTATTCATTCTTCTTTTCTTCTTTCTTTCATTCCACTCATTGTGTTTTTACTGAATTCTGTAATATCATTTTCTTTTTTTTTTTTTTTTTTTTTTTTTAAATGTAAAAGGAAATTTATCTCCCACAATTTTTATATTCATTCATTCATTCATTCATTTATTTATTATTATTATTATTTCTTTTTCCATTTGTGGAATAAATAATAATAAATAAATAAAAGAAGGAGAAAAAGGAAAAGTAAAAGAGGATGGGCTTGTTCAAGGACATTCATTTAATTCTTCAGATTCTTTGAAAACAGAGGTGGGTTCGTTTCCTCAGAAAAATGGTAGATGCACTTTACCTTACAGAGAACCAAACATTCAGTGTCTTTCATCACAAACTGTTGTAGCAACACTTTTATAAAATTCCTTTTTTTACTTGAATACATAATAAAGTTCTTACTCTAAATATGTATAGGTTGATTATTATTGTGTTCTCATTAATATATTTATGTAGATAGATAGAGATAGATAGATGGACATAGACTGATAGACAGACTTGATAACTTTTAAAAAGTGCTGTATTTATTTGAATATATTACAAAGTTCTTACTCTAAACATGCATAGGCTGATTGTTATTGTGTTCTGATTAATATATATACATACAGACAGACAGAGACAGAAAGACAGTTAACTTTTACAGGGTGCTGTGTTTGTCTGAATGTATAATAAAGTTCTATAATTATCCTAAAGATTCATTCTCTGGACATATATAGTTTGATTATTATATATTCTGATTAATATGCTGTTTATAGATAGATAGGTAAGTAGACAGACAGATAGATAGATAGATAGACAGATAGATAGACAGATAACTTAGACAGACTAGGTCAATATAAGTTTTGTATTCATTAGAGTGTATAACTATAGTTCTTTAAGTATCTTAACTATTCCTGCTTAAAATGTGTGTAGGTCAATTGTTATGCACATATGCACACACACACACACACACAAACACACAGATAAATAATACTGAAATTATCTTCCTTGTTTGCTCGACTTATGAATCCTCAAGGATGTGATCATAAACGATGCATATAAAACATGTGTTTGCAATAGATTCATTTAATCACATTCAGCCTAGCAGACACAAGTATACACTGTGACATTTGATAATACCCATGTAAGTAAATGTAATAACATATCTTCCTGAATGTGATATGAGCAAGGTCTGATAGTGCACATTCTGTGTGTATCATTAAATCCCAGATAAGACACTATGATTACTGTACCCCTGTAAAAGGTATAGTCATTATCTCTACCAAGGGAGAGACTTAAACAATAGGACTATTGTGATTTAGATTTTCATTAAAGGTGTGTGTGTGTGTGTGTGTGTCTGTGTGTGTTTGTGTCTCTGTGTGTTTTTCTCTCTCTCTCTGATGTTATGTCTCAATTTCATTTTTTTTTTCTCTCTCTCTCTCTCTGTTATGTCTCAATTTCATTTCTCTCTCTCTCTCTCTCTCCTCCCTCCCTCCCTCCCCTCTCCCTCTCCCTCTCCCTCTCTTTTATTCAGTCAAACATATATTATTTAAACCTCTTTTTCTTCTTTTTTTTTTTTTTTTACAAAAATATAGTTCATCTCTTTGCCTTTTTTCTTTCTTTTTCGTAACAAATCACCCAAAATTTCTCGTTTAACGTCAACACCTTAAATCCCACATTCGATATTTACAATTGTTTACCTTCCTATTAAAGGTAACATCTATCTACCTGTACCAGGTACAAACAGCTTACCTCCCTGGCTTGCTGATGTAATTCTGCAGTCGAGCCTTGACTTCATCGTAGGTGAGGAAAGCAACGTAACCAGGGTGGGTAACAGCAAGCACATTCCAGTTCCTGAGTAAATTGTTCCATGGTTGAAACAGGCTGGAAAAAAAAAACAATTAAAATTAAAATTAAATAAAATAAATTAATAATAATAATAATAAAATATTAATATATTTTACTCAAAAACAATTTTTTTTTTTTCGATATTGCATTTTTAAAAATAAAGAATCAATTTATGTTTCCGGAATTTTATTGATTTTAATTCAATTCAATTCAATTCAATTCAATTGTATTATATTTTATTTTATTTTATTTTATTTTATTTTATTTTATTTTATTTTATTTTATTTTTATTTGTTTTGTTTTGTTTTGTTTTGTTTTGTTTTTATTTTATTTTATTTTATTTTATTTTATTTTATTTTATTTTATTTTGTTTGTTTAATAGCAAGACAATTTAAATTATTCTAGAATCAAAATACAAAACATACACAAAACAAATTCCTTTAAAAAAAAATAAAAAAAATTAATAAAAAATAAAAGACAAAGACAAATACTTTTAACATAAAACAACTGAAATAAATTTCCTATTTTATTTTATTCATATATTTACACTAGTTAAAAAAACTGAAAATAATCAGACATGTTTTTATCTTTCAATTTAAAAGGAAAACAAATACTGGACAGTGAAGTTATTTTTTGCAATGGCATGATCTCATATGCTTCCTTAATTTAATAGGACTGAAATGATCAGATATATTTTAATTATTTATTTATTTATTTATTAATTTATTTATTATTGTTGTTGTTGTTGTTGCTGTTATCATCGTCATTATTTTATTTATTTATTTGTTTTTACTGTTGTTGTTGTTGTTGTTATTGGTATCGTCATCATAATTTTTTTTTTTTTTATTATTTGTTTATTATTTAACACTCTGGTTACTCAGCGTAACAAAACACTATCTATTTTTCCTCATTTGAAAAGGAAACCAAAGGTCCTGAAATTTGAATCATCCCCACCCCATGAAAAATCTAAAAATAGAACTGTCTCTCTGACACAGTCACGAATGAACACAATGGTTTCATCTCATCCAGTCAGATTACAAAGATTTAGCTGAAAAACAAGAAAACTGCACATACCCGTCTTTTCTAAAAAAACTCACATAGCACATTAGGGAGACTGTTTTTTTTTTTTTTTTTTTTTTTAATTTATTTATTTTTTTATTATTATTATCAGACAGACAGACAGACACAGTCAGACAGGACACAGTCAGACAGGTAAACAGAATTTGGTAGATAGATAAGAGATAGAAAAATATTACACACAGACTTCATCTAAAAAAAAATAAATAAAAAAAAAAAAAAAAAAATAAAATAAAATAAAATAAAATAAAATAAAATAAAATAAAAATAACAATAATAAATAAGAAAATTCATATATATGTAGGTATGTATGTGTATGTATATATACACATAATTATATTACATAATTCATTGGGAATAAAACATACCCATTTTCTAAGTACTCTGGAACAATCATACCCAATTGTTAAATAAGCCTATCCCCAATTCATTTATATATACTGTCTTTTTTTTTTTCTTTTTTTTTTTTTTTTCATTTTGGATATTCTGGATATTTTACTCCAAATGACAGAAGAAGCATAAATAAATAAATAAATAAATAAATAAATAATGTAATATTACAGGCCAGTGAAAAGAATTACAATGTTTTACATTTTTAGATGCCAGTGAAAATAACAAAAATGTTTTTATATTGTCAGATGCCAATGAAAATAACAATGTTTTTATATTATCAGATGCCAATGAAAATGATAACAGTGTTTTTATACTGTCAGATGCCATTGAAAAGAATGTTTTATATTTGTACATGCCATGAAAATAATAACAATGTTTTATATTATTAGATGCCATGAAAATAATAACAATGTTTTATATTATCACACATTTTGTTATTATACATGGTATTACCATCTAAATAAATAAATAGATAAATAATAATAATAATAATAATGATAATGATAATAATAATAATGATAATAATAGTAATACTTCTTCTTGGTGATGAAATAAAATCTACTACCATATTTAAGTCAAAAATATTATATTTTTTTTTATTTTTGTATGAATTACTATTGAGCATGTTTATCTTTTGGTTCATGTTCTGATTTCTTGGGCTTGTTTTAAGAAAAATATGACAGATCAATCAATATACACAGATATACAAAATTATTATTATAAGTTATTCTATGACACAAACTGTGATGTATACAAAACTCCTTCTTAGTAACTAAATCAGATAATTAGTGGCATATAACACACACACACACACACACACACACACAACCTATTCCAATTATCCATTAATTCTAAATCAATGAGAATATTTGCTAGGCTATAAATAAATCAGATTCACATATATACTAGAAAACACACCCACCCACCCACCCACACACACACACAGACATGCAGAAAAATAAATAAGTATTTGCATAAATACCTGATTAATTTTGAAATCGTACCTAAGTAACGTATGAAACTCAAGCCCATATAATCATTCCTACAAACATCCGTTAATTTTAAAATCATAACTAGTCAAGATAAAGTGAAATATAACACACACACACACACACACACACACACACAGTCATTATCTCTCACAATTTCTATCTTTATTTCTCATGGACACACACACACACACACACACACACACACACACACACAGAGAAACATATGAACATATACACTCATTCACACACACACTGATAACAATATCAGTTAATTTCAGAATTAATGGTACATACCAAGTAAACACATCAAACTGTATCCATAGAGATATATCTCACACACACACACAGTCAGACACACATACTAACAACCATTGTTTTCATACTTCATCTGTTACTGACACACACACACACACACACACACACACACACTAACGAACCAGATTAATTTCAGAATCGACGGTGATACATACCGGGTAAAGACATCAAACTCAAACACAGAGATATAATCATTACAGGTGAGGTCTATGGTAGATTTGAGGGCCATGGCTTCCAGTGGGGAGCTGATTGGGTGTGTCTCGTTCAGGGTACCCCGGAAGTCTTTCCATGAGACAATGATTCTAAAAAAAAAATAAAAATAAAAAATAAAATAAAATAAAAATATGGTTAGTTACACAAATATAACAACAGATTAATCGTGACCATGCAAAGAAGAAATATTAAACAAAACATTTTAATATATTAACAATAAATAAATAAATAAATAAATAAATAAATAAATAAACAAACAAACAATATGTTATCATACACATAATTAAAACCATACAGACAATCAGAGAGGAAACCCACCATCTCTATTCCATTGGGTGCTATTTTTCACTTAGCAGCAAGAATCTTAAATTAATGTGTACCTTCCCACATGTTGTAAAGCATATGCTTTTAATAAACAACTCATTCATTCAACTTTTTGGAATGGGAAAAAGGCTCAAAGGTTGATGCTTTAATCTGTATGTTGTGGATTAGCATTCTAGAAATTAGATGTAGTCTAACACAGAGGAGGTACACAGATATAAATTTATTAAAATATTTTAAAAATTGATTATAGTAACCCTCAGACACCCCAATATCTATCTTTGTTTGTGTCTATCTATCTATCTGTGTATCTGTGTATGTGTATATATCTGTGTATGTGTGTATATATGTGTCTCATGTGTGTATATATGTGTATATCTGACAAAAACAGATATTAAATAGGAAACAGAAACAAAGAATCTCTTCACTGAACTTTTTTTCAACTGTACAGACATGCAAACACCATGGGCTGAGAACAGCAGTCGGAACCGGAAAACGCATTCAGCATGTCTGAACGAACATTGACTGGCCTCTCTCTCACTCCCTGTAATTAGCACATTACTGCTTTCTTATTTCTGCAAGTGTTTTTGTAATGTCTTTTAATATCTGTGATTAACTTGTGTAACATCTGGCAGTTTATACAATAATTACTGCTAGTAAGACCACACCTGTTGGCCTTTTTGCATTAATAACTGACTGAGATGGAAGAACCAGCCTGCTCATCCGGGAATATTCATAATCCAGTGAATCCTGGAGAAAGCATAATCAACTCTTTTTTGTAACTGTCTAGAGGTACCAGACCAATTATCTGGTGTTCTGAAATCCAGAAAGACCAGAAAACTGGAAGGTTTTTTTTCCCCCGACACTATTTTCATAGTTTGCATGTATGCGGGTGTGTTGTCTTCTGGGAACTGCTCTTTCAAGCCTCGTGGCGTTCATTCACTCGCCACATTGTTTACGTGTCACAGTTGTGTATCAGCAATTTTCTTTATGTTTTTAAAAATTGTTAAATGTTTATGTCTAATTATTTACGTGTTTAGATGCCTTGGTACCAGAAAACAGAAAAAATCCAGAATGCCTCAGGCCAGAAGGAGTCTGGAAAATTGGTACTATGACAATTTCTTTTTGTAATGTCTTTCAATATTTGGAATAAACTGTTGACATCTGACAGCTTGTAATACATTCCAAGTTCAATTTGTTTCAGCGTGGTTAGAACGAATTATCAACATTAACAGAAATTATTTTTCTATCATCATCAGCAAAGCATTTGTTGGATGATAAACTGATACTTTTGTCATCATCTACTGCACATAAGATATGTGTCTAACATCCTCATTAGGGTACAGTAATTAATTTTCTATGATTTTACATGAATATCAATCATTTGCCTAAGAACATCGTTATGTTGGATATGCTATATTCTGTGAAACAGCAAATATTTGTCTAACTTTCCCCATTATGATACAATAATTAATTTTCTACAGTTTTCCATGAATATCAATCATTTTCCTAACCACATCATTATGTTGGATATGCTATATTCTGTGAAACAGCAAATATTTGTCTAACTTTCCCATTATGATACAATAATTAATTTTCTACAGTTTTCCAGGAATATATCAATCATTTTCCTAACAACGTCATTATGCTGGATATGCTATATTCTGTGAAACAGCAAATATTTGTCTAACTTTCCCATTATGATACAATAATTAATTTTCTACAGTTTTCCAGGAATATATCAATCATTTTCCTAACAACGTCATTATGCTGGTTGTGTCACATGACGTGAAACATCAGACATTTGCTGAATGTCACATCACTCACATGATGACTGACTTGTTTTTGTAATCAATCATTTGTACAACAAGATCATTAGTGTCAAATCATTAATTTACATCCTTATAAAAATTCAAATGTCTGTCTAATATCTGTCAAGAACAATAATTAACTGTCTAATCGCTAGAAAGTTCTGGTTTTTTTTGTCGTCTTCTAGTTATCAAATTACTTGTAAAAATCTAGCACACTACTAGAAAGTTAACTGATTTTTATTATCTACTAAATATCGATTCATTCATAAAGACTATGGTCACCACAACGAGAAATTATTTTTCTCTTATATTAATTATTAAATAATTTATCTAGAACTACCACAAGAAAGCTCTGATTTTTTATTATTTTCTAAATATCCAATAATTTATAAAAATCTAGCAACATGACTAGAATCCTGTAATTGTTTGTTATCGACAAGATTTCAAAAATTCATCTACCACAACAACCAAAAAGCTCAGATTTTTGCCAGCTCGTTTATAAAATCTAGCAACAACACTAAAAAGCTGTTAAATTTTTTGTATCTGCTAAATATCAACTCATTTATAAAATCTAGCCACATCACTACAGAACAGCTTTTTTTTTTCCTGCTGTCATGAGCTCTTGAGTATCTATCCTTTATTTAATGATATCACTAGAAAGAGCAGATATTTTTTTTTTCCTCAGTGTTATTATGTGTCAAGCATTTGTCTAGGTATGTCATTTATAGTCCACAATACTGTTACACAATACTGACTCATCCTCTATTGTTATCTACTGAATATCAACCAATTATGACCAAAAATCATAGATCAGTTTCATACCACCAGTGAGTGAAGTCATGTAGTTTACCTACAAGTTTTCAATGGATACCTGAGGGATCAGTTTTACAGCTTTGTTTTTTAAAATATTTATTCATTTTCCATCAAACATGATAGTATGTAATCTTTGTTTATTATGTGAAGGATAATTGTTAGCGTTTTGAGAAATGTTTAAAATTACGAAATCCGATATAAAGTGACTTTAAAGCTTGTGTGTTTTAAGCCATGTTTTTAAAGCAGAAGATATAGAAAGACATTTTGAAAAACTTGATTAATTCATATAGGATATTGTTATAAAGAAATGTTTCAAAAATAAAAAAAAATGTATGTAAATTGTGACTTTAAAGCTTGTGTTTTAAGCCATGTTTGTCAATAGCAGAAGATACAGGAGAAATTTTGAAAACTTTATAATTCATATTTCTTTAAGGAACTTTTTGCTGTCCAAGTAAAATTCTGGAAAAGAAAAGGATAAGAGGAAGAAAGATAAAGAAACCTGGAAAGAGAGAGAGAAAAAGAGGGAATGAGAGAAAAAAAGAGGGAATGAGAGAGTAATAAGAGTAAAATATGACTGACAGAAAAAAACGAATGAGATAAAGAGAAAGAGAAAGATGGAGTAAGAAAGAGCAATCAGAGTAAAATATGAGAGAGAGAGAGAGAGAGAGAGAGAGAGAGAGAGAGAAAGAAAGAGAGAAAGAGCAAGAGACAGAGAGAAACAAAGAGAGAGAAAAAAGAGAAAAAAGAGAAAGAAAGAGCGAGACAGACAGAGAGAATGAGAGAGAGAGAGAGAGAGAGAGAGAGAGAGAGAGAGAGAGAAAGGGAGGTTATTATGAGATATTAAATGGTTATGAGTGAGGAAAAAAATGCTGGAGAAAATAAAACAATCAAAATTTACAGCAGAGTGAAAACAATGGCAGCATTGTTATGTATGTATGTGGAAAAACTTTGGAGCCCTATACAATTAAACAAAACAGGAACAATAGAAAAAAAATGTCTTTAAAACAATACTTAATTAAAAAAGGGAAGTTAATTTGATCCCATTGCATGTTTCTAAGTTTACCAAGATCATGACTTCCTTCTTCATATTTGATCAAGCCATTTGGCAATATTTAGATCAGCTGTTTTACTAAAGTCCTTACTTTCTTGAAGTATCCTCATCCTGTTTTTATTTTATTTTTTGTTATTATGATTATTATTTTTTAATGTTGTTCTGAATCATTTCAGTTGGAAATTAAAATGTGTTTGTTTTTTGTTTTCATAGTATATTTATGTAATTATGGTAATAACAGAAAGGAAAAACCAGTAATATATATATATATATATATATATAAATAAAAGATTTAAAAATAATTACATAGATAATATATATACACACACACACATTCACACTGAATTACTTAATTTTCTGATGTGTACACTCAATATGCAAATTTATAATTCACATTTATAACTTACACAACTATCAAGAAAATTTAAAAACAGATTTAAAAATAAAATAAAAATGTTTTTAAGACTATGACTGTTTCAAATTACATCAAAACATTTTTTAATCATGCCACATCCACCAACAGCCAATTTTACAATTACCAGATTAAACAACCTGACATCCCTTCAGTACCAAATTTGACTGAGCCAGGCTTTGATGCTGGGTGAGTCAATGTGTTTTGTGGGTAATTTTCGTGTTCAGAACCTGAGCTGTTTGGATGAAGTATGACTAAAGTACAACCTTGATAGCACATTTCCTCAGGATGTAGATTACAGGAGAAAACTAAATTGACACTTGAAAAAAAATGGGGTGGTGTATTATAAAAAAATAAAAAAAAAGTATTTCGTCTACCTATTAATGTAATTAATGCCTATGTTGTAAAATTGTGTAACTCAAAATTGCTAGTTTTGATGAATACATTAACGTAAATAATGTTTATTTTGTAAAACTTAAAATAACTAGCTTCTGTGAATGTATTAATGTAAATGATGTTTATGTTGTAAAAGTTAAAATAATTAGTTTTTGTGAATGTATTAATGTAAACAATGTTTATTTTGTAAAAATTAAAATAACTAGCTTCTGTGAATGTATTAATGCAAACAATGCTTATATTGAAAAAAGCACAAAACTTAAAAGGACTAGCTTTTTGTGAATTTATAATTACTGTAAATTTATCAGACTTTAAATGACTGGTTTTGTGGAATGTTTTAATGTATTTGTTGCTGATGTTGAAAAATTGTAGGACTCATAATAACTAGTTTTTGTGAAAGTATTAATGCAAATAATGTTTATGTTATAAAGTCATTAATCTTAAAACAACTAGTTTTGCTCACTGTATTAAAAAACAAAAAAAAAAAAAAAAGAAGGAATACTAATATGTCATGCAACTGTAAAACTATCTGCCTTTAAGTATATCAGATTTCATTTCAACTCATGTTTTAATAAGTCAGAAGTCAATACAAAATTTGATTTAATTCACAACACATCAACATTTTCAATTTAGATTAAAGCCCAGTTTTAAAAAAACTATTTTGTTAATTAAAAAATCGCAGTTAATGAATTCTATTATTTTGATCACAAACTGAAATTGTTGTAAATACTAATTCCGAATAAATATCCATTGTTACAGAATGCTTTGATATAATTCATTGTTTTGTTTGTGATTTTTTTTTTTGTTAGTACTAGTGGTGTTTTTAGTGATAGTAATAAACATCTGTTCATCAACAATGCTTTAATATTAATATATTATGTTTTATATACAACTTTACTAGCAGTACCATCCATTCATATACAATATCAGAACTCGACAAAATACGTTTTCTTCACAAATATGCACATATTTAATATATTATATAAAACATCCAAATGATAAATGAAAGAAATGTGTGTGTGTGTCTGTGAAATATATTTTGTAATAAATATAATTAACAGCAGAACAAATCTGAAAATTAAATACATGCTATAAACTACACAAATTTTGAATATGTAAAAAAAAAAATCAAAACTATAAAAATATTAATTGTAGATATAGTGTGTGTGTGTGTGTGTGTGTGTGTGTGTGTGTGTGTGTTTGAAATGACATTAATGTCTTTTTTTATGTCTCTTTTTATAAATGATATTCATATATATAAACTTAAATTTTATTTATTTACCTGTCAATAAAAATCATAGAGTATCCTTTTTATACAAATTTCATTAAAAAATCATAATAAATAAATAAATATATAAATAAATAAAAACATGAAAATCTGAAATCCAGTATTGAGTTCATTAAATTATAAAATATTATAAATATCAAAGTATTTTACTAATATGAAGAGGTGTATTTTCTTATCTTTTTTTTAAATAAATCATGAATTTGTATTGTTTTCAAATAATATATTTCTATTAAATCTTAATTACATTTTAACTGATGATGCAGTTTATTTAATTCTGCTTTAAAGTCAATCTTTTTTATATATAAAAGTAAAACTGTGCATATCAAAACGGAAAAAAATATTAATTAGTAATTACAAACCTATCTCCAAATGACCTCTTCCACCAGTCAGAGGCATCTCCCTTGGTAATTCTGAAGGTTTCTCCTGCAAATGTACCACTTGGGGTTGGGTAAATGGCCTTCAACTCGGCCAACATGTGAGAAAATACCAATGACAATTTGGTTAGATTTCTACGGAAATGAGAATTTTCATCAAACATTTTTTCCCTTCCATCTCTAAAAAGTTTGAGCGTGTTTTTGCACTTGTTCATCAAATTCTCAATAAACAGTCTGAAATATTCACACTCGTTCAACGTCTGTAATTTGTCGTCATGTTTCATGCAGATCATTCGTAAATGTTGATAAGTATCGGGAAGAATATCCAAAATGAACGGGGGACTGTTTCGTAAATTCATTCGCGAATGCTGACACAACTTCACAACTTTGTCCATCATTTTCCATGATTTTTCGATAGTCTTTTTGTCGACGACCATCGGTTTGGGAGGAGCCAAAACTTCTTGAATTTTGGTAAGAACTGCTCCAAAATTTTTGGACTGATGATTTCTTCCTTTGCCACTCACCGCCATCTTGTTCTTGTCCTTCCTGGTTACCCTAGTTTTACAAGTACGGCAGTTAGTGCGTGGCCATTAAAACTTGGGTGAATTAGTGAAAATTTCTACGGTGGAGCGTTCGTGCCTTATTTTTATTTGCGACTGACCTTATATTTACCTAACATTTGTTTTTTCAAAAACCTACCTTTGAAATAACGATCGAGGAAGTAGTAATAATAATTATTACTAGCATTACCACTACTATTACAACTTCTAATACTACTGAGTAGTACCGTTATTACTGCTGCAAATATGAAGTGATGCAAGAAAGGTTAATATTCTATTTAAATAATAAATAATATATATATATATATATATATATATATATATATATATATATATATATATATATACACACACACTTTCTATATAGATATAAGATAATATTCACTTTTCAGTTATCAGTTTTATTACTAATCCTCTGTCGTGAATTAAGTGGAAAAAATATCAAAAACAATTTTAGCAACTGTTAAACATCATCCAGAGCCACTGCTTAAACTGTTTTTAAATTTATATAAATTTATATATTTTTTTCTCCTTTATTATTCATTGTTTTATTTTAAACCGTGACACTGTTTTATTTGAAATAGTGGTAGAAAATAAAATCACTACGTAAGGCCTGTTAATTCAGTTGGTTAGAGTGTCGTGCTAATAACGCGAATGTCGTGGGTTCGATCCCCACATGGGCCAAATATAAAGTTTTTAAAATATATTATTATAATATTTTTTTTTTTTTTTTTTTTTTTTTTTTTTTTTTTTTTTACGAATAATAATTTAATATATGTTATTAGTTAATATTTCACTGTTTGGTATATATTCTATTATCTAATCATTGGCACAAAATAATTCAAGCTTGTAGGTCTTATCAAATGAAGCTAAAAATATGACACTAATTTTGTCAGCATTGCTATATAGATTTGTTTTTCTGTTGTTTAGTTGTTGTTGTTGTTGTTGTTTTTGTTATTTTTTCATTATGACAAACAGTATCATTCATAACTGATTATTGTTGCTCTTTTGTTCCATTATTATATTTGTGTCATTATTTCATTATAAAAAGAAAGGAAAATGAAATAAATAAAGTCCTGATTTATTTTGAAAATAAAACTGCTGCCAACAGTAATGTACGGGGGAAAAAAAGAAGAAGAAGAAAACGGGAAAATTAAGCCTCTCTCTCTCTCTCTCTCTCTCTCTCTCTCTCTCTCTCTCTCTCTCTCTCTCTCTCTCTCTCTCTCTCTCTCTCTCTCTCTCTCTCTCTCTCTCTCTCTGTGTTATTCATATTCAGTCAAACATATATTATTTAAAACTCCCCCCCTAAAATAACGTTTATCTCATTGTCGTACTTTCTAATAAATGACCAAATTTCAAAGGTATTAACTTTATCACCATTAAACAGGTTGTCAGAAAGTGAATAATAGAAAATGGACTTTGAAATAGATGAACTATATATTTACGTAATTTATTTTGTGAATCCAATTGTGTGTAGTATCGCTATAGATATCAGCCTGCTTATTGTGAATGAATGTTATAGCATAAGACTTATAGTAGTAACTTGGACACAAATTAAGTTCATATAGCACGAAAAACATCTGCTAAACAATTTGAATTCTCGCATTTTTATATAGTTCTGAATTATTAACTTCATTTCCGATTAGTTTCCTATCATTAACACATAAAGATATCATTTTTTTTTTTTTTTTCACATAAATAATGTGATTATCCGACATAAACAATAAAATAATTATACTTGGTCGCATAACTTGACATTGTGTCTAAGCTGTGATTAAAACTAATTACGTATTCGATTTCCATGCATGAATTACTCATTTACTGTTTCTGATAAATAAGACACCAACGGCTTACCATAGAAATGGCGTGGGAGGGCGTATTCACTGCTAAGTACGATTCTTTATAGGTGATATTTTCAGAAAAATGGTTTAGGTTTCAAATTTTATTTTCAAAGCAAATAATATTTTAATGTTTATATTATAAATTCTTTAATTTTTGATGCTGACCTAAATTTACGACATATTTTTGACAGTTCACTTTCATTTTCGGTAAACACGTCAATCCAAAATGGCGGAAGCAGAAGATGATAATTTGTGGTATGCAATCTGTTAGGGTTTTTGACACCTGCTAATTTAATTTAATATTTACAGATTTCTTTCAAGATTCTGTAGAGTGATTGTTTGACGAAATTAAGCTTATTTTTAATTGAAAGAATGCCAAGAGAATATTTTAATTATAATTAAAATAACGTATCCGGTAGCGATATCAAAACAAGATGCTCTGAGTCTGAAGGGTCTCATAGTTCATCTCTGTGCAGCATTCGCTTGTTTAATTAATAAGTATTCAGAATTTTCCTATTGTTCTGACTTATTTTTATTTAACAAAAAAGAAACACACATTATTGCGTTGTCATGCATATAGATATATACGGATACATTCAATTTATTCTTTGTTTTTAATTTTAAAGAAGAAAATCGGTTAATTATTATTTGCTGAGCTAGTATACATAAAGATTCTTTACTCAGGTTATTGATTGTAGTTGGTGTGCATGTTTGAACTCATGTCCGTTGACATTGCGAGAGTGTATTTTAAGATTGTGAACAAACTGTTAGAAAAGTTTGTGGTCATTTATTAAACATAATATGAAGTAAATTATTATTATTATTATTATTATTATTACTTTAATATTGTTACACAATTAAATATCTCAGAGATAATTTTACATGATTTTTAATCAAAGATCTTTAAAGAAATATTTTTATTGTATGATTTTTTAAATTGATTTAAACTTGACAGCAATTTATGTCATGTTCTAATTTAAGTGTCTTTGAAATATCTTGATAGCATGCACTTAGCATTTCAGTATTCAAATGCCCTAAAGAAATACTGAAGTTTGAATTAGAATAATTAGTGTATCTCTCTATCTGTTTATCAGTCTATCTATCTATACAATAATACTTACCTATGCACATGCATGTGCAGTTTTGAACCCCTAGAATAACATTCATCAGATATTTCTGAATATTCTAAGGCAGTATTGCATTTGTGTTTTGAACTTCATTTTATATTTGATCACAAATGTAATTTTATTAACCAGTTTATTAGTGATGTGATGTGTGTGTGTGTGTGTGCGTGCATGCATGTGTGTGAGTGCGTGTGTGTCATTCATCATGTTAACAGCTGTGAATTGGGGAAACAAATTAATTTTATTGTATTACTGACAGATTGTTCATACAAACATCAGTGAAAAAAAAAAAAAAACAGTTTTGGGAAATTAGTAATTTTTAGCTAGCTTCAGTATGAAAATTCTTGCTAATATAAGCACTTGTAAAACTGGCAAAATAAACTATTATATAGTTCCCGAAATTTTATGTTTTATTTATGTACACAGTTCCAATTCCACCCTCCACCCTACAGTTTATGGGTGGGTAATTAAAAGACATTTCACTTGCTCACATTGTAGGATGAAAGAATTACAATCTGCTTTGTTAGATGGCATTGACCTTGACCTTTTTTTGACCTCTCCTGAGCGTATGAGAGAAGAGTTCAGGAGGTCAGTAATTATCCTTTGGGATTTTGGTATCACTTTTTTTTTTGTTCAGAATTAATTTCAAAAAGGATTCAGGTTTTTTTTTTTTTTTTTTTGTGTTTTGTTGTTCTTGTTGAAATAGCTGTTCAGGTTAAACTTTAAGTTAAATGTTTCAGGTAATAACAGTATGGTGTTCCAGTTTTCATTATTAAAAACTTTAAAATTGTTCTGGTTATTATCTGTATTAAATGTTTCAGGTGATTAAATTACGTTTCAGTTATATGCTTCATGTATTGGTAAATTATACTTTTCATTTTATATTTATTTTATTTATTTAATAT
The DNA here is from genome assembly GCA_012295275.1 of Chrysomallon squamiferum. NCBI lineage: Eukaryota > Metazoa > Mollusca > Gastropoda > Neomphalida > Peltospiridae > Chrysomallon > Chrysomallon squamiferum. The sequence continues at coordinate 10,090,267 of CM022676.1, forward strand.
TTTGTTTTTGTTTCAGTGTTTTGTTTATTTATTTATGTAAAAATAAAAATAATTACGTGTAATTACACGAAGACAGTATATTAATAACAGTTGTTATCTAATATACAGATGATTATAGAAATTAATCACGATATTTTATTTTATGAATAATGCATTTATTTTTTACATCTATTATTTATTTTTTTAATGTTATTTTTATTTTTTATATAACATAAAAATAAGGTAACATAATTAAATGAAGAGAATGTGTTAGTAACATCTGTTATTTGATATACAGAGATAGAAATTAATCATGATGTATTAAAAAATATATATATATGAAAGCGTAAAGATAAAATATGAAATAATGCACCAAGCATTCCCAGTCAACCTATCTTGTCTGTTTATCAGAGATTAAGTCATTAATTCATAGTTTTTATTAGCAGTGTAATGTCAGTGAATTAGTCACTGGTAAATATTTGTCTTTATCATCATAAACAAAATTACGAAATATCTAACACCAACAAAAACAAATTTAAAAAAACAAACAATATTGTTATTGTTTTTGTTTTTATTTATATATTTATTATTATTTTTATTTATTTATTTATTTATTTATTTATTTATTTATTTATTTATATTTTAAAACTATAATATTGATGTCATTTTAATACTAAAATTAAAAAAAAAAGGTTGGGTTCTATAATTTTACACGTTGTATAAATATTCTTAATGAAAACAAACAATGACTAGCACATATCAAAACTTTATATTGTCACAGGTTATTAAGTACTTGTATATCAGTGTCCATTTACTTTATTATCTTTTAGATGTAGATGTATATATCCACACACACCACACACACACACACACACACACACACACACACAAAAAGTAAATATTTTTCAACCAAAGCAGTTAAAGGATTAAGATTCATGTATGTATAAAAGCCAGTTTAAGTAAATAAATCAATAAATCAATCAATAAAATGAGTAATTTAATAATGGTGTTATTAATATCAGTTTCTTAAGATACTGGAAAAAAAAAAAAAAAAACCCAAACAAATCAAGAAAAAAAAAATGTATAAAAAATGTCAACAACAAAACAAATATATATAAATTAAAATTATAAATATTTATTAATTACATGACTATTTAAAGTTATTTTTATACTACAGAGGAATGAAATATAATTTTGTATTATTAAATTTGATATTTACACATTTTAATAATTTTTATTTATTTATTTAATAAGAATAGAAATGATAAAATCACACTTCTGTAATTCTGGTTAGTTACTTAACTGTTACATTAAATCAATATCAAAATGAATTACTGATAGGTTCTGTTTGGTTTGGTTCATTAATGGTGGTGTTTTGTTACATGTAACAGTTGTTTTTGGTTTTGTTATTTGTGTGAATACAGGTAACAGATATCCACCAAGTAGGTTTGCTTTGTCATGAATTAACATCAAAAATGTGTAAATTTGAAATCTGTTGCTTTTTATTAACTCGAATTATTTCTGTTTAATCACTGGTGATTTCGTAAATATCCTTTTTAAAATGTCCTGTTACTATTAATCTACATTCTTTGCATAAAAACACTTAATTATGACCTACCCTAGTCAATTACTGATCCATTCATCCATCCACCTATCTATACATGCATTCATCTGTTCATCCATCCATCCATCCAAACATCCATCCATCCCTATCATTCTTAGCTCAGATGAGTTAATATGTATGACCTTCATGACCCTATTTCAGTTGTCTTTTCCCTTTTCATTCACCTGTTTTTGGGAAGGTGTATTAATAAAAAAAATATATGCTGCTAATGGGTAAGAGTAACCCAGATAACTTCAACAGTGGACTTTTTAATTTATTATTATTTAATTATTTTTTTTATTATTATTTTTTTTTTTAAATATAAAGGTGCTTGTAAACATGGCTTATCAGTTTGTGGCAGTGAGTTTTCGTATTTCAGTAGTTTTTAATAATAATTTAATAATAATAAGAAAAAGACAATTGTAAATATTGTTAGTAATAGTAAATAAATAAATATTTTAAAAATTCCTGAATACCTGATATCTGGAAACAGTATTAAGATGATCTTAGGTGTTATTAAGCAAGTATCCATTCATAATTAAACTTTCAACACTCTAAAAAAAAGAAAAAAGAATAATAATAATAATTAAAAAAATATATTATAATTTAATTAATAATGAATAAAACATCAAATAATACTATTAGATTTCAGATGCTTTTATTAAAAACATTTTTTTTATTTAAGATTCATAAAAAAAAGAAAATAATGAGAAAGAAAATCTGTATAAGCCATTCGTTTGGGTTCCTTGTTCTGATTAGCAGTAATAATATTTTTCATAAGCGCCTTCTCATAAACAGTAGCCTCAGTTTAGTGTCAATCTAGCTAGTCATAGCCTGTCATTCTAGCTGGTTATGAAGGGTGTAACAAGAAAAATTGCCTTGAAGGTAAAGTCTACAGCATATCAGCCTGAACATTAACTATTTAGCTACAGTCTTTGCAGTCGATGCCTACATTGTTACTGGTGGAATTTAACAAAGAATTGTTTCTCGGTTACAGGATCACAGAGCTGGAAACAGCTCTCGTAGACGAATGTGACTTCGGATCTCTGAGAAATATCTGCAAGGGTCGACCAGTTCCAGATCACCTGCGAGCAGAAGTTTGGCAAGTAAGTTGGTTTTATTTATTTGTATTTATATTCTTATGTATTTATTTATTTATTTATTTATTTATTTTTTTGTGTAATATTCTGTAATTATGTGTCTAACTTTTTCATAGCCTTTGTTAGCTTTTTTGTCCAGATGACAAATACAATTTTTTTTTAATGTTCTATTTAATGTTATTATTATTATTATTAATCTATTGTTATTGTTACTATTTATTTTTATTGCTATTATTATTATAATTACTGTTATTATTATTATTATTATTATTAATCTATTGTTATTGTTATATTTATTGCTGTTATTATTACAATTATTATTATTATTATTATTAATCTATTGTTATTTATTTATTTTATTGCTGTTATTATTACAATTATTATTATTATTATTATTATTATTACAATTATTAATCTATTACTGTTATTGTTAATATTTATTTTATTGCTGTTTTATTAAAATTACAGTTGTTGTTGTTATTATTATTATTATTATTATTATTGTTATTATTATTTATGTTTGTCGATTACTGTCAGGTTACTGGCATTCCCATAGTGCTATGTCCAACAAATGGACCTAAGGTCTAAACAGTGATTACTGAATAGAAAGAACCCTCTGTAGTATGTGCACTGTTGCTAGGCGATTGATCTTCTGCAGTTCTGCAGTTGAAATGTTGCCCAGGGGTTTTCTGTTGTGTTTTTTTCTTTATTAGGCCAAGTGAAAGAATTGTATCTGGTACTGTTCTTAACCCAGTCTTCCTGATCACAGTTTCCATTCTTTATACATGGAGAGTTTCTCCATTTCTTTTTTGTTATTGTTGTTATCATTATTATTTATTATTATTATTATTATTATTGTTATTGTTATTGTTACTATTATTATTACTGCTACTATTATTATCATTATTATTGTTATTATTATTATTATTGTTATTATTTATCATTTTATTTCTATTATTATTTCTATTATTATTATTATTATTATTATTTCTATTATTATTTTTATTTTTATTATTATTGTTATTGTTATTATTAGTAGTAATAGTAGAATTGTATTATTTATTATTATTATTATTATTATTATTATTCTATTATTATTATTATTTATTACTATTATTAGTAGTAGTAGTAGTAGTATTGTATTATTATTATTACTGTTAACGTGTTGTTTCAGATATGTCTAAATGTGCAGGGTAAGGGGGACACGCTCTCATCTTTTAATGGTTTGTACGACATGGACGAGCAGAACCAGCTCAGAGAAGATTGTACTGCACTAGTGGGTAAGTCAGATATATCACAGATATATCAGAGAGAGAGAGAGAGAGAGAGAGAGAGAGAGAGAGAGAGAGAGAGAGAGAGAGAGAGAGAGAGAGAGAGAGAGAGAGAGAGAGAGAGAGAGAGAGAGAGAGAGAGAGAGAGAGAGAGAGAGAGAGAGAGAGAAAATCTGAATGTGTCTGTGTGTATATGCATTCCTTTGTTTGTGTGTCACTGTATTTCACAATAGAGACACAAATGTTTTAAACATGTATCTGTATTATAACCAGAAATAACAATACAGACACAAATCACATGGACTGTATCGTTGTATATGGAAATACTTGAAACTGTAACTGTATTATAATTGTTAAATTTCAGATAAACAAAACACACACAAATCACGTGAACTATATCATAGTATATGGAAATACTTGAAACATGTATTATAATTGTTATATTTCAGATAAACTTGGAAACGAAGATGAAGACAAAGTGTCCATTGTCAGTGACTTGGAGTCGATCATCACTTTCTACTGCAAGTCGAGAAATGAGAAATATTCACCTAACAATGGCTGGCTTGACATTCTACAGCCCCTGTTAGCTCTGAAAATGTCCAGATCAGAGCTCTACAACTGTTTCTATGCCCTAGTTAATAGATATATTCCTAGGTATTGCATATTCATGAATTTTGTGTTATGTTGGTCTCTGTATATGTGTGTGTGTGTTTTATGTTTTCCACAATCTTTGTTTGTAGATCAAAACTACAACTGTTTTTATGCCCTTGCAGATAGATTGTGTTCCTAGGTACGATACACACTTACTGTTTTAATTTTTGTTTTATTTTTTATTGTATGTAAGTGTATATGTCACATGTATTTCTACCTTTTTTCACAACATTTGTTAGCTCTACAACTTCCCAGATGAGAAGTGTAATTGATTTTATACTGTTACTGTTCGATATATGCCTACATATTCATGATATTGTACAAGCTTGGTTTTTTTAAATTTCTTTTATTTTTTATTGGTGTCTGTCTGTCTGTATGTATGTATGTGTGTGTCTTTCTTGCTTCTTGACAGTCTTTGTTAGCTCCGTGACTGTTGTTGACATAAATACAGTTGTTTTTATGTCTTTGTTTACAGATCTGGTCTTAGGTATTGTATGCACATCATGATTATTGTTAACTTGCTTTTTTGTGTGTCGGTGTCTGTATGTTTGTTAGTGTGTGTTGGTGTCTGTGTGTTTGTAACTGTGTGTTTGTTTCCTGTGTCTTCACAACATTTTTTAGCTCAAAAATGACCAGATGAGAGTTAGACAATTGTTTTTATGCCCGTATTAACAAATAGTATTATTCTTAGATATGTTTGTATTCGTTATAAACATGTTTCTGTTTTGATTACTTTAAAATAATAAAAGCAAAATTTACCAGTGTTATTATTAATGTAGGTAAGAATATTTCAGTTGATACAAATATTGTTTAATAGTATTGTTGTCTTCAGATACACACGTTACAGATTAATGCAGAATAATAAAATCAGTACAAAAACAAATAGTCGAGCATAAACATTCTCTCTCTCTCTCTCTCTCTGTCTCTCTCTCTCTCTCTCTCTCTCTCTCTCTGTCTCTGTTTTTCTGTCTCTTTATCTGGATTTGTCTCTCAGAGAAAGAAAAACACAAAGATACACACTCAGAAACATACTTGGGATGGACACACACACACAAACACACACACACATGCACATACACACATACAGACATCCACAAAAACCCACAAATTATTTCAAATGTAAAACTATTTCATAACCAAAGGTAACAATTATGGGCACAAATCATGTTGATTATATGGAAATATTTTAAACACTTAACTACATTATAACCAGAA